>CM055881.1:37572593-38172593 GCA_029582165.1 Portulaca oleracea | reverse complement strand
GCTAATTGGGAATAATAATCAAACCTAAAATAAGAAAAAAAAAGAAAGTTGAAAAAGAAAGAAAGAGAGTCTTGTGAGAAACATCTGTAGTTTGAAGGTTCCAAAAAGAAGTAATGTGTTTTGTTTCTTCTTATTAGTGTGGTTTCGAAGCTATTATATTGTTGGTTTTTTTATGTATCTTTTAGCTATTATGGTTTGGTCTCGTTGTTTTTTTCTATTTAAGGATTTTTGTAGCATATTTGATGCAGTTTTGGCCAATAATTTTCAATTATCAAAAAAAAAAGAAAGAATAATTGAATAATAATAAAAATGTTGAATGAATGCAGGTAGGAGAAATGGGGGAGCTATCAGAGATATTCCAGTGGAAAGGGGAGGTGGAAAGAGGGCTTCCAAATTGGAAAGAGGAAGACAAAATCCATTTAGGGGAGGAGCTTTCTGATGTTCTTCTTTACTTACTCCAACTTTCTGATAGTTGTGGCATTGATCTTTCCCAAGCTGCCCTTCGTAAACTTCATCTTAATTCTCTTAAGTATCCTCTTAATAAATAAATTATCTAATTTATATAATTATCCCTCCACAATATATACCCTCATTAAGTATTAATTAATCCCCCTAGCTAGCTACCACAATCTGTTGTACCAATCAATGCATGTGTGTACTCTTGTTAATTAATAGAATCGTTATTTTGTTATGTGTTACTTTTGACTTTTTACGGTGCTCAATCAATGTAAGACTAATTTAGTCATCATTTTCTAACAATATGTTTTCGAAAAAGTCGTAAAACTGTACTTTTATGAATGTTTTTTTCATTATAAATTTAATGATACTAGTTTCCTATAATAAATGTTTATTGAAAAATTTTTAGTCATAATTTTTAAAAGTTAACTGTACAATTTCTAAGAGAACAAATATTGAGAAAAAGAGGGAGTAGTAGTAATTGTTCCTTTATTTGTTCTTTTTTTTTTTGAAAAGTGTAATTTTGTTCATTTTTTCTGATTATAATTAGTTGGTATAAAGTACAAACCGTAAAAGTTAAAAGGCGAATATAAAATGCAACTTATGCTGAGATCCAAAATATAACATATGTGGGTGATAAAATAAATGTCTCACTAATATGTACTCTATGTAACAAATAAATCATTAAGCATTTAACATATAGTGCAAATTAATTCAAGGCCAAAATTGGCATCCCCAAACATATCAAATTCCACTATTTCTTTTCCATTTAAAACCTGACCAAATACATATCTATAAATCAATCAGATTGAATAATAATAGAGTTAAGGAGTGACCCTTTGGGACCCCCCATTTGTGTGTGTTTTGGAGGACATAACAGCTTGGGTTGTGTTTGTGTGTTCCTTTTCACTTGACATGTATTATTGACAAGAAGCTAAGGCTTCATCAAGGACTTGTCACAACTTCCATATTTAAGTTTTTTTCCTTGTAAAACCACCTGGCTTCAATTTGCTCTTTATAATTGGTGCAAAATGAGTCAACCCACTACATTTTCCCCTACACCAAGATAACCTAAAATGTATATGTAACTATATCACAAACTTTAGCTGGCTTTAAACTATTGGTCCATTGGATGAAGATAACTATAATTTAACATCAATCATGCATAGAATAATCAACTCAATTACTCCAAATGAGGGAGGAGCATGCTTCTTTTTCTAAAATTAGGTAAATTTGGTCTGTTTATTGGATCCTTATTTCAAAGATAACCACCAACAAACTTAACAGGTCAGATATCAAACTGCTCATAAATAATTAACAACCCACAATTTTCATTTCATTAATGAGAAATATTTTACTTCCACCAAGACCTGAACTTTGGTGGGGAGCATGAAAAAAATGAGGTGGGTTTATCACTTGGCTACCTCAAGACTTGAACCCTAAACTAATGAAGAGCTAAATAAACATCATATAGAGCATAAACACCTAAAATACAATCATAAGCCAAAGTAAATGAAGAAACACCTATGTACTTACGATTTGCAACCTTAATGTTAAACCTTTACTATCTCTTATCTAAACCATATTCATTGATAGATAAAATATTGTCAATTTCGATGAAGTTACAAAACTGCATTTAACTTACTAAACTATATAAAATCCTACCAAATACTATCATAAGTAATATTTACCATAAACTATAACAAATCAATCTTAAGTATGAAAACAAACATTTAATGGCAACTAAAACCGATGGTTACATTTCTACACTTGTCCAACATCGTGTTCATAGAACGAAGAGATTAGTCACATTACAATAATAGATAGGCAAGAAGACAAGGTTGGCCTAGACTTTGAATGTAAGAATTATTTATAGATAACTTGGCCCTAGCTAGTTAGCTTCCATTAAATTTATGTCCCATTGAACAAGTAATGTAACAAATAATGTAAATGTTGACAAATATTCCTCCTTCCTTACACACTACGGATGTGCTTCTTAGGTTGTGTTTTCTTTGTCCATCCACTTCAATACTTTATGGTACGTGTATCCTTTCATGGTAGGCCAATTTTCACATGAAACAAGCCATGACATTTGTACTATGCTTTAACTTCTTTCACTCTCTTTGGGTAGTTTTGAGCTTTTCATCATGTTTGATGATAAGACACTTGGATAGTTATCATTGAGTCATTCTTTTATGGTGAGTTGAGAAATTGATAATTGGTGTTACTTTGAAATAGAGGCTTTCAAAAAATTATTTTATGCATGTATTTTGAGGTGAAATTGTTTATATCTGATTCTTTCAAAACTTTGTACAATTAGGGATGAAGTTAGATTGTTATGTGATAGGGTCGTCTAACATGTGTTAACAGAGAAAACACGTCATATTGCAACCAGTTAAATAAAAACACACATTAAAAACCATACTCTAACCACTTAAGCTACTACGACTTATTGTCATTAAGTACACTAACTAATATATATATATTCCTTTCAACTCTGAGGGACTATGGCCACCCTTTGCCCAAGTATAGCTTTGTTCATGTGTACAACCAAGATTTACACTAGAAGCTTGCATTTTTTTTGTCACTAGGATATTCTTTTTTTCTGAAAAGAAATTATTACAGTAAGTGGTTCAATTCAGTAGACTTCTATCGTAAGCAACACAATGAGTTATGCACAACTTATGACCACATTCACCAAACTATACCAAAGAGGTGGTAGTCAAGTGACAACTATCTTCATCTTCCGTGCTATCCACCAAGGTTCAAGTTTGGTGGAAGCAAAACACTTCCCTTTAACGAAAATTGTGAGATTAATCGGCGCAATTGTATGTTTATTTAGGTTGTAGGTTGTCTAACTTCTCGTCTTTTAGGAGATTTTACTTTCTCTTGATTAGTTACTAGTCCTGAGGCAGAAGGTTTAGATTTCTAACCACGATTTGACTCCCTAGTTAATTTACCATGTAAAGAATGTATCAATCTAACCCATTAATTTTATCCAACTTTTTTTTTTAAAAAAAATGGCATCAGGGTGATTGCCCATGAGGTAAGGGACCCACGAACAATGCAAATTGATATAGTCTAAGAAAATATTCACCAAACCATGATTGAAATCCCAATGAGGACAAATTTCTATTATAAAATAAGCTTGCCAGAAAAATGAAAATTTAATTGATTCAAATTCGACCCAAATTAAAGTTAATTTGGATGAAAAAATCATAAAGAACAGTACAATATAACTGAAATATGATTAGGAAACTAGGTTTTCTTTTTCTTTTTCTCTAGACCATGAGGAAACTAGTTTGACCATCAAGGCAGAACTTTATTTATAGGAAATGTCAGTGTCTCTGTAGTAACTTGCAAGTGAACAAATAAAAATGCCACAATCTTCTTAGAAGTATAAGGGTGTTACTTCTAGGATATCAAAATCTATGTACTAGTATGTAGTAGCTTGCAACTGATGTCAAAGAAAATTGCCAAAATCTTGTTAGAAGTACAAGGGGTGTTACTTCTTGGACATATAACAAAGCATTTTGGGCTGGGTAGCCATTAGTCTATAGGTCTTATTGTCAATTTCTAGATGGGTTTCTAGATTGCAAATTTAGGAGATATGATGCCATTGGGCCCATTGTCAACACTCATGGCCCTTTTTTTTTTTTTTTTTTTTTTTGGGCATGGGTCACAAATTTCAGGGTTACACGACATTGTAGTTGATTCCCAGAGCTTCGACGAACATTCCCAAAACAAAAATGGCTTCCACCACCACCGCCATGAACGGTCACAAACTCTCCCTCTTCAACCCTTCAAACCTCAACAATCCCCAAATCAATCCAAACCCTCTGAAACCCAACTTTCTCCACATCAAATCCAACCACTCAACCTTCCCAAAACCCTTCCTTAAACCCTCCCTTTCCCACCCCCTTCAAATAACCCCCGCCTCCCCACCTCCGCCGTCCACCGGCGGCTCTCCGGCGAACTTTTCCGTCGTCTGGGGCTCGGTGGCGCATCCGGGCCGGGCGGACTTCCGGGTCTGGTCGGGGAGGCGGGCCGGGTCGTCGAAGGGGAAATCGAAGAGATCGACGATTACGGTGGAGTGCACCAAGTGTATGAAGAACAGGTACACTACTGAGAAGCACAGCTTGAATACGCCTGGGAAATTGGAGTTGAATAAGTATTGTCCCAAATGCAAGATTCATACTATTCATAAGGAGATTAAGTGAGATTGATTTGATGATGATTTTTGGGGTTGGGGGGATTAAGAAATTGGGATTAGGGTTTTAATTTAGCGTTGGGGATGAGTAATCTTTGCTCCGAAAAATAGTGGGTTGTTTGGTTGTAGTGAGGGGGTTTTTTGTGGGATTTGGTTGAGTGTTTGTTTGGAAATCTGGAGTGCTTTTACTCCTAATGTTAGTTTGCTTCCAGTAGTTTTAATGGGTTTGGGTACTAGAAGGAGAAATTGGGATTAGGGTTTTAATTTTGGTTAGCAAGAGGTTGCAAAGGAGTAATCTTTCTACAAAATAGTGCGTGTTTGTAAATTTGCATTGCTACTACTAATCTTTGATTTAATTAGTTTTAATGGAGTTTTGTTTGCAAGTTTGCATGATGAATGATTAACATTTTTATTTGGAAAATTAGTTTAGTAGACACTTTTATTAGAGTTGTCAATGCTTTTTAAACTATTCCAAGTGGTAGGCTTATTTTGAAAATTATTCTAAATGGTAGACTTATTTTGAAAATTTTAAAAATTATTCCAAATTTTGAAGCACTTGAAAAACTATTATTAGTTGTCAAACGCTTTAGATGTTATTCTAAGTGAGTTGATTGTGAGATTCATAGTTTTTAAAGTGCTTGAAAAATTGGAAGAATTTTTGAAATTTTCAAAATAAGCATGCTATTTGGAATAACTTTCAAAATAAATCTACCAATTGGAATAGTTTAAAAAGTGGTTGACAACTTGGAATAGGCAAAAATTGAAGCCTACCAAATGGAATTTCCCTTTTTACTTCTAGTAAATTGTGTTTATAAAGTATTTTGATGGAAACTCTTGAACGAAGGAAGACAATTATTGGCAATGATAATGGAGTGGACTGAAGCAGCTAAATTCATAGATCTAGCTTTTATTTGCAATGTAGTGGTTGTCTAGCTGTGGTTCATGTTAAGTCCTTGCAGTGTTTTTTCTTCTTTAGCAGTTTGGCAGTAATCCTTTTGATGGTAGATGCTTGCTATTGGGTTTGCGGGTTGCTGTATGTTATGAACCTTTAGCCTTTTGGCTACTAATAATCAAAAAAAAAAATGAATAATGACAAGTTCTTGTAGTTCAACAACTACATTGCATAAATGATGGCAATATCACTTGACTACTTTTTCTAAAGATGAAACATGAGGAATTTATATTGATAACTTATCAATCTGAACATATGATTCAATTTATAGCTCGAACAAGCTTCAAGCCGGACTTATTCCTCACTTCTAGATAGAGAACACAAGTCTTTCAAAATGACATCACAATCACTAAAGGAAAAAGCGGATCACAAATCCATTAATATGTTGAATATGGACTAAACACTAAGACTCAAACAAAAAAAGTTAAAAACAAATCTTTTAGCGAGTTGAACAACCAAAGACGATTATATTCATCTTTGCAATCGTCGTGCGCTAGTTGCTTGGGGTTTTCCTCATTATTGCCATCACAAGATTACCCTGAACGTCTCTGCAAACCTCCCCCACATCCACCTTACCTTAGGGCCCCCAACAAGACATCGAAATTGACTTTCAGTTGGTTATCTTTTGGAGGGCACGAAACCGTGGAGTTTTACAGCTGCTCCTGTGGGCAACACTTTCTGTTCACCCGTGAAAGATAATTAGAACTAACCTTTACGTGAGAACGGAAGGATCGTTATGTCGTTATTTGCCCACGAATACCTTGAATAGTTCCAGGTGACTACTAGAGACACCACCAGATTCACACTCTAAAACCTAGAAGCTTACGTTTCGTTAATACCAAGTTCCCTATTACCATCCCTAGGTTTAGTCGTTTAGGACAACCATGACGATACCTATTATCATCCTTAGGTTTAGGACAACCATGTCGATACCTAGTTCTTTTCCAAATTTACAGGCAACTTCTTCTGACATGATTTTTGAAACTGCATACCACATTTGTATCTAAGATCTCTTCGGCAAATGGTGTTGGGAACTTAGGAAGGTGGTGGTTTGGAAAGTGAGAGAGAGGGAGTATGAGGGTGCGAGTTGGGGGTCCGAAGAGAGAGAAAGTATGAGGAGTGAACATCTTTTCTGAATGTCTTATAAAGCGAACCATAATTTACCTTTATAGATATCCATTGATATCTTCAAAGGTAAACCATGGTTTACTTTGTAGTTATCCTCTGCATACATCAAAGAGGGAGGGAGTCTACATCAGCAATATTGGATCCCCTTCTTCCTCATAAATTAGGACCTCATGATTCTTATATCCTTCATGATCAATAACCCAATTGGGGATTCGACGATCCAAACCCAAATGTAAGGCCTAAACAAACTCAAGGCAAAACAAAAAGGCCCATTTGGAAATATGAGACTAGAATTCTGTGGATATGGTCCATAATTTTCTCGAAACAACTACAATTAGCTCTCAAAATCATCCCTCTATCTTCATCCCCAAGCAACAATGGCCACTACCACCACAGTCACTGGATCTCTCCTCTTCCTCCGCCCCTCCGCCACCTCCGACCACCGCAACAACCACCTCTTCCTCCGCCGCACCACCTCCCTCTCTCTCCCCAAACTCCCCCTTAAACCTAACCCTAAACCCTCTTTCAAAACCCTAATCAAATCCTCCTTAAACCCTTCTCCAATCCCCAATTTCACCCCAACCCCACCTCCAAAACCCCATCTCTTCACCAACTCCACCCAAACCCTAGCCACCCTCTTCGCCGCAACCCTCTCAATCTCCTCCAAAATCGCCCAATTCATCCGCGCCCAATTCAAAACCCCAACCCCAGAAGAACTCCAAACCCTAGAAATTCTCCGCGAAAATGTCGTCTGCACGGTGGGCCCCCTGTTCTTCGCCGCCGCAAAGACTCGGTCGAGTGGGGCCCTCAATACGCCATTGACGGTGGTAGCTGCTGGGATGGCGAAGTGGCTGGATATATACAGTGGGGTTTTGATGGTTAGGGTTCTTCTCAGTTGGTTCCCTAATATACCTTGGGATAGGCAGCCATTGTCAGCAATTAGGGATCTCTGTGACCCTTATTTGAACCTGTTTAGGAACATTATACCACCCATTTTTGACACCCTTGATGTCAGTCCTCTGTTGGCTTTTGCTGTTCTGGGTACTCTTGGATCTATTCTTAACAGTGCCAAGGGGTTTTAGTAGGGAGGGACATTGTTTGATGATCTTGGGTCGAGTCGAATTCGAGGTATGAAGATGAAGAGAGTTTTGGTATGTTGGGATTGGTTAAAGAATGGTTAGTTTAGTTTGATGCATTTGGTGCAATCTTGAATGGAGGATGATAGTGGATTTGCTTAAGAGAGCAGCTCTTTGATCAAGCATTGGCTACCTACTTATATCATATGTAATAGCTTGTCCTTGGAATTACATAACATGAATATTATTGGGTAATTACTTTCATTTTATGAGGTTGTGAGCTCAAATTTCATCTTTTTGGTTGTGATCTCTTGGAGTCAGTCTCTTTATGTGTAAGACATTACTTGTTGTTGTTGTCATTACTTGTTGGTTTGAATTCATACTGAGTTTTGATTGATTGTTGAAGGTGGAAATGGCATTGTTTGACATGATGCTTGTGTGGTGCTGAGTTTGTGGTGCAACTTTTTGCTTTTGGTTCATTTATGCTAATCAAATTCATTGGTTGCTTGTCTAGTGCTCATGTAAATTATGCAATCCATCAACAGAGTCTAAATGAACCATTTCAGCAATTGCAATGAACAGACTTCAGTTGGGTTTGATCTTTTTTTCATGGGTAAGGTTGTGTTCGGCAGTATAAACTCGGAAAATTTGGACAAGTTTGGGTACTTTTGGGTAGGGTTATGTCTTACGAATGAGTTGTTTGTTTCAGTTTGATAGTTGAATGATGGCCAACAGGGATTCAGAATCAGTAATGTTGCTTTGGCCGAGTGGTTAAGGCGTGTGCCTGCTAAGTACATGGGGTTTCCCCGCGATAGTTCGAATCTCTCAGGCGACGTTATTTGTTTTCCTTTTATTTTGCAGTTTAAATCCACGCTAAAACTTGCTACTTCTCACCCGCCAAAATCCCAGTACAACAAATGTCATAATTCTTTGATAGTACTAATCTCGAGTTTTGATAGTTGAAGTTGGGAATGGCATCAGTTTATATTGAATAAATACATTTCGAGTCTACTTATTCACAACTTTTGCCTGTCTGAGCTCTGTAAATGACAGAAAACTGCCCCTGGAATTGAATAATATGGGGCCATATTCTTTAGAGAAATTGTTCATAAGACGTCAAGCAACGCAGTTTTTTTATTTTATTTCCCAAGGTTGTTTACGTAGAATATCTGCGTTGTAGCGAAGGTTGATGGTGTTATACTCAGGTCTGGATGATTGAAAATGCACGAAAAAGTTGAAGAATAGCACAAAATTCAATTTGTAGCGAAGGTTGATGGTGTTAATAATACATAAAGCAATGCAGTTTTTGTGCTTTGTGCCCTTTGGTATTTTCAAAGATGTTTTTGATAATGTATAAATTTTTTACTTCATTTCTAATATTTTTCTATTATGTAAAAGTAGTTTTAGAGGTAAATAATCAGAGAGGGTCAATAATATAAAGACTGTGTTAGACTTTGACAATGTGACAGTTGATTAAAAATATAAACCCCCCAACCACTGTCTGTTTGATATATATATAACCAGTACAGACGTGTATGCCTTTACACACACAGACAGGCATTGATCATTTCTCCATCTGCAAATTTCCGACGATGATGCGGGGCAATAATAAGGCGGCTGTGGTAGCCTTAACAGCCGTGATCGTGGCGGCAGTGATGGTGGTGGTGGGGGCGGCAGGGGTATGCGACGACATCTACCCAGAGCTAAGAAGCCGATGTTCTTTCGGTCTGACGCCGGAATGCTGCGAATTCCTGGGGGCCTGCGTCTGCGCCCTGCCCCTGCAGCAGCACGGCTTGGATGGTGCCGCCTTCTATGTCATTGGGCGCATTTGCGGCTTTAAAGTCACCTGTTGATTATAGCAAATGAAGCCTGTCATTGGGAGTTGTTATTACTTTCAGTTTATGGGTTTGTCAGTTCGACTTTAATTTCATCTACTTGTTCAATCTTGTTGATTCTTGTAGGGTAAGGTTGCCTATATTTCGATCTAATGAACCAACCCGTAAGTTGGGGACTATTATTAAGAGTTGTTATTTATTTGAGTTCATCTTGAGTATTGAAGTTTGTAATTTGCGTAGTAGTTAGCATGATTGCTTGGTTCTTTTATACGCATCAGATTCATTTGTTGCCTGTTTATTGTTTATTAAATGCAAATTATGAAATCCATCAACAGGTTCTAAATTAACCATTTCAACATTTGCATTGAACAAGCCAAGTAGGGTGGTTATGGATGAGTTTGTTTGTTGCAGTTAACTTTTATGCCTAACAGAGATTAGCAAGCAGTGACGTCGCTTTGGCCGAGTGGTTAAGGCGTGTGCCTGCTAAGTACATGGGGTTTCCCCGCGAGAGTTCGAATCTCTCAGGCGACGTTTCTTTTGGCTTTTTTTCCCCACCTCTAAAACTCGCCTAATCATCACTAAAAATTAATACTTCATACAATATGCTGCCAAGTTTATATTTGTGGTCGGTTGAATCTGGAGCATCTAGTGATATGTATTAGCAAAAATTATAACAGCAATCATATAGTGGCAACTTGAAGGCATAAATTAAGATACATTATTTAGTTAAATTTTTACAAACATTGACATGAAAAGTGAGCAACATTTTGTGACTGAGGGTGTATATAACATCAATGCCTATGAGCCCTAGGCCCATCACTTATCATGTGGATATATGCTCGAAGAACCATATGATTATTTACAAAATGTAATTTACCAACAAATATATATTCAAATAAATAAATAAAACACCCAAATTTGTTATTAGTAAACACTAACCAACATCCCACGTAGAAACTTATTCCATGGAAGAAACCATGTTGCTCGAAACTGAGAATAGTTGATTGCAACACAAATGCCAGAAATCAAAAGACAGCAACACAGCACAGCTACACTGCCTGTGTAATGTATTTTCTTGTCCAACACTGCTCGACTAACAATACTTGTCCACGGATAGACTGATAGTACCACCTCTACATTTTTCTCCTACAAAATTTTGTCTATAATTGTTACAAGAAAAAAACACTTTTAATCAAATCTTGGGAAATTTCAAGTGAATGTTCATGGGTGATCATGGAAATCAACTACATCAGTTGAAAGCATCAGGCAGATTGAGCCTCGGGTTGCTCTGGCTTTTGCTCTGCCGCTAATCTCAATGGGTTCTTTATGTACTTCCAACAGCGCTTGTGTACTCCGCTAATCTTCTTTGGTTCAGGAGCAGGCTTGCCTGTAAAACACATTGGTAAACTCAAATCATCGATGCTTTCTTTCTAAAACAAAACTATGATCGAACATAAGTATTGATCATGGGTCATAAACAGAATCGTCAGCGTAAGATGCACACGTTTGCCATTACATCTTCTCAAACCTTTCCAAACACGATTCCTCTGATACACTGAAATAAATGCAACTGTACACAATACATCCATCCACTTCAAATAAGGCGCAAGTCTTGTTCAAAAGCCCGTCAGAAGCGTGGGAAATTCTACCCTTCCCACAAACAAAAAGAAAACAACAAAAAAGGAACATCTAGGTATATACATCTATGCCGAATGCTCAGATGGGCCTGGTACGGCTATCACTGTCCCTGCCAATATTTGGTGCTTCTTTCTTTTCCCACTAAAGTAATTGAACACCAAGGTCACACATTTGAAGACAACTTCCCATATAACTCAGAAATAATTCAACGGAGACAATGTCAAAACAACTTGCATTTATTACTTGGTCTATTCTTTTCAGGGGTATGGGAAAGATGACAGATAGGTAAGTTCGGTGAAAAGTTGAGTGATGGAAACATGAGAAGAACGAGTAAAGTTGGCGGTTAGGCAAGTGGGGCATTAACACCCCCCCCCCCCCTCTCTCTGTCTATCTCTCTCTCTCTCTCTCTTTCTCACTAAAGAATATCTCCAATAGCTCATGACTCATGAGAGATTTCGATGTGTAAATCATGGAGGTTGAAAGACAAACAACAACTTTCAGGCTGTCCCTTAAGGGTTTGACATACAAATGATGAGAGTCCTTATAATTGGAATAATGTCCAGTGCAACAGAAAAGAGTAATTACAATGACTTCCGACAAAACAAAGAAGAAGAGATTGATGCGGTATTGTGGCATAGGTGAATAAGATAGCACATATATAATCTTCCCAATGAATTTCTGAAACTAATATCTACAAGACCAAACTTTGGACTGCTTGGTCAATGTCCCACTTAAAAATCTTCAGAACCATTCACGTAGAATGTATACACTCGTTGAAATCAAAGGGTCACTTTTATAGTTTTATGAAGCCTACTCCTAAAATTTCAATGCTGTCACAGAAAAGTGTAAAGGCAACATTTATCTTAATGCAATTCTAATAGCAAGCTTAAATACAAATATTTCATTATATACGCAAACAAAGAGTAAAAAGCCGAAAATCAATGCATGTTTGAATGTGAACATGTGGCAGAACAAAAGGCTGAAATTCAAGCCATTTATTCAAAAGTATATTTGATGATCAGTCACATATGAATTTGCTTCCAAGTGAGTAAGGCAATTAAATTGCTGAATTAGGGTGTGACACATACTACATACTATCTAGCAAGAAGAAAAGGAAATATTTGAAAAAGATGAACTTTTTCACGCCCAAATAACCCAACACTGTCCTCAACTATAGAAGGAACAAAAATTGAGGCATGCTACTAGCAATCAAGGATAAGGTTTGGCCTCTCAGCATCAAAATCAGAACAATCGCTCAAAAGACAAATAAGTAACTGCATAATCTTCATTGCTCAAATATCACAAAGCAACAAAAAAAACTCTCTAGATAAAGATCAGGGGGTTCTTCCAAATGTCCCAAATTTCCAGGTTAGCTAATACGAAGTCTCTAAAAGTGATACAAATTCACCTGGCCGTGTTCAAATTTCCATCAACTGTTAACACTCCTAAGTCTCCATGTCAAGCCACAAAACATTGAACACAAAGACTTGATTCGATTTTTAAGTGCTTATCTGTTACATGATCATGGTCAGTTAGGGTCATCTTCTTCACATCAATTGCGTAAACAAGCTATATACGGGCACAACGTAGCCTTCTACTTGCAAGCAAATACCAGTGGGTTGAGGCAAACACCTCTTGACAAACTACGATGACTCGCCTAGAACAAGGCAAACCCCCACTATGCAACATAAGCCCACGTAAAACCCTAACTCTCTTTCAACTTGCTGCAAAAACTCAAGCATCACCCCAGTTCCAAATCCAACAGAACATGCCACCCAAATTACTCCCCAGCTACTATAACATATGAGGACAAACAAATATAATCTTCAAAGCTGAATGAAATCAAACGGCAATTGAGAAAGACTGACCATCTTTGTACGCAACGCCCCATGCTTTCCCATGCCGACCATCCTACAAATCAAAACCCAAAACGAACTTCAACATCCGACGCAAACACACCACCAGACATAACAACAATGCCGAACACCATTGCCTGCAAGGTGTTCGACGAAATGCCCCAATGAAAAATTACACCAAACAGAACCAAAAGAGACGAACAGACCTTGTAGAGATTGATCTTCGTGATCTCATAGGTTACGTTGGTCCAATGGGTCTTGGCCATGTGGTAGCCAATGCCCCAGTTGGGCAAAAACTGGGCGACTTCAAACAGATTCTTCTTCCCTTTCTTACGCTTCTTCGACGCATCGCTATTAGGGTTTTGGGGGCTCGTCGTCGCAGTAGAAGTACTGTAATTGGTTGTTTGAAGAAAGGTTAATGGAAGCCTCCAGAGAGTAGTTGCAGATCGCTCCGAGAGCAGCCTACTTACTAACGCCATTTTTTTTCACACAATTGTTGCTCGCTGATTTCTTCGGAGAGAGATAAACAAGGGTTTTCAGGAGCAAGGAATAATGGCGGACAACGATCGCCGGCGAGAAGAAGATCGGGAATACGCCGGCGACGAGAGAATGGAATGAGTCGATTAGAAAGGGCTGGTTAGGGTCGGGTTGATGACGGAATGTGTTCACTAGAGTAGGGTAATCTTCACTTTTTTAAATGCTTTTTTTTTTTCTTCTTCTTCAATTTTTATTTAGGGAAACATTTGGTCAAGGGTATGTCAAATTTATAGGTAAAATATAATTGAATAAAAGTTAAATTTTGATAACTTTTATCAAATTTGCCTTTATATCAAAATTAATATTTTTTAATTTTGATAATATTTGGTAATTTTTGATAAATTTTGATAAATTTCGATAGGTAAAAAAAACTACCAACCAAGTTTTCCCGTAAATTTTATAGGTCCAAAGTTCCAAAATTCCTAACCTTTCATTCAGGAATTTTTTTTTTTAATAGAACTTGCATGTAAAATATAGGTCATATGTATAATATTTTTCGTAATTTAAATTCAATGATGAAAAAACTGACTAATGTTATAGCGCACTTTGGTAACAAAATGCTTAAAAATATAAAAATGTAGTAAGATAAAGTACAACAGTTTTGCTACCATTTTTTATCTCCACTATTTTTTAGGTTAAGTAAGGTTTAATTTTCGTAGAAATGAACCTGATCTAATATGATTTGATTTAAGTCGGATACTAATTAACTTTTTTTTGCCTGATAACCTACTAATTAGCTTTTTAACCCTGTATTTAGATTGAATTTACTTCATATTCATATATAAATACCAATATTAAAGCAAATTCCAATCCAACTTCCACACGTTGTACATCAGAGTAAACAAGATTGTATACAACACTATAATAGTGTCTTCCAATAACTTTTTTAAACAACACAAAAATCAAGCACTTAAAAGAAATATACAATCACATCTAATTGGTAATTTAATATGAAATCTGAGAAATTCATATTACTAGTGATAAGTATTCACAGGAAATATTAGAAGATTCAAAAGAATAAACTTTACTTGAAGACATTACTTATACAACCAATACACACAAATTACAAATACATGTCATCTTAGAAAAATCAAACGATAATATGAAAATTTAACTTAAATACCAAAATTATACCGTACCCCTAAGTTATACTTCAAAACGAATTACTTTTATACTTAAACGCCAACAGAAACAGCAAAACAGCAAAGTCGCTTTGGCCGAGCGGTTAAGGCGTGTGCCTGCTAAGTACATGGGGTTTCCCCGCGAGAGTTCGAATCTCTCAGGCGACGAACTTTTTTGCCCAAATTTTAAACCTGTAAATTTGCTTCCTTCTTCTCTCACCCACCAAACTTCTACTAAAACACATTCTCCCCAAAATAAGCTTCAAAATTGCAGACGGGAAGAGCTACAAAACACCCATCTCCAGTTTTATCCCAAACCGGGCCGAACAAAACTCCTAACAGCAGCAAATGCAGATATGCACAAATGCCACCGAATTACAACACACTAACACAGATATAAAAGCAGAGACTAATATCCTGAACCGGGTCAAACCAAAGTTCTGACAGCAGCAGCAAATGTAAATATGTACAAATGCCACCAAATTACAACACACATACATTAACCGAAAAGCATAGACTACGAGCTTTTGGTGAAGAATGAACGCAGAGTTGTTTGTTTTTCAGCCACACCCTTCACTTTGCTCTTCTTTGTCGGTGTTGGAGGCAGCTTACTCGGTTCATGGGTGCTCGGCTTGGAATCAGTAACAAACTGTTCGTAGTCCCGTTTCATTTCAACCTTTGCATCAGTACTGCCACTAGGAGACGGAGAACAGACGTCGGTCTTCATTTTTGGTTCTCCCTTGTCTTTGGATGGAGACAGTTCCAAGCTCGGTTTTGCTTCATCTTCTTCCTTGATGTCGCCCTGAGGATCAGTTTTCTTGGTGGACTCCTCAAGTGGGTTCTTGGCTGGCTTGTTTGGCTCTTTGTCCTCGTTTGCTGCCTTCTTGGAGAAGAACTTTGTGATAGGGTTGGATTGCTCCTCGGTCTTCAGTGGTATCTGTGTGTGGAATATAGAAGATCTCGGTTTTCAGCCTCAATCTAATCTCATAAAGAATTTGCATCTCTAAGCTAACTTTGAAATCTGAATTGGTCCGCTAAAAGGTTTAACGACATTTAGGGTGGCTCCCGCTCACGCTCAGGCTCAGATGTAGGCAGCGTTACTTTGGCAGACATTCATGTCCACTGAGAGACTGATTAGAAGTTTAGAATTAAGGGTCTGTTTGGTCCTGAGAAAATAAAATGGAAAGAAAAGTTTCAGAAAATGACTTTCCTAAACTTCGCTTTTAAGGAAGTGAAGGAAGAAGAGTTGGATGGAAAACTTATATTTTATTTCACCATCAACATTTTGCTTCCAAATTTAAGAGGAAAATGAGAGGTAGTACTGGGGAAGAAGAAAATAAAGGGAGGGATTGGTGGTGAAAACAAGACTATATACTACATTGGTGAAGAACAATAAACTTTTCTTTCCATCATATTTTCTAAGGACCAAACGGAGCCTAAAAGATTGATAGATTTTTATGGAATTACAAATTTTCACACAAAAAGGGCTCAGATGTCTGTCATACCTCGGTGATGCACTCGGGACCATCAAAGGATGCCTTGCCCATTGCAGGCGTCACCGGATACCATGCCTGCAACATAACACACAACATGGATGTAATTCTATTGTCTTCAGCATTTGTGCATTCCAAAAGAAATTTTTGGATCATGTATGCCTCCCTATGGCCTATGTCAAACAAATTTTCCAGCTTCCTATAGGAAAAGCTTAATCGTGTATTTTCTGTATTTGGACACTCTTACCAAATCCGGTTTTTCATACGGTTTAAGCAGTGTGCTGAACTTTGTATCCTTAGAACCGTTCAACCATAAATCAATTGAGGATTCATCTCCCAGGATCACAGGCATCCTGTCTGCCACACAAACAGCACACCGAATAAGGAACTAGTTTTTCATGTGTAGTAATAGTAGTGTTGTGTTCATGCAGCAACCCCCAAGATATACAAGTAAAGAGTATAGACTCGACGAACACATATATAAGCATTGTACCTACAAAACAGTCATCAACAGCTAAACAGAGATATATGCAACAAGTAGAAAGACAAAAATAAGATGTTTCCCTCTGTTTCAATACAATTTGGCAGGTGAGAATGACTTACACTTGACTTTTGGGGATTCATTCCCATTACGGTGCAGCAATAATGTTACCAAAATCCATTGAAGACTCCCCAGTTAACACTCACAGTTGACCATGAAAAGTATTTAACATCACTGGCAAAGTTTGCAATTGCCAATCTCATCCAAGCACACGTTATCAAATGAGTAAAAGTGTACAACAAAAGTGGAAACCATGGATTACACATCACAACCCAGAAAGGCTCATAAACATGCAGGTTTTGTTCAGAAATCAGCGAATGTAATCATCTGAATCTTTACTAAGTCCCTCATGACCCATCTTATCACCCTTTGATACTACCTAGTTGAAAATTACTAGCCTCCGCTGGGATTAAATTTCCAAACAGACACAAAAACAGATGGGATTGCAGCAGCAAGAGAGGAGCAAGCAATCCTAAAGCATACAAATTGATTGCGGAAAAAAAGGAGGGGTCAACTTATGACATTTACTAAATATCATTTTGTCCATAATCAGACCAACTAAGTATGGATGAAAGCTTACCATGTAGCCACTTTAGAGCTGATGATGAATCAGTTGTTACGATGGTGAATGTGTAGAGTATTTGTCCTGAAATAGAAACAAGGGTGTGATGAATAAAAAGGAAAGGTAGACATAAGTTATCATGGTAATATTGTAGAGGAAAAGAAGGTAGATGCACAGAATTAGGCAAATTGTGTGCATCCGCACTTCCTTTCTTTACTAGAGCAAGATGTCTTCAACTGCCAATTGAAAACTCTCCCCCACCATCAGTCAAACAGCTAACATCCCACAGAAACCCGTTAGGACTGTGGCTGATAGTAGACATTATCATGTCAGAACTCAGAATATCTTACGGAGACGAGCATGAACAAATATAACTTAACATAGTCTAATTCACCTTCAGCGTTTTTCCAGGAATCATACAAGGCAGCAAATACCAAAGGGCGGCCATCCTTAAAATGAATATAGTAAGGCTGCTTCTTAGGACCTTTCTTCCATTCATAAAACCTAGCCAAATGGAAAACTCCATGTCATCAATCACTTCAGAGGTAATAGTACTACGTGCTCTTGATGCTTTGTCACTTAATACAAAATGCATCCCATAGCAGTACAACAGGATACATGACCTATCCACTAGTTACACATCATCAACAACAACAACAAACTCCTAGTGGAACCACTAGTAACACATCATTTGCAATATACAAAATTACTAAGCATTTCCATCATAGTTCGTTGGAGACAATCAAGATCAACATACATCAACTGTAAAGCCATAATCTGTTCAGATAGAAAGTTGAAGGTATCCAGCTTCCATTTCTTCCGGGTAATACTGTGAAGAAATGAAATGAAACAGTGGCAAGAATGCTAATTTTGAAGTCCAACAAACTAAGGATGCCACATTTCACGGTAGAAATAACTAGCAAGAATCACTGCGTTATTAACCATCCCAGTTTCAAAATATAATCCCGAAATATCAGTTGTATCTATCATTCTATACATTACATGAGGTAAATTTACATTTCCCACTTGCAGAACGATTTGTAAAATGGATCAAGGACTAAGGACCTGTTCTTATCGGAGGTAAATTCACATTTCCCTCCCCTTTTCCACACCCCAATTTTCCACTCAAAAGAACAGGCCCTAATGATTCAGGAGCGCAAAAGATGACACAAGTTTCGCAGCAACAAGCAACTCAGTCTGCATCACAGAAAATATAATCTTTACAGATACTTCTCCACACCACTAGTACAATGCATTTGCAGAACATAACCTCAAATAGACAGTTAAAAGACCAACTCTGGTACTCATTCAAAACATACCCTTCAACAGCAACAAGGCATCGGTTATTAGGAACCAGCCTACGAAACGAAGCCTTTTCACAAATCGACTCTGACCGCGCATTGAACTGACAATCCAACATCACACATTAATCAAATCAAATCAGAAATCCCCAACCCTCTCCACACTGCCAAAGCTACAGTTAACCCGAAAGAATAGATTCAACATTCCTTTTGTGGTTAAATTTTTTACCATCTTATAGTGATCAGGCTTCTCATCCTTTTTGGTAAAACTGGGGATTAATCCCCATTTCATGCAGTGTACAGCAGCAGCACAATCCTCAGCTCCACCACTTTCCCGGCGAACAACAGGCATGTAAGACCCTGGCGACACATTATATGACGGCCGGTACCTGAAAAAACTCATCCATTTCAGTCGTTCACAATCCATACCCTACTCACTTAGCTTGTGCTTCTAGGGTAAAACCTAAAACCAGTATAACCAAGCTTAATCAGTAGTTTTGTAACCCTAATAAACGACTCATATACTATTCTATGCAACAAAATCAGATTTGAAATGCTAAAACAACGTTACAATCTATAAACTAACGAATTCCAAGCTCAAATTGAACAGTATAACCAAGCTTTAATCAGTAGTTTCGTAACCCTAACATCGATTCATACAATATTCTATGCAGTAAAATCAGATTTGAAATGCTGAAACAATGTTACAATCTACAAACTAACGAGTTCCAAGCTCAAATTGAACAAAATCAAAATCAGAGAGAGAGAGAGAGAGAGACCTGTCGGTGTCAACGTGGCGAACGGAAGAATCTGGAAGATGGCAAGCTCGAACGACGTCGTCTGGCCGGAGAGTACATCGACACCTTCCACACATCCTCTCTCTCTCTAGTCTCTGCTTCTGCTGGATTTTCTCTATCTAACTTTCCACTTCACAGAGCAACTGTAGAAGAAGAAGAAGCGCGGGAACCAATTAGGCCTCTTATTGGGCCCAATATCTTCGGCCCATTATCCCAATTCCAGGTCCGAATTTTGAATGGGCCGAATGACCGAATTTGTCCGACCCGAAAAAACTGGTTTCTAGACATGGTTTTTTGGTCCTGACCGAATTGGTCGGGTTCCGGTTTTGGTATTTAGATTTGAGTTGACTAAATTTTGGTTAAAATTTAGATTCGATCATCCGGGTTGGGTTGACTGAACCCGATTATGAGGAAAGTATTAATAGTTCACATAAAGAAGCTCAAATTTTATATTCAGTCATTCGTCAACCAGTTAATTTTTAGTTTTGACAAAAAATATAATTTGGTCAAATTGGATCATTCAGATTCAGGTTTGGATCTAGTTATTTTACCTGAGTTAAAATTTAGCCAGGGTTTAAATTTAGGATTTTTGACTGAATATTTGAATCAACCAAACCCGATATTGGACCCGAATTTTTGCCACACCTAGGCCCATCATAGGAAGAAAACACGAAAATTATAAATCTTTTTTTCTGCAACCTCGTCTCTCAGTGTATGTGATTGAAGATGTTGGCCCTTGGAAGACGACTGCTACAGCAGAGGCTTTGCCCATGTCCATGTGTGCAGCAACTCCGCTTCGCCGGCGCCGGCGCAGGCGCCGGAGAGTTTCGGGGTCGCCGGCGACCGAAGCGGCCGCCGGCGACGATGAAGACGACCGATGATAAGTCAGAGTGGTGGGTTGTGGACGGAGAAATGCACGAGATTGGGGAGAATGTTCCGTTGAGAGAGAGGTTCGTGATTCCGAGGGATAATCTCCCAAATCGACGTCGTAAGATGCTCCGTGAGCAGTTCATGCGTCGTACTCGTCTCGTTCTCAAAGATTCTGTAACCCCTCTATCTCTCTCCCCCCTCAATTGTTAGATTGTTTGGGTTTAGAGTTTAGGGTTTGGGGTTTAGGGTTTAGGGTTTAAGCATTGAATCCATTTGTTCGAAAAAGGTTGATCTTTTTGGTGTTTGAAGTGGTTTGTTGCTAGGTTGAATTGGGTTTGTGGGATGCACGCCAAGTGTTTGTGGAAATGTCTATGTGGGAAATGTTGGTGTATATCTGCTGAATTTGCCTCGTGTTGTGATTCGTTGGGTTTCATGGATTCCTTGATGGGGTGTTGCATCCAAGTTTCTGTCTTTTGTTGCTCTGGTTTTTACTTTGTGAATCGCTCTATCTATATCTATTCCCCCTTAATTTGCATTGGATTGATAGTGGAATTTGGTAGCTATAGCTGCAAGTATCCCAGCAATATTGATATGTACGTGCAAAGGCTTGTAATCATAGTTTTCGACAGGCCTGTTATGTATTGCCATAGTTACCAGGAACATTTCCCGGGTCGTTAGTCCTGGAACGGGTCGCTAATTTTTGCACAAACTTAGTCTAGTTTTGACTTCGGAACGCTAGGCGTATGTAGCGTTCCCGGTAACTATGTGTATTACCCTTCTCAGGTGTCAAAATGTGAGAAGAAACCTTGTCTGCTTGGTGACCCGGATATCTTTTACTTGTTTTCTTTTGCCATTACTACATTTTATTGAAACTATAGCTGCTTGAATGAATGAATAAGTCATTTCCCACAAGAAGAATAGCGTGGGAGAGGGTTAATTGTATAGATTTTCCCGCATTGTGGTGGTTTGCTTGCTGAGATATCGGCCACTGATTTCGGATCAATATTTCAATTTGGCTGCACTTTGTTAGTCGATGTGTCCATCCGAAGCATACAGTATGGTTATCTCGTATCCGCACTTTTCTTTTTGAAATATTTTCTTGAAAACTTTTTCTTGTTCTTTGTAAGGAGCACGAGCCTTGGTGCAAGAAGTATATGCAACTGTACAATGAACTCAGGGAGAATTGGGAAAGGCTATACTGGGATGAGGGATACTCGAAAAAGCTTGCAGTAGATCATGCCAACTATGACTCCCCTGAAGATGATGATGAAGACTTTTCTCCGTATAGGTCTCTGTCAATGCCTAATTTCTTCGTTTTGTCTGTGTTTTGTATACTTCATTGGGAGACATATGTTTAACCATCTTACTTCTTGTTTGCAGGAAGAGCAGGCCGCTATTTGTGCAGGTTATGGAATGATTCACTTCTGTGACACGACTATCTAATTGATGTTCTTCCTTGATTGCAATTGTTAAATGACCATGCATGATTGACCCAGCCGGCTTAAATATCATATATTGGCTGCATATAGTTTGTTACTTTTAAGCCTGAACTACATATTGCGTTTTCTGTGCAGGATCACGCTCCAGCAGAAAGCAAACAAGCGGAAACTTGGGACAAAGTGAGACAAATACGTGATAAATTTGAATATGACAGAGAGAGGCGGATGAGAGACAAAGGTTAGTTTATGGTTCCTCTGAGTTCTGACCATCTAAATATGCATCTTGTGTTCTGAATTGGGAATTTCAAATTTTCAACCAATCCTTCAGTAATAAAAAGGCTATTAACAGCTGCCATAGTGTCTTGCATGTTCTGAGATACAGTTCTTTAGTTAATACTGCCCCGTTCAGTCATCGGCCACTCTAACTCTGATAAGTGTCATAGCATCTATGAATCGTTTGGTATGTATGATGATATGTGAGGGTACCTAACATTGTAATTTAAACACCGTAGGTAAGTGATTGGTATCTAGAGATTATTCTGTTTACAATGTAATTCGGATTACAATGCTCAAAATGCAAATAACAATGTAATTACGATTACATTACATGGTTGATCACACACAACCAATGGACCAAACAAAGCCCCTAGAGATATTCTTTCGGTGATCTACAATTTATGCTGAAAAGTTCCGTTAGATCTCCAAGTCCCTGGCACTATCTGTTGTACTGAAGTGTCAAAAACCTCTGGAATTCATGACTTGAGTAGTTTTATGGCAATCCTGTCTGACAAGATCCGGGTGCTTCCCTGCAGCGTTTGCACCAATGAACAATATGCAAGATGCCACTGATGACCGCAGGCCAATCAACAGGAATCAACCGTTTGATGCACGAAGATACTTTTCCGGAGATGAGGAAGATTAGAAAGACAACCCAATGTTCTTCCTCAGTTGTCTCTGTCAGTGAAGATCGGCATCCATGTACTTGGACCAGTGATGTCTCCCTCCATCGCCATGCAGATCGTGGCCTTCTCACAATAGGGGTGAATTATTAGGTAGTCCCTGGACTACGTAGCAAGGTAGTCCCGACAGTTATATGTTCTGAAAAAAATATGGGGGAACTATCTTGCTCGATAGATTGGGGAGTACCTAATAACAACTCACCCTCGCAAGGAAAACATTTGAAGAACTCAACCTTTGTAACAATATAAGCCAACTTCTACACTATTTAGTGGATGCATGCATATCCTAAGATCCACTGGATGTTGATATGTCTTTAGATATGATATTTTAGCTTAGCAAGTTAATGAATTATTGTGGCTGTTGTTATTTGATTGTAGTTGCTCTTTCTTGTTTGTTACCAGTAATGTAAGCAGTTAAGAATTCAAGAAACAATTCATCCAATATTGCTATGCCCAGGCCCATGTTGTGACAACCTATGTCACTCTGACTTTTCACGTTCCCTACTGTACCCGTGCCGGACCCGTAATACCCGGATAAGGGTAGGATACTTGACACTTCAAATTACAATGAAAATGTAAATTTCTTTAAATAGTCGAATCTAAGACCCATATGAGTGTGTTTGATATGAATACGTGTACCTGAATCTGAGTAACATAAGTGACAACTACTCCTTTCCTGCTCTCTATTGTGTAGTAAGGGGACTGTTTCAGTAAATCGGCTATTGATCAGTTTATTGTAAAAATTGACTTATTTGGAGGGAGGATGGTTGACCAAGCCAAATCAACTAAATAGGTTTGGGTATACAACTGATTTGATAGGTTGTTTGGCCTATTGGAAAAGGCTTTCTTTTTTTTCGTTTGTGGAAATGATAATTTAATCTAAAAGTTGTCCAAAATTACATAAGATGTCATCCTAAAATATTTCGTAATGCATATTACATTATATTGGTGATCAAAGATATCAATAGAATTTCAGCAAATACCATATTCAAAAACAACTAATTGGGATATATTTGCGATAGAGTCTCGATTAAGATGATCCGTAGTTATCCTTAAAACACACAATCTACAACCAAAACTAACAATATCAAAACCCTAAACAAACATCTCATGCATTACATTAAATAAGAAAACCTAACAAGAAGAACCCTAAAACAACTCCCTAACTGGCAAACACTAAACCACCAACACAACAAAGCAAACAAACACAAAGTCACAAACACTCTCAACCAAAACAAGCACTGCCTACATCTGAATCTCTCCAAACTCACGCAACCATGAATCTGTTACACACTTCTCCGCTCTAACAGTTGACAGCAACAGGGTAATCACATAAACCAGGAAGCTCCAAACATCGACCCGGATCAACCCCAAACGACCGAAGCAAGTTCGGTCTGTTGTTCTTGACATCGCACAGACAAGCAATGTCGTCGGACGTCAGACCTCTGATCGCCTTGCAACACCCGGAAGACGGCTTTGTCGGATTGTCCGTGGACACGGCCGGCTGACATGCCAGCATGTCCTGCAGTTTCAGGCTGCACAGGCCGTTGCAGCCGTCAAAAATCACCGCCAGAACCACCACCAACGCCGCCACTGCCGCCACCCTCCTCGCCGCCATCTCTCTCTCTCTCTCTTGTTTCTCTCTCTAGATGATCTATGTGTGTGCTCAATGATTTGGTTTCTTCATCATAAGGTCATGCAGTGAATATATATATGAGTACGTAGGTACATGAGGTCCAATGGTTGAACTCGTGACATAAATTTAGCCCTGCATGAGATTATATATATCTATTACTCCCTCCGTTGGCTTTTATATGTCTTTCACGCTTTTTGAAGTCCATTTTTAATTAACGATTTCTTACATAATATGTTTATAGAAAAATTTGATATTATACTTTTTCAATAGTACTTTTATAACGAATCTAATGATATCAATTTTGTTTTATGAATCATTATATAAATTAAGATATTAACGGTCAAAATTTTTGATACAATTATAACGGCGAAACTTAAAAATAAATGGAGGTAGTATACAGTGTTCATCAGAGCACGTAGGTTTTTTGGGGGATGGTCCAAATTATTATTGGATAATGTTGTGTATGTGCACCGACCATTATATTGAAATTTCTTTGTATTGGAACTCCAAAACCATGTTGCTGAAATTTCATCAGTGTTCAATCAAAATACAGGGTGGCCTCTCAGTGTAACGTACAGGTGTAAACACAAATTTTCGGGTCTAAAATAAATAAAGATAAAAAATTAATGAACAAATATAATTGTATTAATTTTAATGTATTTGGGTATAATCTTTGTATATTTATTACAAAATGAAAATGTAACATTTTCGATTTGATATCTTTAGATGAACTTGAACGAGTCTTCATGAATGAGTATGGTCTTGATTGAATATAATCTTGGACTAATATGGTCTCTTGAGCGAGAGTTGGAGAGTTGATCTCGATCAAGAGGAAGCGGTTTAATCTCCCACGAATGAACGGCATGAGCCTAGATTATTTTGTGCTTGGTGTCTTTGAGAAAGAAAGTCTGTGAGTCTTTTTTTTGTTTTTTTTTTTTTGAATGTTTTGAATTCTTCTTCAAAATGAAGGAACATAGTCTGTATATAGAGAATTTGAGCTAGCAACTGGGCTCATTTAATTGACAAAGAATAATATTATTTAATTTGTAGTAATTAACACGTAATACATTATAATTGACAGAATTAATATTATTTTAATTTTTACGTAGAGTTTTTATCGGCCGATAATTACTACCGTCTACACGTGGCATTATTTAGAACGATGCTTGGATGTTTGTCCTTGTAACTTAATTGCCCTAGCGTCAAGGTTCGAGTTTCAATATCATGATAATCTATAATATTATTGCAATAAATGTGTTCATTTCTTTCGGTTATTCATCAATCATCATATTATTCGAGCAAAAATCTCAATAATTAATTATTTCTTCCATTGCCCATACTCCTCTACTCCACAAATCAACCAATCCATATAATAATAATAATAATAATAATAATAATAATAATAATCAACTATTACAAATAAATTTTAAGATCAATTCATATAAAAAGAACAACTTTAAAATCCACTTCAATTCAAAAGCGCAATACATAAATCGAAAACCAACCAAATATTTCATTAATCAGCCCACACGTACGAAACATTACAAAACACACCACACATCATCGAAACCCAATAATCCAAACTAGACTCAATTCCCTACAACCGTAACCCAACCAAAAACTTTATTGACCAACCCTCGAAACCCTACAAACCCTAACCCTAGCCAAACCCTAAAAATAGGGTTTCATTAAGCCTTAGGGCAATCAGGGAGGCCACATTTGCCAAAGATGGCCAAGAGGAGTTTCGGGTCAATGCGATAGACAGGCAAAAGAGGGGAAGAAGCGAACGAGCAAAGACATTTCTGGTCTGCCCCTTTGATGACCCCACAGCAATCCGGGCTCGGGTTCGGGCCGGGCGGTTGTAGGGCTGGCAAACATGGTGCATAGGCTATTGCTTGTTTCCCACAAATGTCCATTTGACCGTTGGTCAATGCCATGGTTATGCTCATCATTAGGATCATGGCCATGGTCTTGTTCTTCATCATCATCATGATTGATTAGGGTTTTTTTTGGTATGGAATGGTTTTTGGGATGGGATGTTTGGTGTGGAGATGGATGGGGTTGTGGGTTGGAATTTATACTGAAATGGGTTGGTTTATTTGGTAAGTTTTTTGGGATTTTAATGTAGTAATGAATAATAATCTACCTATAAAAGAAATCTGATCCGATTTGTTACTATATTAATACTACCCTTATTTCGAAATATTTGTCAAATCGACTAATCTTTAGACTGTTCATAAGTTACAGTAAGTTACAATATAAAATTACTGTTTTAAAAAAAATACCTTATTAAAAATTACAATTATCATAAGTTACAGAAAGTTACAACATAGAGAGGAAATAAATCTCCAAAAATGGTAAGAAATCCCTTGAAATAATGACCTAAATTAATCATAATTAAATTGCAGGAAATAGTATGGGAGGAAGAATAGTCAAAAATAATAAACATCATAATGAAAGAAGGGCAAAAAAGAAAACGAATTATCACAATTTATTTCCCTTTAAGAATTTAACATTTTTGGGACTAACTTATTTTCGAAACAAAAAAAGAAATTGTGGATATTTTTGGAATCACCTCTAAATAAAAATTAATGTTTTTTTGGTGTAGAAAAGTTTAGATAAGTTGAATCACGAGGGGTCAACAACGGCACATCTAGGATTTGAACTCACAACATTTCAAGTAATAAGCCTTGTCAATTGTTATATCCATTCCAATTGGGCCAACTATTGTTAATATATTATCTTTTTTTAGAGATATTATTGTTTGTTAATATTATCTTTTTTAGGAGGTAGCTTCTTGCATGAATGTAGGGTAAGGCTTACTTACATTACACCCTTATAATCGAACTCTTCTTCAAAGTTGTGCTTGTGGAGACACTTTGTGCCCCGAACGGTCTTTTAATATAAAGCTACTTATCTTTAGAAATCTCACTAGACCTCATAAAAAGACCTATCCTGAGGGTCTGTCAAATTCATAGATAAAAAAAAGTTGGGTAAAAGTTAAATTTTTGTAACTTTTGACAAATTTTGGTAACTTTTGTCAAATTTATGCTCATATATCAAAATTAATTTTTTTTATTTTTTACCTTTGATAATTTTTGGTAAATTTTAATAAATTTAGACAAAAATTGATAAATTTTGATAAATTTGAGTTATCCGTGAATTTAACAGACCCTAAAACTTATTATTTAGACAATTAAAATTTGAAGAGACCAACAATTATCCACAATCCAATTACTTTAATAAAGTATTTTCTAAGGACAATTTAGCATTAGGCCCATGACCACAATGGAAGGATTGTTTTCATTCTTTACCAAAGCAAAAGGGTGAATTTCAAGATTCTTTTGAGGGTTTAGTGGAAGTAAAAGATTAGGATGCACAAAACACAATGTACCCTTCTTCACTAGGGTTGTGGTTGTGCATGCATGAGTGTGCAACCATTTGTGATTTGCCTTTGCCTTTCATGTTTTTTGAATCTCGAACTACTCATTTTGCTTCACGCTCATACCACCATGCGTGTATACAATAACAATAACTACCACTATTCTTTTTAGTGCTCGATGGTTCATGTACACATACAAATAATAAGTTAGCCCAATCATATGTGACAAATTATTGTCGGTAACCAAACTCAGTTCTTTGTATCTTATACTACCCCCGTCTCATTTTATTTGTCCATCTACTTAACTTGAGAAGATCAATGTGTATTGGGAATTGAGGTGAAAAGTTTATAATTTACCCAAATTACCCCTACTTTAATTGAAGACAATAGTTGTTGGAATTGTAAAAAATGATAAATGAGTCTATTAATTAGGGATAAAAAAAGGAATTATAGTTGTTGGAATTGTAAATGGGACAAATATTTTGGGACAAAGAAGTTAGGTAAAAAGACAAATATTTTGGGACGGAGGTAGTATGCATTTAGGCCCTATTTTTTTAGAGTGGTATAATTAAGTTAGATTTAGTAAAGTAAGAAAATGAAAGGTAATGATGAGATTTTGATTTTGGTTTGAATGTTTTTTAGGGAATTGGGTAAGATTAAGTAAGATTAGGTAAGAATAAATCTAACTTAACACTCTAAAGAATAAGATTTTAACATATACTGGTATTTGATTAGAGGGTAAGAATTAATGTACTGGAAAATCAAAACAGAGAACCAAAATTTCAACCATGAAAGCCTAGTTGAAATTTATTTTCATAAAAATTAAGAAACACTCAAAATTATCTTTGATATCAAATTAACCCAACAGCTTAAAAATACAATATACTACCTACTTTTCATATTATCTGTCACTTTAACTCATTTCCTTTTTTTCTCATAATATCTGTCATTTTATAATTTCAATAACATGTTAATAATTAATTTATCAAAACCTTATTGATTACATTTTTTCTTCACCTTTTTTCTTTTTTCTTCACCATTTTATTCAATGTTTTAGGGTTATTGGTATGTGGGGTATGTGAGGAGAGAAAATGTAAAAAGTGGAGGAAAAAAGTGAGGAGAGAGAAAAGTTATGATTTACGGTAAAATATGGTGGGTTGTGGCAAATTGCGGTAGGCTGTGGCACCGCAATTTGCCAACCGCAGAAAAGAACAGGGAAATGACAAATTCAAAATTGCTCTCTCTTCCTCCTTTCTTTTTTTCCCTCCCACTTCCTAATCACCCCATTAGTCTATGCTTCACTTCACCTTTTACCATTGCCAATTTGTCCCCCCATTAAAAAAATGGTGTAGAAAAGTTTTAAAAAATTACATGTTTATAAGTATCTCCATTATCATCTCAGATTCTCATTCCATTCAAGCCATCCTCTTTCCAACACCTCCCAAACAAGCCAAGAAAAACAAACCAAAAGGGAACATCCAATTCAAGATGAATGTAAGTAATCTAATTTCTCCATTTCTTTGTTTCTTTTTGTCATTTTTTTTCCCAGTATTGATATACTAAAACTCATCTCAAAGTATTTAGAGTATGTTGGTTGGTTCATTACTTTCTACAAATTATTACTCCGTCCTTTCTATATTAATTAATTGTTTGTTAAAGTCATTAATTTCTCAACATATACAATATTCTAGTATATGAAAGTACTATCATTATATTCATAATGGAAATTATGATCATAAAAATATAATGTTGTAATTTTTTGATTTTTTGATTAAATATATTATTAAAATTTCTTAGTCAAAGAAGGTTATTTGGACAATTCTTTCTTAGTTTCTTGTTTAATGACGGATAATGTTGGTGATTTGGATTATGGTTTGTAATTAACAGAGAAATCAGGGGTGGAAGAGTAATTATAAGGTGCCAGCATTTGGAAATTGGGATTATGAGTATGATTATAATTATGATGATGATAATCAGCCCTATACGCAGCGTTTTGAGAGTGCAAGGCAAGCTGGGTTGATTCGTTATGGCAGTTATCTTCAACCTCAACCTACTACTAAAGACAGAGATCTGTATGTAGCTGGTGACTTGTATCAAAACGACATCGTTACTCCTGCTTTCATTGTTCTTCCTCCCACGGTATGAACCTACCATCTAGTACTTTACTAGGTCTGTTCCATATTAATTGTTATCATTTTGACTTTTACGGTTATTAACAATTCCAATATTATACTTTTATGATAATATTTTTTTGTTATGTGCGAGTCTAATGGTGTTAATTTTATATAGTAACTCATTCTATATATATTGAGAAACTTATGGTAACAATTTTTGAAATCTGACTACACAATTTTCAAACATTCGAATCAAATTAGCCTTGTGTCTCTTTTATATCAAAATAGTATTATTTGCATGCATGGGGAAATTTGACAAGTAAAGATATTGATTAATGGCTAACTATGTTTGGAATATTTATGTTTTTGAAAAAAGCAGAGGAAAAAAGGGCTAGGGAACCCAAATCAAGTGATCAAGGAGCAAGAAAAAACAATGCAAAAGAAGCAAATGTGGGGAGGATATAATTCATATTTACATTCATATGATTATTCATATGACACAAAGACAATGGGAAATTCTTGCCCAATTCTATCTTCTACAATTAAGCCTAAGGCAATTGATGAAGATTTGTACAAGATCTCTTCTGATTTCCTCCATGCCAAACCCAAAAGGGTATTTTTCTCATTTTATCTTCCTTTTTTCGATTATTATTAGCAAGTCGATAAATTATAAACTATAAACCTTAGTGAAGGTAGTGTATTTTTAATATATTCTAATTGCTATATTTTCCCTCTTTTTTTAGCGAGAAAAGAAAAGGTCTGCAAAAGTTCAAAGTTGGTAAAAAATTCGATTTGGATAATTCTGGGTTTAGAGAAATCAAACATGAAATGAAAACTTGATGTCGGATGCCTAGTTTTTCGTCTTTTTCAGGTTAGACTCGAGTCGAACACATTGGACAAACATAAATTCGGGTATAAATTGAGTTCGGACGGTAGAAATTTGCAAAAAGAAATTGTGTTTGAATTTTCGAAAATCAGTCAAAATTTTGACGAAAATTCTATGATCATACCCAGGTTTTTCCCGAATCAGACAAATCTAATTATCGAGTCAAAGATATTTTTGCCAGCTCCATGCAAAACACCATTTTTTTTTTTAGCAACAGAGTCAGTACATGCAAAACAACTTCTTTGAAAGTTATCATTCTTCAAACAAGAGAAAAAGAAAACCTCCTTTCTTGATCTTTTTCCCTTTCACTTGTTTTTGTTCTTCTGGTTTTACTATATACTAATCATAATTGTATCTATATATATATTTACTTGCTTGATTGATATTTTTTTGTTATTTTAATTTTGCAGAGGAGATCAACCCTAGGTTTCTTTTCAAGCTGTTTGCTGCCAAATTGTATTTGATCTCAACGTACACTGGAGCATGAAATTCTGTAGTCGTTGAAGCACATTATCTCAACTATGTTTTTATCATGTATATAATATTATTTTCCCCAACTTTTATTTAGCCTTTTGTAAAGAAAAGAACTATTACTTTCACAAAAATGTAGAAAAGAAACAAAGAAAGAGATGCAAAAGGCTAAAAAGAAGGAAAATTGTGTGTTTTTTTTTTTTTTTGGTATCTTATGAGGCTACTCCCATTGTAAATGCATGTGATTTTTTTTTTTTTGAAGGAATGTGTGGTTTAATTTACTTTGAGAAGTGGCATATGAGGTTTTTAATATTATTGTTCTTAAAAAAAAAAAAAAAAAAGGAGTTCATGTCCATGGTCCAATATATATGTTTTGAGTGCTGACTGATAGTCAAAGTTTGTTTGAGCATCTTTACAAGTCTACTTTTCATGAGGGAGAAATAAAACTGTTTGAAATATGAAAGGTTTGCTAGCAAAGATATGAAATTTGCTCCCTAAAGATTAAAAAAGAGCTTTTTCACCTTTAACTTTGATTTTATTGTTCTATTGAAATGTTACTTTTATTGGAAATGTAACTAAAGATAATGAACATTTTAAAAAAGCAAAGTTAATAATTAAAAGAATAAATTTTGGATTTAAAGAATCTTAACTTTGAATTTAGATATGTCAAATAATCCAAATTTTCAATATATCTTGCAATAATTTAAACTTTGGGAGGGTTAGATATCGATCGGGAACTCCTTTTCTAGTTCCTCTCCTCCGGCTTCAGACATGTCGGGATGTTGGGTTTCTTGGTGTGAACCTCCTCAGGGCTCCTTCAAACTCAACTTTGATAGGTCTAAGTCTTTTGAGGGTAGTGTTGGTGGCTTCCTCATTCGTGATGCTTTGGGCCAGTTGAATGAGGCGTCTCCCTTCCCGCTTGCAAGCTCCTCAATCTTTGTTCCTGAAACCATTGCTTTAAGGAATGGTCTTCTCTCTTCCATTTAGTTGGGTCTTCCCTCTCTTTTTGTGGAAAGAGACAGTTTAATTATTATTAAGGTCATCCAGGGTGATTATCAGATACCTTATTAGGAAGTGGCTTTGCTGGTTCAAGACATTAGGTTACCCCTTTGCAATGTTGTTTTGCTTTCTCATATTTTTAGGGAAGGTGGCAGGGTTGTTGACTAGCTTGCTAAATTTGACGTGTCTCGTTAGTCAGTAGCTTCTTGGTCTTCAAGTCTTTCGGTTGTGTTGTGTTCTACTATTAGTGATGATATCCTAGGTCTTGCCCTTGAAAGAAGGGTGTCCTAAACGTATTTTTACCTCTTTTTACAAAGAAAAAAAAAAGGATATCAATAAGCTACCGCTAAGTTTCAACTGTTAGTTTGCTAGTTGTATCGTGTGGCAGTGAAGTATATTTTTTATTTTAGCAGTACACACATGAGAACTTTGTCAGATCACTCTACCACATAATTATGGTGATCGAAACTTGATGACAGTTTATTAAACCTCAACACCCTTAAACTTCATATTAATTGTTGTGTTTTGAATTATTTGGCCTGTCATTAGCTTGGTGTTAGAGTCGCGTGGCTCCACTCTTTTGCAATGTAAATAAGAAATTACTTTACGTAAAGTTACATATTATTATTTATCTTAGTTACACAACTTAAAATATCTTACACTTACTTACACCTCCCGTTCCTTACAAGCCTAAAGAACACAATCTCATAACAAAAAAATTAGTTACATTGATTAGACTAATAGCAGATAACACCATCAATTATATGTTAAAAGGGTGGTCAAAAGGTTATGATGAATAGATGTACGAACATGTTAGAAGATGACAGTCTTGATTATATTGAAGAAGCTAAGGTAGACCGAAGGACTGTGATTATTGGCTATGTTATAGATGCGCGAGTCCTCGATGGCCCATCAAGCTGATTTCATTGATCTTGCATCTTATTTGCGACGTAAAGGTTTTGTTTGGTTGTGGTGCACGCAAAAGTCCTTGATGTGTTATTTTATTTAGTAGTTTAGTTGTAACCTTTTTCTTTTTATGTTGGCTATTTACTGTTTCGTGTGCGGTTTGCTGTATTTGATGAACCTTTTAACTTTCAACGATCCAAAAATAACAAAACACCACCAATTATATGTATATTCTATTGTATTTTTAAAACTGTGTAAATGTGTATATTCTATTGTATTTTTTATGTATTAGAAATTTTCTACCTCAAGAGCAGTAACTAATGTCTTTGGGCTGGTCTTGAAGTCAAGCCTAGTTTCATACAGACAATATCTTCGGTCATTATTCATTCTCATTCAAGTTTTTTTTCGGTAGCCCATTTCCAATTACCGATTGGGCTAAAAGGCCCAAAACAGTCCATCTATCCTGTCCGACATCTATTCGTTTCTATTTTCCGGTACCCAATTAAAGAAAGTAACGAGGACTCTTAATTCAAGAAGAAAAGGAAAAAAGAAATGAAAGGGACACCTGCTATAACAGTCCACAGTTACAGTAGTCCCCATAACGCGTCTCTTTCACGCGCAGTTTCGTCCCTCCGATTCCAAGAATGCCCCTCTCCCCACGCCAAGTATCCACCGTGGGGTCCACTCTTAGAAAAAGACCGTACTCCCCCCCCCTCTAAACGACACGTTTCGCTACATCATTTGTCTATTTACTTCCCTCCAATACTCTCTCTCATTCATTTTTGCCCCTTCCCCATACAATATGCGTCCAGTCTAGTCCCCCTCATACATATGACAGAAAAAAATAGATATTTCATTCTAATGGTCCTCTTCAAAAATTACACAATCAAATTTCTAAAATTAACCATAAATTTCTTAATATATATAATAAATAATAAATTATCAAAAAGCGATTAATAGGTCCCTCTATTTTGATATAATTAATTCAAAAGCCCTACATTTTGATAAATTATTATAAGATGACATTATCTTTGTGGTAATTATTTATTGCGTTATTCCGACCAATTTTCCAATTTTAAAATGCACAAAACAATGATTTTTATATTTTGTTTTAGTTGAAATCAACTATCATTTTAGCCTCTAATATTTAGGGTCAGTCAAAAATACATAACTCTAATCAACAATAAATACTACAATTAATGTTCCACAGAAATAATTACGACAAAAATAATAACACCCTACAATTATTTATCAAAATACAAGGCCCTTAAACTAATTATATCAAAATATGAGAACCTTTTAGCCGTTTTTTGAATAAATTATTATATATAATACAACAAATTTATAATGAAACATACCATAAAATTTAAAAAACATTATTAATCAAAAAAAGTTAAAAACCAAAAAAAAACAAAATTATAAGTAATACTATGAAACAATTTAATATAAAACAGAGAAATATAAATTTAATCTACACAAATTCAAATTTAATTTTCACTCCCCCCATAATTACCGGGGCATTTATTCTTATTCTAAACCTAATCCAAACCTAATTATCACAATTATCTCGATACCCTAAACCCCATTAATAAATAATCCTAACCACTCATAGGCTTCATAGCCCATGCAAAGCAAAGCAGGGGCAAAAAGGTAATTAACCTAAATAGGGCACATGCCAAACGCATGAGACCGTCCACATGGCATAACAATCCAACCCAACACATAAGAATATTAGCAGAATAAAATCGTTCTAGAAGCAGAAAAAGAGAGGAAAACAGATAAACACTTAACACACACAGCCGGTAAACATTTGCATCATCATCTCAATACAAACACAGCATAAAACTGCCAGCTGCCGGTTTCCAAATATTCAAAATCAGAGTCATTTTCTACTAAAGCTCCCAAAATCAGTCATAATCACGAAGGAAGCTAGCTAGCTTGCTAGTTACTACTAGGCATTAATATTTGTTCCCTCCACCAAAAGTCATCAACAACTGCAACACCACCAGTACTACTCTTAATGAAAGACGAGGCTAATTAACAAAAGACGGAAAAGAGTAAAAGATCGTAACAGATCTGAGAGGATTGGATGATCAGACGGTTATTTAGGCCTCCACGTCAGCAAGTGCAGCAGCAGGAGTGGTGGTCTTGACTGCAGGTGATGAAATCGCCCAGACGTAGCCGTAGGGGTCCTTCACCTTCCCCACGCGCCCTGCGCCTTCCTCTTCGGTGACGTCACCTTCACGCGCGGCTCCGGCTTTCTCTGCCTTGGCGATGGCTGCCTCCACGTCATCGGTTTCGAGGAAGAAGATGAGTCCAGCTCCCTCGGCCTTCAGTCTAGAAAAAACGAAAAAATAAACGTAAAAATTCAGCGAAAACACCGTCAACGACATCATTTGGAGCGGTAAACAAACAGATCTAGCGAAAATACAGTTTACGAGCTACGATCAAACACCACGCACAAAAAAAAACTATGTAACAAACTACTGCAAGTCTACTACAACACACAGTAGAAGATTCTAGAAAAAGAGTGAAGGAAATTACTGAGCAGATTCATCGGAGAGGTCAGAGACAGAGAAGACAGAGGAGGCGATTTTGAGCTCAGCAGAGAGAACGAGCGGGAGCTCCTGGTCAGCCTTCCTCTTAGGGTGCATGGCGCGAGAAACCTCCTCGGCGCCGAACGCCGCCTTGTAGAACTGCACGGCGTCGGCGGCTTTGGGCGCCGGAACCAGCAGCTGCGGCTTGAACGCCGTGAAAACCACCGCCGGAGCCGGAGCGCCGTTGTTGACCTCGTCACCGTTCTGAATTTCCTGGTCCGCCATGGGAGGAGGATGAAACCCTAGGAGAGAGAAAAAGCTCGGAGAAGGAATAAAGAGAGAGAGAGAGAGAGAGGGAGGAAATGAAGAAATGGCAGAAAAAATGGATAAACGAGTAAAGTGGGAGCTACCGGCAGGGGCTATAAATAGAGAAGCGGAAGTGCGGAAGCGGAACCGTTTGTAATTTTGGAAATAAAAAAGGGGATTTTGTGGGACTGGAAAAGAGAGAGTGAGGAAAGTTTAAAATTATTCGGGGAATTTTTTGTGTGAGTTTACGAATTTGACCTCGAGGGGGATTTGGGTCGATGATTTGGGCTGGCATTTCGGCCCACTTATGAAAGGAAAATGGCAAATTGGGCTAACCGTATCTTCAAACTAGTTTTTGAAACTAATCATTGGCCAACTTTCACACCAAAATGACAACAAATTGGGTCGATAGTTTGGGCAGGCATTCCGGCCTACTTCTGAAAGCAAAATGACAAATTGGGCTAACCGTATTTTCAAACTAGTTTTTGAAATAAGGATGATTGAATCCCACTTCTGGGTTTTGAGTACAATTTTCTAGATTTGGATTCCGAAAAATTTGTAAATTAGTGGGTCAAAATCAATCCGCTGCTTTGACCTGAGATTTTTTATTTTTAAAGTTCAACTATATTAAAATTTATGATTATTAAGTTATAGGCGCAATAAATTTATTTGGTATTTGTCTAATTTAAGTTGAAACATTTACAATATTCTATCGTTACTAGAAAATAATCGTATTTATTATGTATAATTTACAAAAAAAAAAGAGTATTTAGAGACAATTTATAAAAAAAAACGGAAAAAGGTCGCAGTCATAACCCATTGGATTTAACCGAAATAAAAATACATTGTCCGTATTTACCCGAATCTGAAATAAACTTGACCTGTATTTACCATAACCTAATATACGCTTGACTTGTAACCTGCCCACCCGAATTGACATGTCTAACTCCAGGGGATGACTCATGAGCAAATGGACCATAAAAATTAAGCAAGACCATGAGGTTTCAATTTATAAGAAATATCCATTTTAATTTTTTAAAATTATGGATGGATATACAACCATGGATACACTGAGTATGATAAAATCATTCCTCTTGTTCTTCAACATATGAAACAAAAAACATAACAAATAAATTAAATGAATGTTTCTAACAAATTGGAACCTTTCACACCAAAAATAAGCAACATTACATTTTCTTGCGATTACTTTAAGGATTCTTTGTTATTAAAAATAAGGGAAATCGGATTGGAATAATATGAACTTTGACACATGATAGACTTAATAATCTGAACTTTAAAATATCACTGAATACTTTAAATTTTAGCAATATTGAATTACAATAGTTATTAGCATTAATTATTTTCCAAATCCTCATTTAAAAAAAATATTGATCGTTTGGAGCTCAAAAGGAAGTCAAATCCAACTTAGCTGCCTTATTTTTGTTGATAAGACCCAGTGAGCCTTAGGAGGCTCGAGATTGGTCTCGATGAGGATCCTATGCGCCATTCCTTGGTTCAATATCTTCCCTGAAGTGCTTCTGGCACCTGTTCTCGAAAGAAAAGGATTCGTCCATCCATTTGAAGTCTCAAGAAGGCGAGTTGCTCAAATTTGGAGTTTGTGGGTCCCATTCCGATACGCTTCAAAAGTTCAAAGAAAAACTACTACTTTTTTGAGAAGGTTTTCATGCAAGTTGTTAAACATGTGATTATAATGATAATGGTAACGTCTAATGTAAGTCGTCTTAGCTCAGTGGTAGAGCGCGTGGCTTTTAACCACGTAGTCACGGGTTCGATCCCCACAGATGGCGCCTTGTCCATTGTTTCCATAATCTGTTTTTACGAAGATTTTTTCTTTCGAACTTCTTACAATAACCCCACATTTTCTGGTTATTTTTCATACTACTAATCTCTTCACTGTACCTTAAAAGGTCAGTAATATAGCTCATCGATAGTAGTTTTCTTCTTTTCCTCAAGTATGGTTAGGCAGTATTTTTTAAATTTTTTTTTTTAAAGTGGGTAATAATCCAATGCGTTTGGCACTCTATTTCAGGGGTACACTAATTCAACATCTTCACGGATGAGGTAGGGAATGTCAACTACTTATAGAGGGTGCACACATTCTATGCAGCACACTCTAACATCCTGTAAACAGGAATGCTTCCCCCAAGAATCAAACATTGGAGGAAGGGGATGAAAAGGCGGAGAGCTTACCAATAAGACAAGCTCTGATCGACATACTAGATTATCAGCACGCACGTTGCACGAGTATTAACTTTAAAAATGAATTAAGCAACTTGCCTTTGAGCTTGGGGTTCTCTCAAATCTAACAACACTCATAAATCGGCCTTCCATTCGTGCCAACCCATCTTAAGTCGATGCATTACATCATCGCCTATATCTCTATTACTATACATTCGCACGATAGATTCTAAGTACCAAAACTTCTCCAACTTAGAAATAATCGCCTTCACCTATAATAACAATTTACTGTTGTCGTCCTAGATAACTTCGCTAATCACCCCGTATACTTCGTCTTCAATCTTAAAAACTATTTCATCAAAATATTTCCTTGTTACAAATTTAAGATTTTAACAAATACAGAAGTTTTAAACAAACAGCTAGATATTTGGGAAAATTTTTTGAAGCAAGTTGCTAATACACGGACAATTATGATACTTAGTATAACATTTAACGTAAGCCGTCTTAGCTCAGTGGTAGAGCGCGTGGCTTTTAACCACGTGGTCGTGGGTTCGATCCCCACAGACGGCGATTTTTTTGTTTGTCAATTCTTGTTTCATTTATTTCCCTCTCTACCTTCATTATCCATTTGCGCCCAAATCTCACACTTCGAAGTTTCAAGCCTTCATCCATGGCTTCCCTCCCAATTTCTCCCCCAAATTCCCTCTCACCTCATCCACTGTTCTTCCAATTCAACCCCCAATTTCCACCATATCCAAAAACTCTCCATAAAAGAAGAATCCAATTTCTCGCTCTTTGCACCAGCTATGAAGTGGGTGGTGGGTACCCAGAATCTGATTTTGTAGATAGACAAAGAAAATCGAATGCTCATACTCAAGAACAGTTCAATCAGAAGATGGATACCTCAGAGTATGAAGCTCTTCTTAAGGGTGGAGAGCAGGTTACTTCAGTTCTTCAAGAGATGATTACTCTTGTAAGGATCCCCGTTTTCTTCGTAGAAAGTGATTCATGGTGTAGTAGCTCTTTTACTAGTTGTTCTTGTGTTAGGGTTTTGTTTCTTAAACCCTAAACCCTAAACTGTAAACCCTAGCTGATGAGGGTAAGTAGAATTTAGAATTTGTGGATTGGTGAATTAGGTTACGGTGGTGTGTTTGTCGTGATAGTTGAGTTTCTCTGATTTTTGGGTTGAGGTTTGTGATTTAGGAATTGGGTATCGCTAAATTGCTACTACCCATTTTCTTAAACCCTAAACCCTTATGATGTTTTTGGTTGGAAGATTTTTCTAAGGAAGGCCAGTCAAATTTTCCCAAGGGGTTTAGGGAAACTTTTTTCCCGGGAGATTTTCCCCGAATTTCTACCAAATGCACTGTTTATACGGAGTTAGAAACTTTTCCACCAGTTAACTTTGAACAATATCATGAATCATTGAGATGCTATCCGTTAAGTGGAAAATTGGTTTTTGGACCCTTTTGATTGAAGTAGAATGCTGCTGATTGCCTTTTAATGAGCGGTCAACTTGAGATCGCGAGCTCCTTTTCTGCTATGTTTTGAGTACTATGGTATGATCAACACTGTGGTAGTAACATGTTCAATGCCCATACAGCTGGAAGATATGAACATGGATGCAGCATCAGAGGAGGTTGCAGTGCAGTTAGCTGCACAAGGAGTTATTGGCAAAAGGGTTGATCAAATGGAGTCAGGGTTTATGATGGCTCTCGATTACATGATCCAAATGGCTGAAAGTGATCAGGATGAACAGGTATTTGGGTGTGAAATCTTCTCCTCGTATCGATTTAACTAGTTTGCAACACATGATGGAGAATTGGAGAGTGTAGTTTCCTCTGCAATTTTATTGGGTAGAATCATGAACCGCATGTGTCTTATTGTGATCTCTCTATTAGGGTTATTGAGATAAGAAAATTGTTAGATTGTAATGCATTAAAGTAAAATGCCTCATTAAACCTCCTTTGCTTCCTTTCCATGGAGCAGTAGGTAGTGAAGGATTTCTAAATCTTGGGTCAATTGGAATCAATCCCTCTAAATTGCAAAATTTAAGGGTAAGACTGCTACATCGGGACGCCTCAATATTTTGTATGGTGGGATTTTGGAGTATTGGTTTTGGTTTTGGAGATAAGAGAATTGTTACTCGTTGACCAATAGTGAGATATTTATACTTTTACGCATGTTAGCAACTTAGCATTTGCTGAAGTTTATGAGTTGTTTTTCAGCGCAAGTCACTTTTGGAGGTTGTCAAGGAGACGGTGTTATCCCATCTAACGAAGAAATGCCCCCCACATGTGAGAATGATTTCCTGTCCCTGTTATTTGTACTTTCCCTTCATGCCTGGCAAGATCCCAGAATTTACCTTTGTAATTACCATGTTACTGCATATCCAGGTACAAGTAATCGGACTGCTTTGCAGAACCCCAAAGAAGGATAGCAGACATGAGTTGTTACGTCGAGTGGCTGCAGGTGGTGGGGAATTTAAGGGTGAAAATGGAACTAAAATTCACCTCCCTGGTGCAAATCTGCTTGATATTGCAAACCAGGCTGATGACCTGTTGGAGGTAATTAGCTTGTCATTAGTCTGTAAGTTTTTTGCTTTAGGGTTTCGGATCCAATAAGTTGATGGTTGTTGAGAGTTGAAAATATGACCTAGCTTGATCTTGGCATGCTGTTGTCGCAACCAGTACATATGAAACACATGATGCAATGCATACGTTTGAGTATTTACAATACTGTCTGAAATCAACATCTTGAAGATTGGATATATGCATTTTTGGTCCTTCACTGGATCTTCTTTTTCATCTGTTCACAAATGCAAAACTTCCCACTATATGAATGACATTGGCTTAATCTATCACAAGTTCACAGCTCAGTACTGCTCTTATGCCTGTTTTGATCACATAAATTCCAGACAATGGAGACCCGTCCCGTCGTTCCTGACAGAAAGTTGCTGGCAAGGCTTGTTTTAATCAGAGAAGAAGCTCGAAATATGATGGGAGGAGGAATGCTTGATGAAAGAAATGATCGTGGCTTCAGTACCCTTCCCGAATCAGAGGTATGACATATTTTTGGGTTTTCGAAACTGCTATGAGTTTATTTGTGAATATTGTTTGCAAATTACGTGAAGATGCAAAAACATAGGGTTCGGAGTTTTGTCCTCCCCACCAGGGTTTGAATCCCGTGACCGCACTAGGGCTCCTTGTGGGCCTACTTTATGGGTTGGATTTAGTCCGGTGCTTGTGTTACCCCCTCCCCTGCCCGATAGTCCACTGGGTCTGTACACCACATGTAGGGGTCCAGTGGGTGGGCCGCTTGTCATTGTAAAAAAAAAAAACAAAAAAACAACGAAACCAAAACCAATATTCCGAAATCTAGTCAGGTGAGGTATGGAGGGGTCGAATGTAAGAGCCTTACTCTTAAATTTTGCAATTTTCCCGATAGACCCAAGATTTCGAAATCATTCAGTAATCAGTACCTACTAATCTATATGCAAATAAAAACACTTACAATTGCAAATGTCTGCACATTGTGGTGCACTGGTGCAGGTGAATTTTTTGACCAAGCTGGTTGCCCTAAAACCTGGGAGGATAGTCAAAGAGATGATTAAAAATGTAATGCTAGGCAAGGATGAAGGTGCAGACAATGAGGAAAATGAAACAAGCGTTCCACGTGGGATTATGGGTAGAGTAAGTTTCTCCATACATAACCTTTTAAAAGAGGAAATTTGGTCTCTAATATATTGATATTTGGGGGTATTGATTTGTAATATACTAACTTTTAACATTGGACGCTAGTATACTAACTTTTTGGACCTATCTATCGTTAATGTACTAACCTTTGGTGATGATGAGTAAACTTGGATGCTAATATACTAGCGGTGGTGGATACTAATGTCTAGTTTTACTCATTATCGCCAAAGATTAATACATTAACGATAAATAGGGTCTGTACACTAGTGTCCAATGTTAAAGTTTGATATATTACGGACCAACACCCCAAAGGTCAGTGTATTGGAGGTGAAAATTCCTAAAAAAAAAAAGCAGGGGCATTCAGCTGTGTGCTTCTATATAGACGTATTGATCTACTATGATATCAAATATCGATAGGAAAGCATGACTGGACGTAAAGCCCTCCCAGTGCGCCCTGGGATGTTTCTTGAGACTGTATCCAAGGTAAGATTGAGAAATTATTAAGAGTTCTTTCCGCTAGCAAAGTTGAACATCTGAGTCGATATCTTAATCTTATTATTTCTTTCTTATTTATTAGGTGTTAGGGGGTATTTATGCTGGCAGGGATTCAGGTATCACTGCACAACATCTAGAATGGGTATGTTAATCTTTCCCTTCCTTTGGATTTATGGCGAAAATATCATCCGAACTCGGAACTGTTTTAAACACACACCATTTGATTTGGGGCAACTCAAGTTCGTCGTTGGTCGGGATTATCATGCCCCACCATTCTTCGTCTTCTTGAGCTTTCTCATTGTTTCTTGACACACACACACCATTTGGTTTGTGACTTTTGGGTTCTGGATTTGGTCGGCTCCCTTTATTGTCTCGGATTCTTTCTGTATGATGGGGATTATGAGTTTTAGCTTCACGGACTTTAGTTCATGAGGGTAAGATTGCCTACATCTCGATTCTCCCTACCGCATTTATGCATCCCTAGCCTAGGAGATTGTTATTGTTGTTGGGGATTGTGAATTTTAACCCAATTTGTGGATTTTATATCAGGTACACCAAAAGACACTTCAAATTTTAGAAGAGATAGCATTTTGAGGCTATTCTACTCAATCCTGTGTCCGGTATATATCCCTCAATCGCCAATCGGTTTTTGATCAACTAAAAAAGATTTGAGGTACCATGTACGAAGAGAGTCCGGATCAAACTCGGGCACAATGATGACGGATCAGCCCTTCTTATAGCATGACCTGAATCCTCCTTACCTAGGCCGAAAAAGTACACACTACCACAAGAACCGAAATGATGTTTGTCGTGGGTAAGAGAGAAAACTACGGTTGTATTAGTATTAGTATATGCGGGGAAAACAACTCACATCTGGATCTCCTCAGACCTGCTACGATGGTGGGACCTACATGCTTCCCCACCAAATACCGTTCACGCCACATAAGCAATGCCCTAAATGCCCATTACAGATAAGAGGCTCTAGAAACCAAAATCAGGAGGAAATATACCAGAAAATCAAGCTTTTGGTATGATATTGAGCAGAATCAGCTGATAATGATGACATTCTCAAGTGTTCAATTACAAGATCAGAAATGCATGTGGGTGGATGAATTATTTTACAAGGCCAAAATGCAAAAATACAGCACACAATGTCTTCTCATCTTTTTTTTTTAAAAAAATTTTTTTTTTGGGTTCAATTATTGTTGTAGAAGCAAAGTTGTTTGCATGCTTTTGGGGTTTGCCTTTTTCATTGGTGAATAAGTATGTATTTGTTTTGCCATGTTTTGGTTCTTATTGGGACAGTCTAGATACTACCTTCTTTTCATATCCTGCCCATCTAGTAGGCTTGCATTCTCTTTGTTTTTTCATAACTTTTTGTGACCCATTTGGTTGTGGGTGTGGTGTATTAGTTGTCCTTGGGCCCTATGAGGCCTGAGTTGGATAAGGCGAACATATTTAAACTCGGGTTTTTAATGCTGATACCGTCTTAGGAATTTCATTAGTTTTTCTCGAGGGTTCAAAGTCTAAATTGAACTGAAGAGTTTGTAATAAAGTTGCAAAACACACCGTAAAATAAGTAAATAGCAGCTTGACCATTTGTTAAAATATAACAAAGTAGTGCAAATCTCAAATATTCAAAATAAACAGCTAAATAGGTCAGTCTTTCTTTCTTCCAGCTATATGCCGTCAAAATTTTTTTGCCATGGTCATTTCATCGTTGCGAATGAATTTTAAATTGCATCTAATCTTCACCGTTCTATGCGCCTCCTCATCTAACCTATTGATGTAGCCTTTTGTTTTGAGTGGCTAGTTTGAAACTATTTTGCAATTATAGCTTAAATAGGAATTGTGTTAGTATAAAATTTATGGATATGCATTTTATCTCAAGCAAGATAAATACAATGTATGTTTGAACATGTTGAATTTGGACTTTGCTCAATGCTGGCAAAGTCGAGCAAAAATGGCTGGCCAAAGTTTCAATTAACTAATTATTTAGTTAATGAAAATTTTAAGCCCAAATTGAATTAAAAATTGGCTAGCCAAAGTCTCAATTAACCAATTATTTAGTTAAGGAAAATTTTAAGTCCAATCACATTAAAAACTACTCCCTCCGTTCTATATTAACTGTCGTCTTTGGAAATTGTGCAGTCAAAGTTTAAAAATTTTGATTATAAATTTCTCAATATATACAATGAGTTATTATATAAAATTATCACCATGAGATTCGTGACGAAAAATACTATCATAAAAGTATAATATTGAAATTGTTAATAATATATTATGTAAGAGATTATCAATCAAAGAGTAACATTGGAGACCGTAAAAGTCAAAATTATGACAATTAATATGAACGGAGGGAGTAGCTAGCTAGAGTTTCAAATTACCAATTATTTAGTTAAGGAAAATTTTAAGCTCAAATTAATTTGAAAAATATTAGTTAGTGAAAATGAGAATTTAAACAACAACATTTCCAACATGGGTCTTGCTAGTATGACATATGAGGATATTAGAAACGAAGAATATTATTCTTACAAAATAATGAGTTTAAACAACATTTCCAATATGAGTATAGAACCAGCTTCTTACTGATATGTAAAAAGGTTTGCTTATATTACATCTTTGTGATGAGATCCTTTTTTGAACCTCCGCTTGCATCCGCTTGCGGAGACGCTTTGTGCATCGGATTGCGATTGTCCTACATCATCTTATTAAAATTTGAAAATCCGATTTGACTGAACCCACAAAAATATGTTTAAACAAGCAATCAAAGCAAATAATCAATTTAATCAAATAAAAATGTAGGTAGGGAGGGACCAAGCAAGGATGGTTCAAATCAAATAATGTAGTTGAAATAGTGTAGCATTGTAGCAACAACCACACGTCAAAAGTAGCCGTTGAGGTTTAATTTTATTATATTTTAAGTTGATACAATGCCTCAATGCCTGTCTATTTGGAGCGTTTTTTATATCTCATTTTATTTGGTGGGGCCCAGTCTCATAGGGCCTCCTTGACATTTTTGGTTTAAAAAAAATTTTGTTTTTGGTGATTAAACATGAAAAAGTAGCTCCTTCTCACATGCGTTGCTTTGCTTAATTCATTAAAACTGGCAAGTTTTGATTACCTTCACGTTTTCTGGCCATCATTTCAGCTAGTTATGCCCTCTTCACATTATTTTTGCCTACTCACACCCTCAACATTTGTGTGTCTTTATTTTTTGGTTTTGACAATATATTGTGACCAGTTTTTGAACGCAAAATATCCAAAAAATTACTCCGGCGATTTAACCTTAGTGAAATGTTTTTCAGACTTTCATTTTAAAGTAATTTTGAGTGCACTTCTTTCTGGTTAGTAATTATTTGATGTTTCCGCCATTAATTTTATTAAGTGACCAAAATGTATTCTTCCCTTCTTGAAGAAACAACCTTGAAGAAGAAGAATGAGGGTATTTTGGTCACTTAATAAAATTAATTACTAAAAGACCAAATAATTACTAACCCAAAAGTAGTGCCTTAAAAAGCTAGCAGATCAAAAATAGTTCCAAATATCGCAGATTCTCCGAGTAATTTTTTGCAAAATATCAATGTTACTTTTGATTTAATGATTTATCTATTTGAGAAAATAGTTTATTTTTCAAAAAAAAAGAGATTAAGGATAGAAATGGGTTTAAATCTTGGATTAATTAGAGTCCGATCAGTATGAAAATTTCAGTTTAATGTAGTAGTGCTTCATCAGACTTTTTGGGTATAATGGACTTGAATTTTGATTTCATTGTTTCTTGATGGAAAGATATTGTTAGGTAAAACGAGTTTAATAGTTCCACATTTGATAAATCATCTGTCAAATTTGTTTAAGATGACAGTTTAGTGAATTAAAATGGGTTGTTCCGCGAAATTATAAAAAAAGTGGATTATCTAAGTAGGTGATTGTTTTGGAAATGTTGGGATCAAACTAATCTTTATATTTTATCACTATCTTATTCCCATAATATTTGTCACATCGGTTAACTTTTGTTGTCTAATAATATTTGTTGCTATACAATTCCAATATCATGTTAATAACTATTTTACCTTTGTCCGTATTAATTTAATCTTTCGCTCTTTCTTTTCTCTATTGGACAAGTATTTTCATTTTTTGTTTTTTTAAACGGAGTACTCCTCTCTGTTTTATATTAATTGTCAATTTGTTAACTGTTACAATCTTCAATATCAGTCTAAAATTATGATAATTTCTTATATAATATTTATTAACAATTGCAATATTATATTTTTAGGATAATATTCTTCGTTACGAATACAATGATAGTAATTTTCCTAACCATCAAAATTTATTTATTTATTAACTAGGCTTGTGTCCTCGTTCTACTATAAAATTAGACCATAAAAATACAAGCTTTTCATTTTAAAAATATGCGCATTGGAAGAAAATTAATGAGAAACCACCTTTTTCTTCATTGTATTGATCTTCGTTAAAAAATTACCTGTGAAAAGCACAACGGTTGAGAGGGAGATAAAAGCAAACAGTCCCTAATTTGAATTTAAGCAAAAGAAAAAAAGAAAACAGCTTTGCTCCACTGACAACCTCTCTACCCCCTCCTTCTACTTCTTCTTCTTCTTCTTCATCATCTTCTTACTCAAATCCTAACTTTTTCTCAGAGATTTCTAGAGAGACAAAGAGTTTAGAGAGAGAAGCTGCGAAGCCATGGCAGGTTACGTCGGTATTTTGGTGTCAGATCCATGGCTTCAGAATCAGTTCACTCAAGTCGAGCTTCGCAGCTTGAAATCTCAGGTAAATTGATTCAAAAACAGCTTCATCTTCTCAATTTTTCTGCATCTATTCTAGAATGTTCTAGATCATTCGCGAAAATCTGCTGTTTCTTGCAGTATCATGCAATGAGGAGAGAGAGTGGTCCGCTTACGATCGCCGATTTGCCGGCGAAAATGTCGAAGCTCAAAGTCGTCGGAGAAAACTTGACGGAAGAGGAGAGAGATGCGTTTATCCGTAGCTCGTATGAAAGCATGAGCGATGAGGTTGATTTTGAGCTGTTTCTTAGGGTAAGTGAGTGAGTTTATGGTTTTTTTGAGGTGTTTATTGTGCAGATGTTTCGTTAGGTTAATGAGAAGGTACATTGTTGATCTTGAGTTGAATTTTATCAGCATTGAGTTTAATGATCAGTCTACAGCATTGAGTTTAATGATTAGGTGCAATTTGTTGATCTCAAAGTGTTGATTTAACAAATTGATGATAAGTTCTACGTGTGATGATTGATGAAGCATATTTCAAGTTGATATCATGCTGTAGGTAATGGTAGTGGTATTGTAAATTGCTAGTTTTTTTGAGCTGAATTTGCACTGTTTTGGCAATATGCTAATGTTCTCTGTTTGAAAATGAATCAAACTTGCAAATAACACCCCCAAACATTGGAAATTGGAACACCTAGTATACCTTCTGAGGACTCCATGATGGTTTTTATTGGTACTTATGCTAAAACAGGTTCATGTCAATTAATATTCAACTTCCTTAAGCTGAATTCACGATGAAATGAAGCTTGATTGAAACCGTAATTTCTTGTGTTATTTGGTTGTCATATAGGAAAATCATCTTTGGTTCTATGGAGTAAGCATTCTGTTGTGCACTGTAGGTGTATTTGAAGCTGCATATGCTTGCGAGTTCAAAACTAGGAACTCCAGCTAAGAACTCATCAGCATTTCTCAAGGCTGCCACTACAACATTGCTTCATACAATTAGTGAGTCAGAGAAGGCATCTTATGTCACACATATCAACAATTATCTTGGACAGGATAAGTTCTTGAAGCAATACCTTCCAATCGATACTTCCACCAATGATCTATTTGAGATTGTAAAGGACGGCGTTCTACTCTGGTAGTGTTCTACGCCTTGTTCATGATGAGTTTTGGTTCTCAAATATCATGTTTTTGGAGCTCACTGATCTCTCTTCCTTACTGAACTGGTCATAATTTTCAGTAAGTTGATCAATGTAGCGGTTCCTGGGACAATTGACGAACGTGCTATTAACATGAAGACCATACTTAACCCGTGGGAGAGGAATGAAAATCACACATTATGCCTTAACTCGGCTAAGGCGATTGGGTGTACACTGGTTAACATTGGCAATCAAGACCTCATTGAAGGAAGGGTATGTTGACAAGTCATTTTCATTTGATTCTTGCAGTTAAGATTGTAGCGTTGTAGGTAGGTTGACATGTTTACATAATTCAAAAGATGCAGAGAATAAGAATAACAGCAAGCTCCGTTAATTTGAATCGTGAATAGGTTCCTGTAGCTGCATAGTCAAACTCGAGTATTCTTATACAAAGTAATATTTGTGGCATACACAATAGGTGTAAAGGGACAAATGATGTTGCTCGCCCATTCTCTTTTTGTTTCCTTTCATTTTCTTGTTGGGTTTAATATTTGTGAAATAAGTGATGCTGTTGTTTTAACGTACATATAGTGAGATTAATGGTTCTTAAGTAATTGTTTAAATGATCCCTTTTTCGTTCAATACTCGTGAAATAATAAGTACCTGTAAACATAATACTTGTGAAATGGCATTGTTTCATTTCATGATTTTCTTTTGGTTGATCATAGTCTCCATTCATTATTCAAAAAAGAGACAAAATGTGCCAAAAAAAAAAGAACGAACATCATATCATATATTTTGCGACCTAATGATTCTACTGCTGTGACAAGCTATGCTGATATAGCAAACTTTTTTTCGGTTGCAGCGTCATCTTGTGTTGGGATTAATCGCCCAAATCATAAAGGTAATCCTTTCTTTCTAAGATCTATTGCTTCATCATTCTAATATTAATGATAAACTACTTCCATGAAAAAGAAACACTGTTTCTGTACAATTTCTCACCTGCCTTCTTTTAATGAGAAGTATGTGGTTTGCGCTATCTACACTAAAGTTTGAGCTTGACTTTTTTCATTACATTTATTTGTAGATACAACTCTTGGCCGACCTCAACTTAAAGAAAACACCTCAGTTGGTTGAGTTGGTGGATAATAGTGAGGCAAGTATCCTGCAGTAGCGCTCATTTGACAGCAGGCGAAGTTGATCAGTTAATATTTGATTTCCAATGTCGCTAAGTTTATGTGATCTATGTTCTGTATGTATATCCCTTGTTATCAGGATGCTGAAGAATTGATGAATCTTCCACCGGAGAAACTTTTGCTGAGATGGATGAACTTCCAACTCAAAAAGGCTGGGTACAAGAAAATTGTTACAAATTTTTCATCTGACATAAAGGTATGTTGCAGCTGTGTTTCTTTGCAGCTAACCAGATGATTGCATACTCAATACTTTCGCACATATCTGTTCTGTATTTCATTATTTCAGTAGCATTAGGAAATGCAAACAATATCACAGTTGCTTAACTGACTATTAGTGTAACGCCCCGAAAATTCAATTATAGAAAGTCAAAGTCAAACTAACGTTAACAGACAAAACTTAGCGGAAGACTTCAAATTTAGTTTGGGCGTCACTACCGTATCCCCGAAGGAATACAAGGCGAGAAAGGAAAACACAACTGTCTGCTAACGACAACTACTAACAACTCAACAAACTTTAAGAATTCATAACGAAAACAATATAAAAGATTCAAGGACTTCTAAACTCGTCGTCCTCACTTCTAATTCCCGTCCCCAGCATTTAGATCTTCACCTGAAATCAAAACATTTCAGAAAATGAGGGGGAAATCTCAATAATGTCTACCCCTAACGTTTAAAACAGTTTAAGTTCATTTCAATTCATTTTGGGGAGAGGGATCGAAACAAACGTTTTAGAAATCTTTAATCCCATACTGTTTCCTCAACCCATCCAATCCATATTTTAATTTGCGGGCGGGATACCAAATCCCTTAAAGTAACATTTGCCCACCAAAGGCATTATAACATTCGCCCACCAAAGGCATATCGAAACATTCGTCCACCAAAGGCATAATAACATTCGCCCACCAAAGGCATATCGAAACATTCGCCCACCAAAGGCATAATAACATTATTCTATATCAGGGAAGGAAGCCCCGATCTCCTGGTCCATAACCCTGCAGGTTGTTACGCTGCACAACAGGTTATCCCCGAAACCCGCTTAACGTTTCCACTTGAATTATTTATGCAATATTCAAACTCAACTCACGACTCTCAAGTCAAACCATCCCAAGTTATCAAAACCATTAACAAAACTTCGAATAAAAGACCATCCAATTTCTCAACTCAAATAAACCAAGATCACAATCGAATCAAAGATTATCAAAACAGATGGTCGTATTTCCACAAAAGTCCCCTTTCGGGATGCAATTCTCAAAATAGATTATAAAACATCAAAACACATTTAAAGAGCATCCCGATGGGGATTAGAGCATAAACAATTACCTGAATACTTCACAAGATAGTAGTAACGAAGGGCACACTTGAGCTCACTACCGGCACGTACTAACTCGGGCCTAGAAAAAATAATTATCTAATCAACACGCGTTCTAGCGAGGTTAGTATTAACTACCAACTATCTAACCCATCCCCTAGGAACACTTAGGTTCCTATCAATTAAAATATTACACTTAGTACACTTAGGAAACATAGGACAAAGCATGCATAGAAATTTAATCAACAATTTACATGTATAAAGGCAAACAGGGACAGAATATAACGTTTTCACAAAACGGTTCATAAAACGACTTCCCGACATCCTACGGGTCTGGTTCTGGACTTTTCGGAAACCTCAGAATGTCTACTAAAACTTCCATGTTGACGTCTAAACCGAAAACAATCCCGAAGGACTCTAAAAACTTCCATCTTTCTAATTGGTCCAGAACTGACAGGTTTTAGTAAAACGACTATAACTCGGGTTATACAAGTCAAACGTTCGATCCGTAAAATTCCTATGGTTCCTAACATCGAAAGGAACCTCCAGTAAAAAGGGTTTGGTCAAAAGACGACTCTACTATCCGGGGTGAACCAATCTTTAGATATGGAGTCCATCTTAACTTAGGTCCAACAATTAAACTCGCAACATTAAACCTAATTTAGGAAACATGGAAGACACTTTAATAAATTCTAATTTATCCCAAGTCACACAAGAATATTAATACTAAACATGAATTACTTAATCAAGAATCTAAAGACCATCATGGACCATTAACAAGTAAAAATTATAACAAAATTTAAGAATTTCAAGAAACCTTAAGGGTGGTTAAACATATGATTTTCTTTAATCAAGAAACAAGGAATTTAAAGAACATGTAATTTTTAACTTAACCAAAACAAGGACTCTAATTTACTTTCAAGAATCAAGAAGAACTTAAGGAAATACAACATAAAGTACAATATACATGTAATTACTAGTCGAGAACCCTAACAACTAATTCTTTTACTAAACTCAAACAAGACTCATGAATTACTAAACAAGAATTGTACTTTTATTAGGTTAACTAATTTATTTAACCACTTAAACATGAATAACCTTTAAAAGAAAACAAAGGACAAATAAATATTTAAACTATAAAACAAGAATCCTAAACAAACTAATTTCTTTTAAACAAGATTAAAACAAGAACCAAGAACTAATAAACAATAATCTCAACCTAACTTATTAAACAAGTATTAAACAAGAAACGAAAAACTAATAAAGATTGAATCTAAAATAACCAACTTAATTTATTAGTCAAGAATTTAACCTAGATAATTTAGTTATCGAATTCGTGCATACAATAACATTGTGATCTAACCTAACATGATTTATAAATTAAAGAACAATAAAATAATTTAACCTTAACAATTAACTATTACAACCTAAAAACTAATTACAATTTACAACATAAAATTACACATAATAAATAAACAAATTATACATAACAAATAATCTACACAATATTACAACCAAGAAATTATTTACACATAATTTTTCCTAATTACAAAACTAACAATACAATAATTATAAAAACAGAATATTAATTTTTGAAAATAAAATAAAATAAAAAGGAAAATAAAGAAAAATAAACAGATTTTAGTTAGGGTTAGGGTTAGGGTTTTACGTAGGTTAGGCAGGCGGTTTACGGCAGCGGGCGGCGGTTGGAGGGGTGCGTCGGGGTCGCAGTGGCGGCGTCGGCCGTGGGCTCGTCGGAGGATGGTCGACATCGATTTCCGAGCAACAACTCACCAAATAAAAACTCGAGCCTTCGACCGGCGACTCCGACGTTAGGCGGTAGGGGCGGGTCGCCCGTGGTCGGGCAAATGACGGCGGCGGTGGCGATGATGGACGTGGCGGCGGCGAGACGGCGGCGATCGGACGTTCAAGAAAGAGAAACGGTGAGAGAAAGAGAGAGATCGGGAGATAGAGAAAAGAGAGAAGGAAAAGGGCGGTTACCGGTCGTCGGGCGGCGATGCGACGGCGGCGGCAGACGGGGGTAGCGACGTCCGGTGGTGGCCTCGGTTGGGGTGCGGTGCAGCGAGAGAGAGGAAGAAAGAAAGAAGAAGAAGAACGAAAGGAAGAAAGAGAGAGAGGGAGTGGTTGCGGTGGTCTGGGTGGTTCGCGGTGGTTGCCGGCGGCTGCGACGGCGCGGCTGGGTGGACGGCAGAGAGAGAAGAGGAGGGAGAGAGGAGAGAGCTAGGGTTTGAGGGAGGGATTATTAGGGTTTAGGGTTTGAGAAGGGTTTAGGGGGGGTTTTTATATTAATACCCAATTTAGGCCCAAAACTAATCCTAATCCAACCCATTTAACAATTAAACTGATTTTTCTAAAAACCTAATAATTCTAATAATAGTAATAATAATATTAATTTTAATAAACATATAATCACATAACGAATAATATTCACGTAATTATTCACATAATAATATTAACCAGCGGAAAATTACTATTCTACCCTTGTTAGCCCCTCAACGGTCCTACGAGCTCAAGCGTCAGCATAAATAAACACATTACGAACAACAGTATATAACAAGGTCAAACCTACTCTATTAACGACGTCACGGTCAACATCGTTGGATTTTTCGGGGTTTTACATCATTACCTTCTTAAAAGAAGTTTCGTCCTCGAAACTTAAACTTAACCCTAATGGCCTGGTAAGAAAGCTAACGGTTCCGTTCTCCCTAAAACCCGAGGTTTTACAATTAGTGTCTAAATTTGATCTATCCTTTAGTCTATGACTGTCTCAGAGGAAATTTCCCTTACAGTGATCACATTATTTGTGGATTTTAGAAGTACGTTACATATTATTTGTGAGCTTATACTGCTCCGATGTATGTATGTCTGCCGCCAATGATCTAATATTATTTTTATTTCCCCATTCTCATAAAAATCAGATAGAGAAAGGCATTTCAATAATTTCTTATGGTAGAACTTATCATATATGATAGGATGATGCTATTTTCTCTTCTTATTTTATTTTTAAACCCCACATCTTGCTGACATCATACCTGGATTTGCCATGCAGGATGGAGAAGCTTATGCTCATCTCTTAAATGTTCTTGCCCCAGAACATAGTAACCCAACAACTTTGACAGTAAAGGATTCTCTGGAGAGAGCGAAACTAGTACTTGAACACGCTGACAGGATGGGTTGTAAAAGATATTTGACAGCAAAAGACATAGTAGAGGGTTCACCAAATCTCAACCTTGCTTTTGTTGCACATATATTTCAGCATAGGTGAGAACTGAGAACTAAAGTTGTCAAACCAATTACTCTGATCATACAATTTTAAATGATTTTGTCACATGTTATCTTTCGGCATAGGTGAGAACCGAGAACTAAAGTTGTCAAACCAATTGCCCTGATCATATCATTTTAATCATTTTGTCACATGTTATCTTTTTAATATGCAAACATATCTTCCTCATGATGTTCTGGGAAAAGAATAGTAATGCATTAGAGGCTAAACATATCTCTCTGAATGTGTAATTGATCATGAAGTGTGTACACTGAGAAGAAGTTTCAAGTGATACTACTAAATCGGGCTAATAGGATGCGTACTAGGTCTTTTTTAAATTCATTTAAGTCTTTTGTAAGTTCTCTCGGGGGGTCAACCTAACATGGGAGTTGGAGATAAAAACCTGTCCCAGGGCTGTTTTGCTTGCCTCTTCTCTGATGTGGAAATGATTCTCCAACAAAAAAGGAAAAATGTGAAATGATACAAATTAGATTTTCCATCTTCAGTAGCATTAAGCAAACATTTCCCCCCAGTTTCTAGAGATATCGATGTATACAACCGCTTTGGTGTGACTAAATGGATATATGCTGTATTTAAATGGTGCAGGAATGGGCTATCCACTCAAACCGAGCAGATATCTTTGGTTGAAACTTTACCAACTGATGCTCAAGCCTCTCGGGAAGAACGGGCCTTTCGCTTTTGGTTAAATAGTCTTGGTAACTCAATGTGTATTGACAGTGTATTTGAAGATCTTAGAGATGGGTGAGTAATCATTATATATCGCACATATTTGACCCAACATTACCAACTGAGACAGCTTGCTGAACTGGTCTCGAAGTAGTACTTGATAGTTGCTGCATTATCTAAATTTGTCATACTTACGTGAACTATATTTTATCTGGCTAGGTGGATACTTTTGGAATCATTAGACAAGATCTCACCAGGGATTGTTAATTGGAAGATTGCAAACAAACCACCTATCAAGATGCCATTCAAGAAAGTTGAGAACTGTAATCAAGTAGTAAAGATTGGAAAGCAACTCAAGTTTTCCTTGGTCAATGTTGCTGGCAATGATATTGTTCAAGGAAATAAAAAGTTGATATTAGGTATGTGGTGCTTCTGGGATGGCTTCTTACTTCTATATCATTATCGGCCTTTTTTTGTTTGTTTTGGGGGGGGGGGGGGCGTGGAGGTGTCTTCAAAACATTTTTTAGAAAAATAATGGAATGGTATCATTGACCTTGTTCTAAATTGTCACTTCTCAGCGTACCTTTGGCAACTGATGCGATGTAACATGATCCAACTCTTAAAAAATTTGAGGTACCATTCACATGGGAAAGAAATCACAGATGCTGATATTCTAGAATGGGCGAACACTCTAGTGAAAAGCTCAGGAGGGAAATCATCTATGACTAGCTTTAAGGTATGAAATCTCTTCTGCTAATTCTAAGCAAGTTGAACCTAGACAAGGTTTAAGTGAAACATTCCTTTCTTTCAAATATTTATCTGGATGCAATATTTCTCTAGCCATTTCCTGCGGTCTACACTGTGCTTTTTCAACCAAGATTAGTTTTAGCTGAAAATGGGCATTCAGTATGTCTATTATTACATTTTGAAAATCGTGCTTGATAAATGCTAAAAGTGTAGGCGAAACTTGAAAATTATTAGAGTTGGACGATGTCTTCTAATTATTTTAATTTCAAGGCAGTCATTAAAAAAAAACTTCATGATATAAGAACTGGTCAATTGTGGATAGACTTAAGGGTTGTTCTTTTCAGGGCTTATACCTCCGTTATCTAAACCAACCCAAATTGACCCATTCTCTACATATTTTCGACTCTCAACTTCTAAACTTTTACTTAAATTTATCAATCCTTTACCCAACTTCCGCCAACCTCGAAAAGAACAAACCCCGGACTAACATGGTTATCATAATATCGTGGTTGTATTGGAACACTGTGGTTTGTCGATTGCCATTCGCTTTGTAATTTCTTACTTTGACACTAGAGCTGTATACGGTGGTCTATTTGGCACAACAAATATTTTTTCACTAATAATGTGGAGACCACTGACCACTTGAAGTAGCATGTACTTATTATCAATGCTTTCAGACCGACTATATTGCTTTGGTTGGACTGTAGGCAAAATGTAAACTTCATTAGTTAATGGCAGAAGAGATATCTTATTATAATGTTAACTGTGACATAGGTGAACTGACCTGCTGGATGTGTAATCATTCTCAATAGTCAATATGAAGTAACTTGTGATAAGATTGTGGTGACCTCTATTTGTAGGATTAGATGTGAAAGCTTAATAGTTTGGATTTGTCAAGATAAGGTGCCCAAATTTACCAATGATATCTGATGTGTAACCATTCTCATTAGTCATTGAACTAGAAGGGGGATAAGTAATTGAATATTATGACCCTTGATGGGCATGGAAGACACGATAGAGTTCTATCAGATGGAACTAGCCGGGGGCTCCAAATAAGTGACTAGTTAGTGAGTGACAAGATCCCCACTGTTTGGACCTTTTTCCTTTGTTTGAGTGGTGGTGGTGGTGTTGGTGGCCATGGGTGGGGGAAGGTATCTACTCTTTACAGTACTGTACGTTGCTTTATGATTACTCATTGTTTTGCTATTTCTTTGAGTGTTGTTTGTTATGATTACCCTCCTCTCAACTATTTTAACTACAATGCCTACTATTGCCACCACTACCTTGATTGCTTAGGTGTGCTTTTTTTTTTTTTTTTTTTTTGGGGGGGGGGGGGGGGTTGAAGTGTTACAGTAAGTCAAGGAATCTGCACATGTTTCGACTTTTACGTGTTGTGGGGATCTCTGCCGGTAAGGGTCCCCAATGGCTCTAGCATGACTGTAACCTGATTTGTATGGAAGTGTCTACCAATAAGGCGATCCCAATCATGGCTATAACCGATATTACAGATTTTTCTTTCTCATTGCCAGCATTTGAAGGGTCTAATGCGAATACGATTGAATCTAATTGTATACATGATGCTGTGTAAAATAAATTTCCTACAGGCACCCTGTGATGGACTTTTTGCGATATTGCCTTGGTCTGGTTGGTTCACTTTTGTCATGAATGATTAGTGACGTAATTTCACATCCTCTCTGTTGAATAGTTAGTAAAAGTTAGTGCTCCTAACAAATGTCCCTCATGGATAGAATATTGGAGTTTCTAGCCCTTAAGGGAAATGAATATGTTGCTTCTAAATAATGTCCTACATGGACATAATAAGGTAGCCTCTAGCTCTTTATAAGTTAAAGAGCATTATGGGTTTATAAATAAATAAGCTATGGAGTGGGCTAACCCGTGCTTGCATTAAGGTTCAATGCCCACGCATTATGAGTTTATGACTGTGTTATCACTGCGTAGCCATCTCATAAATTATTGTCCGATGGTAGAAATTGTTTGTGTGGTCTTGCATGTCGGATGATAGTTCTGCATAAAATTGAAGAATGTAATTCACTTATCTTTTGTTTTTCAGGATAAAAGCTTGTCAAATGGCATGTTTTTCTTGGAGCTTCTCAGAGCAGTGCAGCCCAGAGTAGTAAAGTGGGGTCTCATTACAAAGGGTGAAAAAGGTATGCACTTGAGACTTTGAGGTGGCAATTTCGCGAACAATTCAGTCCTTAGATACCAATCCTGTGCTGCTTTGGGTTATTGCTTTGTTCACTGTATTTCACATGCTGGATGTCTGACAAAATTGTTCATGAGATGCAAAAAATGTATATCTGTTGAAGTTTCACTTCTTGGGAAAACTAACACATTGCTAGCACTACATGTGAGACATCCTGATGATATTCTGGCAATTTGAGAAGCCTGAGTTCTTGACATGTTCATAGTTTAAAATACGTTACCAATAATCTCATATTGGGTATCAAAGCTAGGACAGCATCGTCTTTTTGTTAACAAACCGAAAAAATATGAATTTTTAGAAGGCAACTGTGACATATTTTGCTGTGGAACGTTGGGAATCATCATGCTAGAGTGCAAAAGGTGATAAGAAAGTAGACCTATCAATTCGGTCGGGTCAGGTTCTGCAATACATATTACATGCACCTAGAGCATGTGCTCCGTGTAGGTATGAATGAACAATTACGTTATTTGGAGTGAACAATGTGTAGATATGAATGAACGATTATGTTATCGAGAGTGAACAATAACCATATTTGGAGCACATGCTCCAAGAACATGTAATAAATTGCACAGGTTCTGTATGCCCCGTACTCTGGGTGGGTTTTGTTTTAGGTTTGAAAAACCGGGTCGGGTCAGCTTTTGCCAGGCCTATAAGAAAGTAATCCTGCTAATTTTTGCCCTGAAAACTGCAAGTAAATGTCACAAAGTTTTGGTAAATCATTCCAAGGCATAAACTTTGCTTTTCTTGAGATATTTACATTGCTTCGGATCTTGGATGCATCAGACGAGGAGAAAAAGATGAACGCCTCCTACATCATCAGTGTCGCACGCAAACTTGGATGCTCGATATTTTTGCTTCCTGAAGACATCACTGAGGTACACAGCTTTTTTTTCTAAAAAACATTCAAATGTTCTTGCTTGAATTTTCTTCGGGAACATAAATGATCATCCATTTCTTTACAAGTTCTGAAGACCAACATATTTCCCAATTTTGACACATTTCTACCTTGTTCATACACCAGGTGAACCAAAAGATGATTCTGACATTGACGGCGAGTATTATGTATTGGTACCTGAACCAATCGGCTGATGACAAATCATCAACTTCATCAGACAGCGACGACAAATCAAGCTCCACCCTCGACGATGCTGCATCCGAGTCATCGCTAGATTAGGGTTAATTAGTGTTACGATAATATGATATCGATATTCTGTTCATTAGTATGTGGAATTTTGGGCTGAAAAGTTCCATCACCACCCACCTTACTGTTTGTATTACAGTAAGTAGTTATTTTTCTCTTTGAAATGATTGTGTCCCATGAGAGTTTCAGGGAGAAACTTGATGTGAATAGTTAAAAGGCATTGTTCATCCTTAATTACCTGTCATGTAATTGGGAAATAGTATTGATTGATTCTTATTAGCAAAATTACAAATCTATGGCAGCTATAATATCAAATGTTGTGTTGATTTGTTGCCATCTTCAAGTGGTTTAGATTGAAATCCCTTTATTAGTTTCCTATTTGTGTTTTTACTTGTTGTCTTGTTAAATGGGTTAGAAATAGAAGGGCGGTGTTTGTGTGGCTTCATTGTTTTTGAATTGAAGTTTTGGTCCTAATCCTATCAACCAAAAAGGAAAGTTGGCGGGTGACATAATAATTAGGCCATGTTCTTTAGTTGAGTTAGACTTAAGTTTATCACCTGACAACTTTTCTATCCTATTTGGCTATTTTATCATATCCTTTCTTTTCCTTTTTTAACCTAACTTACCTAATATGAACTTAACTTGATCAAAGAACAACACCTTAGCCAATTAAAAGTGAGCAGTTCTAAATACCCGTCCTAATCATTGAGCCAACAAAACGTGTTTCTCATTTTTGGAAGTAAATTTGCAACCAATTTGACATGTTCTTAAATTTTAGGAACCAAACTTGAAGTTGGTCATTCGATTCAAATTCAATTTTGAGTCCCAAATATTCATTCAGACACAAATTATTGTCACTTTATGAGTTACAAAATTCAATGATTTCTCTAAACAAACACAAATCAAATATCATTTTCTCAATTTCTTAAATAAAATTCAATCAACAAAAGTGTGCCTAGTTAAAATTCCAAATCCTTTTGGATCCAATTTTATGGTTGTCAGGATTCACTCATAAGTAAAATGGAAAAACAAAGAGAAAAGACATGGTATATAAGTCAAATGAGATTCTTCTCTTAACACCAATTGGTTTTAAGATGGAACCTACGCGCACGGCTGGGTCTCCTGAAGGCACAGAGTGGTGGCATAAGATTCAGGTGTAGTAGTATGCGACTCTATGGAGTAAGGTGCGCCTGAGACTCTTGAGGCAAAGTGGGGATTGTTGGGATTCACCCAATGTCCGACATTGGAAAAGCAAAGAGAAATAACAGTGACATGGAATATAAGTCAAAATTGATTTTAAGATAAACTTCACTTAACTTATGTACTATGTATCTTGGTTGAAGTGGACTTTTTGAAACATTACCACCCCCACGGTTAATAGCAATTCACAATTTCACTCACAAATGATCCTCTAATCACATGGTTAATCAAATATCCAACCCTAACAAAACCACGTAAACCAATCAGAAGCCAGCACGTCATTGAAAGAGAAAGTAAAGCATGATGCATTAATTGATTAGGTTGTAATTAGTAGCTAAAACTGGTTTATCAAAGTATCAAACCACATACTACCTCCGTTTTGTTTTATCTGTCGTCTAGGAAATTGTGGCAAAAACTTTGACCGTGAATATCTTAATTTGTATAATAATTCATCATACAAAATTGATATCATTAGATTCGTAATAAAAAATACTATTAAAAAAGTATAATATTATATTTTTCTATAAAAATTTTATATTAGAAATTATTGATTAAAAGTTGACACTGAAAACTGTAAATGACAGATAAAAAAGAACGGAGGGAGTAATATCACTTACCTTCTTCCTCATAGAAATCGACACATGGCTTACACCTATTCAATAATATTGTCGAGGACCAATACTTAATATTCTCATGTTTTAATGTCCCATCTTATTTTCCTAGTTACATTCTCAAGTACTGATTTGTTTTCAAAAAATTGTTTCCAAGTACTATTAGATATTAATCACCATTTATCATGATTATTAACATTCATTAACAATAAATAAACTTGTGATAGATATAGAGAGAACTGATCATATGAGCATAGTCCTTTGTGAGTATAAGAGCATGGTTGGATATCTGACGGACATTAAGTATTATTTTTGTGGACATCAAGTATGAAAGGTAAGCAATAAGTATTGTTTCATGGACATCAAGTAAGCAAAGAGAATATAAAGGTTTTGTTTGGTAGACATCAAATGTTGATGTCAACTTTTCATATTTAATGTCTTAAAAATAATATTTGATGCCCACCTTCATACTTGATGTCTACGAAAATAATGCTTGATATTTGCCAGATAGTCATTCAGAGATCCATACTCATATGATCAGTTCCTATATATATACAAGTATTAGAGTCGTTAGAAAGCAATTCTGATCCATGTTTATAGCGATAAGATTACCTCATTTAAGAGACTACAAACAACCTATTAGGGCAAATTTTTCACAGAGTGGTGGTTGTGTTGACATTGAAATGGGATGCTTTTCACAAGTCATGTAAAGGTTTGGACTCAAACTTGTTGATAAATCAATTCTTAGAAGACTAATGACAAACATTGAGAGAGACAAGTCGTTTCTCACGTATGGATTTCTAACATTGTTAGGTTAAATGGATCATTTACTTAGCTAACTTTGATTAAGATATGAGTTATACCTTAGTTTAATTTAATTTCACAGGGATTGATGGATTATTAGCATTAATCTCTATGATTATGGCCTAGTAATTAGGGACAAACCATATGCTGATGTCTTCACGTGGATGTCATTAGTCCAATTATTATTCACTAATTAATTTTCAAGGAGAATGACGTACAAATTGAAATATAGCCCTTGCACGGATGTGAAAGCTCAGCCACCACAACAGAAAACCCTAGCAAGATACATAGGTTATAAAGGGTGTAAACGATAGACCTGGCAATCCGGTGAATCGATTTGGGTCAGTTGAAAATCAGTTCGAGTTGTCATTGGGTCAACCAATTTCGAGTCGGGTACGGGTTGATTTCGGGTGAGTTTTATTCGGGTTGGTTCGAGTGAGGTTCTTTCCAGTTGGGTTCTGGTTTTATTTGGGGTCATTTGGGTGTGAACCTTAATTGGGTTACTTCTTGGGTCGTGATTTGAATCAATTTCGGATTTTCTTTGGGCTGGGGTCAAGATCAGATCATCAACTCTTGTGTCGATTCGGGTTTGATTTTTTCACTTCAGGTTTCGGGTTTCGATTTAATTTTGCCAAATCTACTGCACTGTATAGTGCATCAAGGTTAAATTAAAAGTTAGGGCCATATCTAATATCACCAAATCTACTATCTGACTAACTCATAAGATCTAAATATTATGCCTAAATTTAAGGTGCCTTTATACAAATTTGTCACAATATTCTCCCTATAATAGATAACTTGGCAACAAAAGGGTATTATTGTATTAAAATGGATTTTGAATGCCCTCTTTGTGGGGGTGATTTAGAAAACACTGTCCATCTCTTTTTGAGGTGCCTTGTTGCTATGGAAATTTGATCTTTGGGTTTATTCACAGCTGGTTGTGACATGCACCATTTGATTTGAATGCAATCCATATTGGTTTGTTGGATTGGCCATCTAATTATAGAAGGGATGATTTTTGAGTGTTTTTCCTCTGCCGGTGGCATAATTCACTCGACTGATGTCCTACACTATCATATGAATTTTAGGTGTTTGAAGGGGTTTTTGTTAGTATTTGCCTTTATTTTATTTGTGAGACATCTACTCAAATGACTGTGCTATTTGGTACTGAATTTGGTTGTATAATTTGGCTGAAATGTCTTCTACTTATCAAAAAAATTTATAGAGAGGATGTAAATCATTTGGGATGGACAAAATGGTTGCTCTCTTTTGGGGCATTTAGAAAATTTGTAATGCTAAAGTTTTCCGTGATGCCTCCAAAAATTCCATTTCCACAATTATTGGGACGAAGATAGGGTAGTAGCAGAGTGGAGGATTCGTCACAAACTTTCCCCTTTATTATCGATATATATGTCCTTGTTCCTTTAGTGGAAATGAAGGAGAAGAGTAGTCGCTAGACTTTGTGACAAGCACGTACCGAAGACAAAGTACTTTAAAATGAATTCTGATGGTGCGAAGAACTCAAGTGGAGCGGCATGTGGATTTATTACATTCCTTTAATCTTGGTTCTAATTCTACTCTGGTACTGGAAGCTATTGTCATGCATAATAATTGTCTTTGGGAAACTAAGAACGGGGGTGTTAGGGATTTCTGCATTGCAGGAGAGAATAAAATTCTTATAGATGCAATGAGAGGTCTTATCAATGTCCCTTGGAAGATTCGTCATGTGGTCTTCGCAGGAATTTTCTGTATAGTTGTAATTGTACTAAAGTTAATTATATTTTTATGGAGGTTAAATAGGACAATTGACTGGCTAGCTAAAGCCGGTATATGCTAAATCTTGTGTTAAGTAGGATAGTGATCTTTCTGGTGATCTTAGTAAAATTGTTCATGAAGATAATCATGGTAGAATCCTAAAGAGAAAGGCTACATAAACTTTTCATCTTACCTTTAAAAAAAAATAAAATGTTTGCCAACCCTTTTCACTATAAAATTTTGTACACTCAAAACAAGAATTTGTACATCTAAATTGTTTCATAACAAATTTTCAAACTTATATTATAAGATCCGCTATTTAAAATAGCATCACATTTGTTCTTTTTTATATGAATATTTTACTATTTTTCTTATTTCATATTATCAATCATTTTATAATTTTAATAACGTATTAATTATTACTTTTTTTAAATTTTATCTTTAACATTCATTAAACAAACCTATATGTAAATTTTAACTAAGGAAATTTTAAAAGTTTCTTACTAACCCTGCCCATAATCTTTATGATATTGATTTTTCCACCATCTCCAAATTTTTTTTAAAAATATGGAGTGAATACTCATTAAAATTTATCAACATTAATCATTGTAAATTGATATACCCTTTCACACTTACCAATATTTTTACCATTTAATTAATATTTTCTTTGGTGCAAAGCATGCAATTCATATCACTATTCAACATACATAATTGCTCAAAAAAAAATACATAATTGCTTATTGTTAGGTACTTATTGACACTAATTAATAGGCCCTGTTATTTTTTGCGGAATGGTGTGGTGAGGTGTGGTGGAATTGTGGTGGGGTGTGGTGAAATTGGGGTATGTTATTGGTATGTGGGGTAGGTGAGGAGAGAGAATGTAAAAAGTAGAGGAGAAAAGTGAAGAGAGAGAAAAGTAATGATCTGCGGTAAAATGTGGTGGGTTGTGGCAAACTACGGTAGGCTGTGACACCGCAGTTTGCCAACCTCAGAAAAGAACAGGGCCATCACAAACTTTTATAAAATTAAAAACTAGTACGTGAAGAAACTATATATATATCCACCAATAACATGTTTTAAAGCCCTTACTAATGCATCCTTTTTATCTTGCCAACTCAGTACTCACCATCAACCTCACAAATAAATCAGTGTGAATAAAAGAATTGACTAAATATTAATTAATTAGTTAATCAATATACTAATTAATTATCTAAGTGGGGTTTTAGGGTAATGGATAGGTGAGTGATATACCAATAGGGAAAAAAGGTGGTCCTAAGAAATAGATGTAAGCACATGTGATCTTGCTTACTAAATAGCTAAACATAATTAAGACCTATGTTTAAAGGGTCTAATTCAAATATTAAGAAAATTTTAGCATGATTATGGATTTGGTTAGAGAGTTTAAGGCCCTGTTCTTTTATGTACATTTTTTAAATGTGGTATGGTAGAATTGTGGTGGGTTTTTGTATATATATATATAAATAATTAAATATTGTATTGGTAATTACGAGAAAGTGATTGGAAAAAGTGATTGGTGGGTTTTTTGTTTATATATATAAATATTGTATTGGTAATTGTGAAAAAGTTATGGTAGGTTGTGGTGAATTAGGGTGGAATGGTACATTATAGTGAGTTGTGGCAAAGTGTGATGGGATGTGACACCGCAGATTGCCAGCCGTATAAAAGAACAGGGTTTTAATTAGATAAAGAAATATTAATTAATTAGAAGAAATTTCTTGTTACATTGGGATGTGTGAACTCATGATCTCCCTCAGGCAAAGATTTGGCCTACCATGTGATGTTCTCTTTTTGCATTTTCATTTTCCTCTTTTTTTTCTTATTTTCTTGTATTGACTGTTGAAAGACCCAACCTAACCTAACTAGAGAATCCCACAAGCGTGTGTCTTTGACATTACATGCATATTGCATGTGTTCTTATATAACTGGCAAAAGTATGTCCGATCTGATAATTTAAATTTGTCCGACCTAGAAAAGTGGATACCGTCACGAATTCATATTGTCCGAATTTTAACATTGATCGATTGACCAGAAATTCGAATACAATTTTTTCAAATTTTTATTGTCCGGACACTATTTAAACATGAATTTATGCTTATCTGATTTATTCTATGACCCGAAAACTAGCGAGACATCAAGTTTTTGTCTGATGTCCAATTTATCCAAACTCAGAATTACTCGGACCCGGATCTTGCTGGTACTAATCCTCCTCCAATATGTGCTTTCTTTTTAACTCAATTTTTTAAAATAATTTGTGTCTGTTTTTTAATTCAGTTTCTCCACGAACAATGATGAATGATATATATCAAAATAAATATATCTATTTTTAAATTTCCTCGTATAAATCAAGTTCTACAATGAAGTCGTTATTGTTAGTGTACCGGTTTTATCTAATCAGAAATAGTGTAAATTTCAATAATTTCAAGTCATCTAATAATTCTAACTAATTATTTGTATAGACTAAGGATCATTTTAGATTTATTGCTTAAATGGATTGTTGATTGTTCTTATACACCTGTTGTTTAGTGAGAGGCATTTATACAATAATAAAAAAATTTATTTGACAAGAATGACATGAATTTTGGAATAAGATACTTTGTAAGTATCATGCGTGAGTGTAAAATTTATAAATATAATACTATATATATAAGTTAATAAAATTAAATTTTTACTTATAATTTAAATTTTTTTAAAAAATATATAAAATATGTTCAACAGAGATGAAGTTCATTCTATTAAAACATAATTTGTATTTTTTAACATAATCAACAAATGCTAATAAACTCTATTAATTAATACTCAATCATAATTATTTAAATATTATGAAAATACACATAAGTCAAAGCCAGTTATTACTAGGTATTCTATATTTCTGTTTTCCCTCTTATCTTGGGTTTATGAATTTGGTGATTCATGGTGATTTAATTATATTTTATTAATCCATAAGAATTTTATAAAATTGTTGTCCTTTCATAATAATGACAGTATGAGGGTCGACAGTTATTCACCGTTCCACATTCTTGTTAGGATATCTGAACTTTATAGCTAGCAAAATCTTGCCCAACTTAAAATATTTTGTCTGACCTGAAAAAAATTGAGAATGAATATAATTTTTTTGTTCAAATTTTGATACTGATTAAGTTGGTTGAATATTCGAACATAAAATTCTCTTTTTCTATTGTCTGAACTCTATTTCGACCCGAATGCAGCTTCATATGAATTGTCCGACTCGGTACAACTCGACATAAAACCAGGTCTGAACCTAAATTTCTCATTCAAATTTTGTCTTACTCAAATTTATCCGGACTTAAATTTTTATCAGCACTGATAAACTTCATTCTATTATTTGGTCGACATTCATGCATGCTCATGAATTCTTCTTCACTTTAATTTACTACTATTATCCTATACAGTACGTATTAACAGAAGACAGAGGGCAAAAACAGTAGCAAAGAAAATAATGTTCCATCACTCAACTATATATAATAATTAAGGTTGATACAACTTATAACACATGGAAAACAAAAGGAGAAAATATCTCTTAAATTAAGTTAAAAATATACATGTACAATATATGATAAACTCAATTATAGACCGACATATTTAATCACCTTTTTGTGACACTGTTAAACATTAGTACATATAATATCATTACAAATTTACGTGGTTTGATAACTTTAAGCTCAATGTAGCTAGCAGAAAAGATTTTTTTGTAAATACATAAATTATGGTTTCAAATAATTTTGTCAATTCGATTGACAATTCAGAATGCATGTGTGGGCAATATGTATCCTAATTGAAGTATTTGGACAGATTTAAACAGGATGGATATACAACTTTAATCATAAATAAATCAGAAGTTGATTTACTAATTATTAGAACTTTATCAAAAAATAATAAGTATATACTAACATTATATAATATGTATGAAATTGTGAATTTAGGTGTGTTAGCTATACATGTATATTGTTTGCTACCTAGCTCCATCTCTTTTGTTTGTCACGACAACTACTTTAGCAAAATCGCAATGAAATCCTTATGTGATTTTATTTTGAAAAATTTAGATATAACTTCGTTCAGGTTTATCACATTTATAAATTTAATTCTTATATTTTCAAGTTAATATTTATCTTCCCTAATCTTATGAGCCAATTTAATTTAAAAACTTTTTTGATCAATTTTTCAATTTTTCCAATAAAAATGTCATTTATAATAAAATTTATTTGCTGAAATTGCCATATATCATTTCAACATTGTTTCTCATTAATATGTTGATAAATAAGGGCATCACAACTTAGGGTGCGTTTGATTGATCAATAACCTCGGGGAAATGGTCAATAACCCCGGGGAAACCGGGGAAATGGTCAATAACCCCGGGGAAATAGTCAATTTTCCTGGGTTGACTAGCTTATTTTCCCATATTTGAATCCGGGTTGCTTTCAGGAAAGTTTTCACGATGGGCCCATCATTTTCTCAATTTTCCTATGGAAAATTTCCTTTAGGGAGGCTAAAGGAAATTTTTCCCATGAAAAACTTTCTATGAGTAATTTTTCCCAGAAAAAATTTCTCTGGGTTTCCTACCAAACACTCCCTTAGAAAAACAGTCAAGTCAAGGCCACTTTATCCAACCACCTATTTGTTTGTTTTACTTTTGTAGTGATGAATGCCGTCCATTCAAAAAGTCATAATTCATATACACATTATTTTATTTATTTATGAACCATAAATTCATCATTATGTTGAGCCTTCATGCACAGCTAACTGCATATCAAACTTCATGCATCCCCCCCAAGGCTTCATGCATTTTCTTTTTCTTTTTTCCCCTTTTTTTTGTTTGTTTGTGTAATAATTATATGGTTTATGGGACATACTCATCTACAAGGTTAGTCAAACAAGCTTGAAAATCCATAGGAAACAATCAATATGTAGAAAGTTAAACCTAATAGTCTCCTACAAATTAAGGTCATGTTCTTTAGAGTGGTAAGTTATGTTTATTCTTATCTAACCTTACGTTACTTTACCTTACTCTTTTCCTAAAAAACACCAAAACCCTAGTCAAAATTTTAATAATAAAACATTATTACCCCAACACTAACTTACCTACTATAAATTTTATAATTTCCTTACCTTACCTTACCAAACCTAACTTAATCCTACCACTCTAAAGACCGCAATGCAGTGCCATATCGGTAGTTTCTACCGAACTTCAAGTTAAATAACTTCCTCGCCTGAACTCCGAATTGAGTTGTAACATATAGTTGAAAATCTCATGATATGTTCTTCAAGATCTCAATTTTCAAAGGGATCGAAGTTCTATGAAAAGAGGTATATCTGAAAGAATGAGTGTATGTCTTTTCTTTTCAATTCATCTATTAAGCTGACCTTTCTGATTCCCTTCAATTTAGTTATTTCTACAAAACACCTACAACCAGTTAAAAATCACAAATTAGTAAGGAAAGAGAAGGAAATACCTAAAAACATTTAAATTCTTATAGAAATTATCATTAAACACGAGGGAAGAAAAAGAGGTAAAATAATACTACCTCCATTTCTTTTTATGTGATTTTTAAGAGAGGTGGGCTAAAGAATATGAGCTTGTTAGTGACACTATTGATTAAATATTCTTAATTAAAATCAATGCTTACCTTTTATTCATTAATAAATGTTAAGGGTAAATAAAAAAAATAGTAATTAATATGTAATTGGAATTGTGAAGTGATAAATAAAAAAAATTATTTAAAAAGTTAGATAAAAAAGTTTGGAAGAAGTATTTTCCAATTGTTAGTGAACAGAACGAAGCAGTTATAACATAAACCCTAAACACAGAAAGAAAAGGATGCTTACCTAAAGAACCTTACTTGAAGATCATTGTACTGTAGTTATTTGCTGCTAAATTTCTACTTTAGCGTCTCCGCTTAGTAACTTTTGTTGTACTCTCTGTCTAACTGATATTTTATAAAACTTTATATCTTTTGATGTAGACTTTACGGTTTTGATAATTGAAAAAAAGCAACGGAAGGAATATAACATAGACGTTTATCAATATATTAATGCTCACATAATGATACTATAGTTAAAGGTTTAGAATACTATCATGCTTTGGAAAAAGAAAAGACACGAATATTTGCATTATCTTTGATGATAATGCATGGATTTGTCATGACATTTTTAAATTGACATCCCCTTGGTCTCCTTGTTTGTTTAATGCCGTTCGTTAAGAGTCCTTTCTTTAATTTCAAGAGGCAAAGTGAATTGCAAGCAAAGCATATATTCCTCAAGTAATTAATAATAATACTCCGTTCATTTCATATTAATTATCATTTTGTTGATAGTTACAGTCTTTAATGTCACTTTTTTAGTTATAATTTTTTATATAAAATTTTATTAACAGTTGGAACATTATATAAAATTAATACCATTATATTTGTAATATCAAAAATATAATGGTAGAAATTTTATATAATAAATATTAATTGTTATTTTGTTGACTATTATAGTCTTTAATGTCACTTTTTGATTCACTACAACAAAAATGGCCAACAGCGACGCAAATTATGTGGCGTTTGCTACCATTATATTTGTAATATAACAAATATAATGATAGGAATTTTATGTAATAAATCATTGTACATATTGAAAAATTTATGGTCAAATTTAATTTTTTTTTAATTTAATTGCACAATTTTTAAAGATGATAGTTAAATTAATACTTTTTATGGAACGGAGGGAGTAATATATAAAGCAATACTAATTGACTTCATTCATATTCCAAGCGAAAGATCTCACTACATGGTTGTATATATTATCGAGAATTCACCAAAATTAACAATATTAGAGAGCAGAATTTTTTGAAATAGCAAATAAGTTTATTGGTCATTTGTTTTTAAGTTAAAATCTCAATAAATATATATATTTAAATTGTCCATAATAAATATGACCCGTTGTCCATTAAACTTATATGGCCCGTTGTCCATTAAACTTAGATGTAACACATGAGATCGGAAATCTTCTTTGCTTGTGCCAATGTTTGATGCATGATTGGAGCATTTGACACATAGACCGGAAGATCAATAGGGAAAGTATATAGTCGGTTATTTGGCTTAGCTACCACTTTTTTGGTATGGACCATTGTTATTTGAGCATTTGCGCCGATGAATAGAAGATAGATGACCCAAATAGAGGGAATTTAGACAATCATAAAAAACCGATACTCTTAAACTGTTATTATAAATTTTCTTTATTTACAAAATTAGAACCAGAATTTCATTTAAGATGGATAAATTTCTAAACATTTTGATATACCTATCTTGGTCTATCTAAGTAGTCCTCCTCACATTTTTTTTTTCAAATGTATAAATTTAAAAAAAATAGGAGATTAGGAATATAGGAAAACTAAACTTATAATTATTGAGTCAATCTTAATTTACAAAAGAATTTGCCAAATAATCATATATTTTTTTAAAAATAATAATAAAGCCAAAAAAGAAGAAGAGATACAAATTAAAGGCTGCCTATAAATTTGGGTTCCATCACCCTCACCATACATATATTCTTCTGGCTGAAATTGTGACAACCCCCCATGAGAACAAATAACAACACACACTACCATAGTGGACTAACAAGAAATATCATAAAACCTAAGTATCTAACAATATTAATATTATCTTGATAGCTAGGATGTATATTTATAATCAAGCATTTATATTGGCTCATATTATTCTTTTTATTGTTATTATTATCATTAATGAAATTTCACAATATAGTCCTTTCTATTTATATAATAGTAAATTAAGATAAATTAGTAAATAAGATGAAAAGTTTTTTTATCCACTTTTAATTTACAAAAGAAATAACGTAAAATATTATATGTCTAGCAAATAAGGTTTACTCGGTTAGTATGTTATTTATACCCATTGGCGTGATTTAGCCAGCGAATACTAATTAAATTTTTTATAGTTGAAAATTTATCACAATATAATCATTTAAAAAAATTAATGTCAAATTGTAATACCTATTAATTAGATAAAAGAGAAACTTAAAAAATATATTGAATCTTGAGGATATCATGACCTTCTTTTCATTTTATTTACTATGAAAGAAAAGAGACACTTCACAATAATTATTAGTAGCTTGCTTGTTTGACTGTCTTCTGGTTTATGTTCATACACGAATTTACTATTTTGCCATCGAATAATAATATAATAATAAGCAACTTGCTCACTTGTTTGTCTTGTAGCTTGTATTCACACACGAATTTACTCTTTTCCCCTTAAATATAATATAATAACAAACAACTTGTAATTTTTAATAATATATATGTCTAATAGCGGTAATTAAATATTGTAATTTATTGTTATTTATAAATAATTAAGAATCAAAACTTATTCAAATTAACAAACATAAAAGAACAAAAAGAGTATAAAAAATTGTCCGTACCTTGCCCGAGCTGGTTCTACTACTCCCTCCATTTCATATTAATTGTCATAATTTTGACTTTTACGGTCTCCAATATCACTCTTTGATTGATAATTTCTTACATAATATCTTATTAACAATTACAATATTATACTTTTATGATAGTATTTTTCGTTATGAATCTAATGGTGGTAATTTATATAGCAACTCATTATATATATTAAGAAATTTACAGTCAAAATTTTTGAAATTTGACTGCACGATTTCCAAAGACGACAATTAATATGGAACGGAGGGAGAAATTATTAATAAAGCCCCACAAACACTTGAACAAAATGCTACTTGTTGGGATAAAATGATATATAGTTGATGGGACCTATATATGTTTGAGGGAGGACCCATTGTTACTCCAAGAGGGCAGTGAGAGCATGTGCAATCATATGGTAGTTGGCCCTTCTTAGCCCCACCTTAATCCTATTTAACTATGCTACCTTTTTAATTTCTTCCTATTTATCCAAAACCCTCATTTTCTAAATATTCAAGCTTTCAAAATAAACTTTTATTCAATACCATACCTAGCTATCTATCAAGAATTCCTAATTAATTGATTCCTCCACTAGGGTTGGGGAGTATACAACTTTGAATTAATTGATGATATTTGACTTTTCTTAGCATAAAAGGATATATGTAGATCAGTATAAATAACTTCATGTATAGACAGGGTTAAAATTTTATTAAATTTTATTTATCTTTGCGATACTTTTTTGAAAATTTTAAAATTCAAGCATAATTAATAATAAATAATAATAATAATAATAATAATAATAATTACAAAGAGTTAAAATATTTTATATACGCACACGCATGCACACATATATTTTCCGTGTGCAATGAAAATATTCTTATGCATGTTATCTAAATAATTATACATTAGACATTATTTATTCTAAATTATACATAAGTAATTTAGAATATATTTACCCTTTCTTGGTGCTATGAAAATAGTTTTAAACATGTTGTTATCTTAACTTGTACGTATTAGAAATTATCAATAAACTTCTCACACACACATATATATATATTTATTTATTTATTTATTTTTTGATCTAATTTGAAATTTAAAAAAGGTACATGTAAAATTAATGGTATTCACGTGTAAGATTAATTATCAATAATAATCTCTCATTCAAAATTTCTGTAAATTTTGGATAACAATTTAATAATAAGAAAGATTTTTTTTTGTGTTTTTGGGGCGTTTTTTTCTCATCCTTTTTTTAGCTCTGTTTGCTAGTTTTTTTTTTTGGTATAAATACAAATTAGTGTCAGAAATTAGTCAGAAAGTGAATCCTCCTTTTGTCTTTCTGACAAGACAGTCCCTCTGAGTCAGAAAATAAAAAGCAAAAAAAAAAAAAAATTAATTATTCCTTGCCCTTGATCTCTGATCCATAAATACCCCTCTAACTATAACTTTACCCTTCCCCAAACCAAACCTCTCTCAAATCCATAACCCTAGAATCTAATCATCAACCATGAACCCTAATCATCATCATCATCATCATCATCATCATAAGAAACAGCAACCCGCAAATCTCAAACCCTTAAGAACAAGATTTGCCCTGAAATTCCTCAAATCCCTCAAGAAAATAAACCTCCAACAAAACAAACAAACCCTAATCACCCATCAAAACCCCATCAACAATAATAACCTCAGTAACATGGTGGCTCCTAGGGTTTCCAGGGTCAAGATGGCTGCTGACGTGTCCATGGCCTCCGCTGTCGGGCCCCGGCGGGCCTGGGCCCGGGCCGTCCTCGGGAGGAGGGCACGGGCCGGGCCGAGGCGTGGGCGGGTGGGCCGGGCCGGGGAGCTGAGGAGGCTGGTGCCGGGCGGAGAAGCCATGGATATGCAAAGCTTGCTGGATGAAACAGCTCATTATATTAAGTGTCTTAGCACTCAAGTCAGGGTTATGAGATGTATTCTCAATTATTGCTCCAATTCTACTGCTCAACAGGTAATTAATTAGATAATTAGGACTAATTTTTGGTTAATTATATACCCCAAAAAAGGAAAAAAAAAAGAGAGGAAGAAGTTAAGCTAGAAGAAGAAAAATATGTGAAAAAGAATTTAAAAAAATAGTGTTTGGTTGGTCAAAAACCTGGGAAAAAATGATTTGTTTGGTTTTACGTTGATCAACACAAAAATTTTACAGGGTTTTACAATATATAATTTACTACTTTTACTTAGGGAAAGTTTCTCTTAGCGAAGGGTAACGGAATTTTTTCTCAAAGGAAAATTTTCCTTCCAACTAAAGATGAAGAGAGAGAGGCTGAGAGTATACATGGTGAATTAAAAATAATTATCTATGGTGTTGAAAAATCATTGATATATGATGGGATGTAATGCATATTTACATATAGATATATATGTGTTTTGATTATGATATGTGAATATGTAAATATATGCATGTAGATTGTAAGATATGTGTTGTTTTGTAATAAAGTTATGTAGTTTATAAGATTGTAAACTGTGGCCCCTTTTTTGTGTTTTAGTTTGATTATCATGTGGATGTAAAAATGATTATATCTTTGTTAATGTAAATTAAGTACTTGTACATGATTGGCTTACTTCTTTTAGATGGTATTGTACTGATGGATTAAATTTCTTGATATAGGAAAGCTTACAAATTACTATGTTAAATAAATTCATATATCATGTCAAGCATAGTTGTTAAAATCCCGATCTTGAGCTACATCCTACGATTTTATCAAAATCCTCAATGTGATTATATATCTACATTTCGATCCATGATCCTACGTGAGTTAATTCTGATCCTAACTGGCTACCCCATGAGTAGTCCTAGTTACTTTTAATAATGATTTGGGGTTAATAAAAATATGTGTATGGTAAAAGTTTCGTGAAATTTCATTCATAATTGCTACTAAAAAAATTTCACTTAGAGAGCGTTTGGTAGAAACCCTAGGGAAATTTTTCCCGGGGAAAATTTTCCATGGGAAGTCTTCCATGGGAAAGATTTCCCCGGGAAAAATTTCCCTTAGGCCCCCTAAGGGAAATTTTCCCTAGGAAATTGTATGAAATGGTGGACCAGCCGTAAAATTTTTCCCATAATCAACCTATTTCCAAACATGGGGAAATTAAGTCTACCCGGGAAAATTGACCATTTCCCCGGGGTTTTTGACCAACCAAACGCACCCTTATTGAAGATTATTACAAATGATATAAGAAATAATTTCAATTCCATGATTAAAATTAAGGAAAATCAATTGTATAGGAGAATTCATTTGATTTCACATTAGTTAGGGTTTGAGGCATATTGGATGGGTTCACAATAAGCATTCATTTTCTTCCTTTTTCGATTAGTGTTTGTCTGAGACAAAAAAAACAGCACAAATAAGTACAAACAGCTTGCGTTAGTTAAATTCCATTTCCTAATCATAATGAATTCTTGGTAGATGGACGATTTCTCTTGTCTACCTAACTAGCTTTGTCCATTTCCTTTCGTCTTTTATCTATATATACATGGACAATGATACGTGTCTTGAATAAAGATGGTAATAATGATTTTGAATTCCTCATAATTCATATTTTTGCAATTTTTAATAATATTTTCTTCAACAATTATATATATTTTTCAATAATAAGAACATAACACTTATTATCTAGGTCAACAAATATAAATAATGGCATAAATTTATTAACTAGAATAGAGAATGCATATTTTATGTATAATTTATATTTATAAAAAAATAAATAAATAATTATTTTTATATAATTTATAAGTCGTAATAAGCCTCAAAATAACGAAACATATACTTATAATAATTTAAATATGTTTATATTCATTTTTTTTTGAGTGATTTAGGTAAATTCAAAGTGGCTATTAATCATCTTCAATCGAAACACTTATATTTTGCTAAATATATATACATCTATCCATATATCAGCTAAATCAGGCATGGGTTAATTGACTGATAAAGTATATAAAAGTTACCATATATCTAATTTGAGACTCATATACGCCCAATATATATTACATGCACCTAGATCATGTGCTCCAGATCGATGTTTGTGAGTGCACGATCATAATAATAAGAGTGTGTGGAATCATCTCAACCAAAAGCTGATGGTTGTAGCCCCAAAAATGGTTTTATAGTCTAACACGCCCTCTCACACGAATGCCTTTTTTGGCTTTAAGGGTGGATGCTGCAATGATCCCTTTTACCTTACACAAATGAATATGGGGGGTGCGTGCTGAGATTTGAATCTGAGACATCTTGCTCATGTCTGGCTCTGATACCATGTGGAACCATCTCAACCAAAACTTAAGTTGATGGTTGTAGCCTCAGGAATGATTTTATAATCTAACAGAGTGAACAACCTAATATATGTGGGTGAACAACCTAATATATGTGGGTGAACAATTACACTATATGGGACATATACTGCAGATACATCTAATAAATTGCAATATACACTAGTGTTCATCCTTTTTTATCTCGATCTAGACTAGCTAGATCGAAAGATGTGGACTATATCAATTTCGTTCTTGCCATTTTATTTTTATCTTTTGTTACATAGACCTTCGTAATATAGGAAGATTATTAGCAGGGTTGATACCATGTAGAGGATTGAGACAATATTAATTTGTTCACTAATGAACTTTACATAGTTTTAATTGTTATTATGTCCATACTTTGGATAGTTGAAAAAGACTATTTTCTTTTCATTTAGATTGCGAATTGTTGTCGTGTTTTTGGACGTACGGTTGTTGTAATTACTAGGAGTTGTGTTCCAGACAATCAGAACTAACTCAAGTGTTTCAATGTAGGCAAATAAACCAAGGATAATGGTGGTGATAATGGCAAACAGATGAACTACGAAAACAATAAAAATGCTCAGGTTGCGCTATAAATATTCGACAAACTAATCAATCAAAACAACCTAATTAACCTATCTATTCTAAACAAGTAATCAAGATCGAGGGGTCGATTGCACAATTAAATTACGTCAAAGCCCTTTCTTGAGGGTCAGTGACTCTAAATTGTGAAATTTAGAGGTATGACTGCTATATCTGACCCTTCCATATCCCGCATAAGCAGGATTTTCAAGTATTTGTTTTGGTTAGTTTACATGCATGGTTTAATCATTGGTATACAGGGAATTGAAGTGAACCTCATTTTATGCTTACCATAGTAGAGAAGTGGAATCTCCAAGAGGAACCCAATCCCTTTTGGGTTAGTTACATCAACTAACAAACATAGCTTTACTTTGTTCATATTTATAATCTAGAAATTAAATGCCAAAATCAAAAGCATATAAGATATATACTAAAGGTGGTGAAATGTTGGTTATCTAATTAATAATGATGATGCTTTTACAATCAAAGCCAGCTAATGTTGTCCTCCAAATATGCATGCATATATATGCCTTGATACTCAAGCATATACAAAAGGATGAGAATTAAGCAAAATTAGGAATAGAGTTAGGGACCATATGTTCCTTAATTTATATTAGAGACAAGATAGACTATTATAATGTGACTTTGTTTCAAATTCTTTTTGAGTCATTAATTTATATTAAATAACTTTCTTTACACCATATTATGACGTCTTTTTATATCAAATCACCATAACTTTATTATAATTTATCGGTAGCTGCTAGGTTTATACAAATAATTACAAAATTTATAATAATTTGAAGGTAATTTTATAAATATAAAATAGTTTCTCTAGTAAATTTTTCAATAAACAATATCAAAGATTTAAATTTGAATAATTCAATTTACTTGTGTTGCACATTTTTATGTACTCCCCAAAGGCATAGGAAAAAAATGTCCTAAATGTCTAGCTACTTGCATATCAACTTATGAACTAGTGTCATATAATCTTGAGTAATAACTATAAATCAATTATTATAACCATATTAATTTCATGTTTCAAATTAAGTACTATTTACTTTAATTTGAATTGAATGAAAAAGAGCATTAAGTATGATTATTCAAATAAGTTCTTCTAGAAATAAAAAGTGCATGTTATAGCACAAATTTGGTAGGAGAAATAAAATAATAATAATAAAAGAATTTGGGGGGAATTTCATCATATGTATGACCCTACAAGCTGTGCATCTTAGGAAATGTCTTTCATTCAAGGCACATTGATTTTGTAGGCCATGTTGTGTAGCATTCACAAGCATGTTAATTAGTCCTCTCTTTTATTCACTTTACAAGGTTATGGTGCATGCAATTCCATCACATTCTAGGACAAACACAAAAACCAACATTATTCATCATAACCCACCATGCATGCACTATATCAACCAAATTTTATGCTTTTTTTAAGAAAAAAATTATTATTAATTCAACCATAAAACTTCAAAATGGTCCATCCATTTTATATTAACTGTGTGATTGTGATTCACATGTCAGTTAAATATGAAAAACTTTGACCATTAATTTTTCAATAATACAATGTTCAATAATACAATAGTATTATGATTAGATTTACAATAAAAAATATTATCATAATTAAGAGTATAATATTATTATTTTCTAATAAATATGTTATAAAGAATTATGAATTAACCAAATAACGATATCAGATAACGTGTAACATTTATCAAACGAAAATTAGTATAAAATAGAAGAAGAAATATATTTAATAAGTTATTCCTATGTCAATCAAAGCATCAAATTAAGTCCGAACCCAAACTAAGGTGTAAACTTCAATCAATAGTTGTATACTTGTATTCCACCCTGTGGGACTATAATTAAACTGAATACATGCAGGAATGTCTGTCAATAATGTAAGGTTATTCATGTTGGAATTTGTCAAAAATTTTGTGTTACCAAATTTATAATAGAAGTGTTGTTGAGCGAAGCACAACAAGACAACATCAAAACAATAATATGGTTATATATATATATATATATATATGTATACATGCATGCATGCATATTAGGAGCATCATGATTCATGGATCAATTGCCCAATCGAACTTACAATCAGTTCGGTTAACCCGAGTACTTTCAGATAATATAAATAATGATCCGTGTCCGAATCGAAAGTTTTTGTTAACCGGATTTTCAGTTAACCAAATTATCGAATAATGGAAATTGTGACCCGTATCCGATCACCATATGTATCCACGGATTAATTTATATTCTAATGCCTTTAAATTATTTTTTAAAAACTAAAAAATAATAAAACACAAATAAAAGCTACCAAAAAATAAAAGAAGTTGGGAATGGGAAGGAATACGTGCATTGATTCAATATTTGTATAATAAAATCCATACTTTTAAAAAAAATTGAAAGATAATTATTTTCCAGATAATTGGTTAACCGGTCCATGATCCACATTTTCTAAATCTCGATCTATATCCGATCCATGAACCCTAAACCGATCCATGAATATAACAAAAATAATCATTCTTTTGAATTGGATTCCAAATTTTGAATCAGATCACGAATAAAATACACACACTAGCACGCGTGCACATATATAGTGAGGAACGAGTCCTCTTACTTCCAAACTGTGACCCAATTCTGTAGTCCACTTGATTGTCGGCCATGGATTATCTTCAGGCCCAATTATGCTAAAAGATCATTAGGCCCAATGGGCCATTGGGTTGGTGAAGATTACTGGGCTAGATCGTTCAGTCTCGGATGTCTGGATGGCAACGTTTGAGGACGATAGGAATTTGGGGAACCCAACAACTTTGAAAACGAAAGATGATTGTTGTTTGGGTTTTTGGATGGTAATATATCTACTTTTTTGTGATATTGGATTGTAATATACCTTTACTATTAGATATTAATATATCCGAGTATCCGACTTTTATATGTAGCTAATTTTAATGTGTTTACCATCACTTAAATGGTCGTCAATTAGTCTCAACGATGATGTGGCAGGCGGAGGAAATATCTCGAGACCCATAAGAAATTAATACGAGCCGATATCCTTGGGACTTATTCATGTTGGGTTGAATGTGGAGACTAATTTTGGATTGGTCTCTATCTCTTGGGGAGCAAGTTAGAAGAGTTTGAGTGAGAATCAAGTTGTTGTTTTTTAACCACTTCTTTTTTGTAATTCCTTTGTTGCAAGACTCTATTAACCCTAAAATTGTGTTAGCCTTGTACTATAAATTGAGTCTAGGTGGTAGGTTTATTTGTATCGCAATTGAGAGTGTTTCATCTGACCACAAGAGATTGACCTGTAATATCTGTGTTCCTGAGGGAGTTGTGTAAGGCTCAACTATGAGTGTTGAATTCTCAAATTGTAACTCTGGGAAGACTTTGAGAAATTGTGGAGGTATGAGAATCTCTGAAACAATGTTGTAATCCTCTGATAGTGCATCGTTCGTGGTTTTTTCCCGATTTGGGTTTTTCCACGTTAATTCATTGTGTTGAATCTTTATTTATTTTTCATCCTTATTATTGTTTGTCTGCTAACAACGCTCTAAGAATCCTAACAGCTCACTACCACTTAAGTCATGGTAAATATATTAAAATCACCTAAGTATAAAGGTTAGTTATATTAATATCAAATATTAAAGATTGGTAGGTATTATGATCCAATTCCTTAAAATGTGAGTATATCACTATTCAAAAATATTTATTTTTTAATTCTTGTTTTTTTGGAATCATGTCATGTGAAAAAGTATGTTTGCAAATTGCAATGTTACATCATGTTTGAAAAATGGAAATGGGTCACAAAAGTAGTGGTCCATGTGAATCATTACACAAGTCAAGAGAGCTGCCCATTTAATTTTAGCTACATTATTTTAACAATAAAAAGAAAATAAAAATAAACAGAATATATGTGTGTGTGGGGTTGAATTGGGAGATCACGAGTGATGTCAAAAAGTAATAACTAATCCCTTCATGTACAGAGCAAATTAAATATTGACATCAGTAAAAATTTGAACTAGATAGGGCTGTTTAAATTGGAAATGGATTGTCAGTCATAAATTTAAATCATAAATATTTCTGATCAGTAGAAAATTAAAAATTGTGGATTGATGGGCTATATTTATCATGTAAAGTTTGGTATCTAGTCCGTTAAGATCCTGTTCTTTGGTTAGGTTTATCTATCTAAACTCATCTAACTTATCCTAATTTATCTAAATCTTACACAATTTTTCAAAAAAACATCCACTTAAAAACATAATTTCTCAAAAAAGCATCATAACTTATCCTAAGTTATCCTAATTTATTATAACTTATCCATCCAAACCTAAAAATAACTCAATCAAATAATAGGGCCTAAGTTCCCTGGTGATTACCTAGTGAGCGGAACAAATTTAAACATTCTTTAAAAAACTGCCTTACTTTCTCCCACGCAAAAAATATCCATCACCTTATATGACTTTTTAGGCCTCATTCTTTTATACGGTTGGTTGTGGTGTGGCAAGAATGCGGTGCGGTGGAACTTGAAAAAGTACGGTGAGTTGTAGTGAGTTGTGGTGAAAGTTGTGGTATGTGGGGTATGTTAAGAGAGAAAATGTGAGAAGTAGAGAGGGAAAATGAGGAAAGAGAAAAATGAAAAGATATATTGGTAATGATTGTGGTGTGGTGTGGTGTGGTAAAATATGATGGAAAATTAAAGAGTGCGGCGCGGTGTGATACCGCACCGTAACCTACCACATAAAAGAACGGGGCCTTGATAACTTTTCTTATTTCTTATTATTTTTCGCATTAAATAATTCCAATAATAAATAAATAAATAAATATTTTTCTTATTTTATCTAGAACATTCATTGAATAAATATCAAAAAATTTTTTTATCAAAGGTACTTAAGTAATTATGCTACTTTAAAGATGCATAGGTTCTGTCCTTTTGTGCGGTACTATACTGCACCTAACACAATTTATCACATTAATCATAAATTAATCACATATTATCATATCTTACTATACTTTACCATATCAATCATAATTTTCTTTCTCCTCACTTTTCTCACTCCTCACCTACCACACCAACCATTCTTATTACAAATTTTACCAACTATACTTACCGCACTGTACCACATCATATTACATGCATTATCCATATTTTTACTATATTATACTATTACTACATTCTATCCACAACAGCAAAAAAAAAAAAAAAAGGTCTATAAAAACTCTATTTGAGTCTTCAACGTGCCAGTGACTTACACTTTTGATTGAAATGATTCCATAATGTACCAAAACCAAACTGAGTCAGAAATCTCAAGTTCGAATCTCGACACCTTATATTTATTTACACAAGGCGAACGGACGTGAAATGACAACAACTTGATTGAGATTGGGTATCAACCAAAACTCTAAAGACATAGTTGCTACATATGATCTTACTTGAAACCAGATAAAACCATATAGTAAATCTGTATCCAAGTTGTATGATATCATATAATTTGGCACATTAGAACAAAATTGTCAACATCTAGTAGGACATCATATTATCCATCATATCCCTTTTACATTGTACATCAAAGGCTTCTTTGGTTTCAAGTGCAACAACATGCACCACCACCTCTTGTTAGCTATAGCAAACCACACATACATTTGTATTCTTATGTATGTGATTGTGAGCATTATTCAATGTCATAGCTACTTGACATCTTATTTTTGCCATTGCACATGCAACCTGTTTGGTCTAATGAGGAAAATATCTTCATTTCCACAAACACATCCTTGTTAATCATAATTATAAAATATCTTCATTTCAATGTTTAGTTGTATAGATTTGGAAAAAGTTTACTATGGACTCACAATTTCTTACTTTTTCCCAGGGAAAAACTTTATGGAGGGGTGTAAGGAGTGTTTTTACGGAGCTTGTTATGAAATCTATTGGATAGCAAAATTTTGAAAAGTCCGTTGTTGATTTTACAAACACAGAACAATTTAATTTGCAGTAAATGATAAAGGTAATTTGAACATCCTAAACATGTTTTTTAGAAAAGTTATAATTTCACCCAAAATTTGTGAAAATTTTCTCAGGATTTCAAGATGTAAACCAAACACTGTAAAACTATAGTTTACCAGAAAAAAATTTTCCTTGGAAAATTTCTGTATGATTCTTAACCAACGCTCTCTAAATGCCGTTTTGAAGTCAGAGAAGTATCTTCGAATAAACATACTCGTACTGTAAGGAGTAATATATATGCATTTCTATATAACAGAATTATCTTAGGTCAATTGAAATCGATCTCTTCTAAAATTATGAATTTTAAAGGTAAGATTCCTACATCCAACTCCTTCATACTTCGCCTTAAACAAAATTCGATGTATCGATTTTGATTTTTTTTATTAAAATTTTATGCAAACGTGGATAATGAACTCTAAAAGAACCCAAAAAAATCTTACGCAATTCCTTCAACAACCGTCTACAATGTTAGGAATATTGAAATCTTGTATTGTTTCCAATTTGTTCACAATCTTGGTTTTTTTAGTTTCTTTATCTTTTTCTTGGTTTGTTAGTAGTCAAGGAAGGTTGGTTATATATACCCTTCCTTTCCCTCTTTTATCTTTTGAGTTGAGATTGTAATTCTGATCAATAATATTTCATCATTTCTCAAATCTCACTCCCTCTTCTCTTTTAGTTTCACCAAATTAGGTTAAAACCTTAACATACGACGCCATCAAAACAAAGGTGTTAAGAAGTTGAGATCATCTATCTATCGTACCTAGGTGATAGGTAGAGCACTTGATTGATTAGAGATAAATATTTTGATTAATTAATAAAGGGTATTAGGTAAAGTCTAATTATACCACACCATATCTACCATTATACAATTGCAAATAGGTTGCTAAGTAGCTCATAACTTTGCGTATTAATATTGTTGAAGTAGGAGAACAAAACTTTTTGTTCCGAAATTTATTAATCATGTCAATTTATTTAATTATTATAATGATGTTGAGACTGAGACCAAAAAGGGACCCGACTTTTATATCAACATCACCACCATATGCACGAAAATGACACCTTTTTAGTAACAGCAATCAAAGGAAGCAGGCTAACATGTAATTATTGATTGCATGTCAAAGGAGTAATTTCCACATAAATTGTCAATTGTCTACGTCGTATTATAAGATCACTAAGGAGGTCCACGTACGAAAATGCATATGAATTGATAAATTTAGCATGGGCGAAAATTCGGGTTCGGATTAAATTTATATCGGTTAATGTCAAATTCAAACAAAAAAATGATTTTCGGGCCCTATATTTCTTGGGTTTGACAATTCGGACAAACTAAATCTTAGTCAATATTAGATTCAGATAATAAAAAAAGAAATATTCTGTCCAGATATTTGATCAATTCGGACAGGTCATGGCAAAAGCCGACCCGAGACCCACCTGGCTTTTCAAACTTCAAATATAACAAACCCGAAATATGGGGCATACCGAACCCGATCCGATAGGTCTGATTTGGACAATGTCAAAATAAGATTGAGACCAAACCGAAATTTTGCGAAATTTTGCCAATTTGTAAAAGTATCTACTATTATGGAGTTCGTTTAACTTTGAACCATATTACTAATTCTCTATTAGATTTTAAGGCTTTATAAAGCTTAAATCTTCCACCAAAGGTTTTGCAAATTTTAAAAAAAATCATAACTTGTAAAACAATCTAGTTTTGTGATTCGTGATGCGGGTGGCTAATTCTTAAGAGTAAGTGGATATAATATCAATTCTGTTTTAATACTTATAGCAAAAGGTACTGTGTCGGACAATTGGCTTTTATTTGCTATTCAAGAGGGTTGTTATCGGGTTACTATTGAGAGAGACAATCAGTTGGTTGTTCGAGTAATTAGGGTAACTCTTCAATACCGTGACAACATCATATGTTGATCTTAGACATCCAATATCTCAGTTTCAAATTCAACATACTTTTCTGTGGAGGTAAACAGACAGCGCATTGGTTATTCCAACCTTGTTCAAGGCAAGTACAAAGTTTGTGTAAGAAAACTTTTTTCAAGGCAAGTACAAAGTTTCAGCAAGGAAGCATAAACTTTGTACTTGCCTTGAAAAAAAGTTTTCTTACATAAACTTTATACTTACCTTGAAAAAAAATAAAAAAAAATCAAGAGGACTAGCACAAATTTTAGATTCCTATAACTTCAATAGAATTTCACATCTTGGTTAGAATTTGGAAATTTCCCCATAAATTACCCAAACAAACAAATATGTGGAAGTAAAGATTGCTATGAAGTAGTCAACAGATTGAACAAGAAAAGCAAGCTTTTTTGTGTGTCAAATAAGTAAGAATACTCAAAGTACATAAAGCAATCCCCATATTATCCCTTGAGCTTTGTTTTTCTTAAAATTCAAGAATCAAGCAAAACACATGTTTTCTTAGGGAGAGAAATCTCCTTTGTGCTTATCACAACATATAGGAAGAATAAAAACAGAGGAATCCAACAGTACATTGCACAATCATATTTTCATTTATTTATTTATTTTGGACAATATAAAAGATTCTCCAATGCTAAATAACAGAGGAACAAAGTCACAATCTCCATTGACATAACATGTCTCAAGTAAAACATTTACTACACTTTGAGAATAATTGTTCTTTCTGCACTACTTTACCATACATAAGTCACATCCTGAATTTACCTTTTTCACAAAGAATCTCTCTTCTCCAAACTAAATGGGGGGGCAAAAGGCAATTCTGAGGTGGAAATATAGTATGAAAACTCTCATGGGTAGATGATAAATGAGGAATATACATGCATAATACAACAAAAAAGATGCCAAATCTTATGGGTTAGTTGACATTTTGATAAACTACAAGGAGTCCAGTTTCAAAAATCTACAAAATATAAAATTGAAAATGGAATAACATTAACCCGATTTATAGTTGACGTGACTATATTTCACGCTACAATTCAAATCAAATATTCGAAAAGTCATCTTGCAAAACAACGTGTGAGGTATGATATAGCAGGTTTAGCCCTTGAATTAAAAAATTGAAAGAGTCTGATTTTGAATAACCTAAAATTTTGAAATCATTCACCACTAATTATTTAATGAAAAAAAGAAGAGAAAATATTTAAAAATTGGCATTTCATTTTCCAACTAACCACTTTTTTTCCAATTCATTTTTTTTCAACTAACCACTTTTTTTATTAGTTTTTGTTACACAAAGATAGAAAAAGTATAGAGAGAAAGATATTCATACAATTTAATACTCATATTTCACAATTTTCCATACAACACAATACTTATCCATTAATTTCTAAATTTTACCCAAATAAACAAATATTCTAAGACCGATGTAGTACATTTTAGCCGAAGTCTATCGAATTATATGTGGACATAGACATACTATACTTATAAGTTACAACTTGTGAAATATGAGCTGGCTGTGTCACATCTGCTTGTATATATATGCACATGTTCATATAGGATTAGGCTTCTTATAAAACAAGCATGGTTTTATATATAATTAAGCTTCAAGTCTTAACATGGAGTAATGCCAGCCATCAGAAGTGCTCCAAAAGCAACTCATACTAAAATATATGTATACACACTTGAGTAAGTGTATATGTGTCATTAAAGACAACCATACTTAGCTGCAAAGCCAATGATTTAGGCACAGAATGATGCCAGACCACATTTTCTATACAAGATACTCCCTCTTCTCCCTTAATCTATAAAATTAACATCATCAGATTCGTAGTAGAAAATACTTTCATCCAAATATACATTCATGTAATATTTCGAAAATATTGTAAAAGATCATGTGACAATAACATCTCCCGATGTGGGTCCCATTATCTCGTATGGAATTGATTCCAAAAGAGCAAGTTGAGGAAAATTATGATTGAATTGAGTAAAGAAGCAATTTACTACCAAGGATTCAAACTTATCAACTAGACTAGCTAGCTAGAGAATAATATATCTGACTCAGAACACCACATTCTGATCCAGAATCTGAATATGTAATTTGTGACTGTTTTAATCAACAGCATATTTATTTTATGAGCAGGAAAGAAATCTCGGGTCAGTCGGAATTGGTCTCTGTAAACTGCAAAATTTACCGGTCAGACTGCTTCTTCTAGCGGTGAAATCAGGAAAGAAATGGATGAAACACAAAACGTATACACTCTGCAAGAAGTGAACCCAGTATTTATTCATTTGCTTCATTATTGTACTGAAATCGAATCAAATGTATACTTATTTCCACATTCTGAAAAATATTGACACTACAAGAACAAGATCTTCGAGACGCGAATCACACATCTTATATATCATTATAGAACCAAGAATTTAGACATACATACGGGGTATATATAACCTGTGGTATAGAATGCTCGCGCGCGCATACATATTTGGAATTGCCTCGTGCATTCCTCTGCTAGAATTAATCTTCATTGATCGATTGATCGTTGCTTGATGGAGTCTCGCCCCATTTATGTCCTGTAAGTAAATTTCACCATCTCCAAACATCCCCCCCCCCCAAAAAAAAAAACAAAAAATATGGAAAACAAAAGAAGGCAATATTTACTCATGGAAGTTCAAGAGCCAAAATTGCTTTGACAGCAGGAAAACCCGAGTTTCCCCCTGACTGGACGATCTTCATCGATCGATCTGTGCTTGCTATACAGAGAATTAAAACAGCAAGCCAGGACCCTCTTAAGAATACAATGTACATTGACCCGACCCGACGTGACCCGGCTTACTACATGTCTTCCCTTGCATTTTTACCCGGGTGATGATTGAATCGGAACCGTAAAACTCCCTCCAACTTCTGCAGATTCAAATGCAGAAAGTATAATAAGTCCATCATCTAATAACATTAAACATACATGACATTTTGACATCCTATGCAATGTAGCAAAATTGGAAAGGAAAAAGGGTAGATAATGACCCAAGTAACTCTTTTTTGCTCCTTTTAGAAGCTGCATTAAGCACAAACCAACATAGGGGTCGTTTTTGTATCCTTAAAGACCAACTTAAACTTTTAGTTCAGTCATACATGCTACATGGTTATAAATAAAACGACCATATGTGGTAAAAAGGAGGTCTTTTGCCACTATACTTTAAGCCCAAAAGCACTCACACAGACCCGTTCTCCCGAACTTTATAAAGATTATGCAAATTAGAGATGCGTAATGCAACCTTTTAACTGTTAGTTTAAGCTTTTTAAACATATTTCACATACTTCCACCCTAGAATTACGTAACTTTTTTAAACCCAAAACAACCCGTTACCTAGTTCTAAATAATCTACCCAAATCTACTAAAACATACCCAATGCCTAGATTATACAAACCCAATAACAGGTTCGACCACTAAGTTAAGCTTTTTACATACTTTTACCCGAAAACTATGTAACATTTTAACCCTAAAACAACCCATTACCTAGTTCTACATAAATTACCAAAATCTATGAAATATACCCAATCAAAGAACATGTCTGGCCTAGATCATGCAAACCCAATAACAGGTTAGAGTCTGTGACCAATGAGACATTAATTGTCATCCAGAAATCACAGTCAAAAACCTTGACATAGAAAAGCACAGAAAACCCAGAAAAACAGAGGCAATTCCCAATTGGGGCAACCCAACCAACCAATCAATCAAACAAACATCTGGTGGGCATTTCTCTGACACCCCACAGAAATTTCCAAAACGCTCTATTCAAAACACTTCCCCACATGAAACACAGCAGTAAAAAAACCACCTACCTTTGCCAACAAACCGGGTCGACTCATCGGAAACTCGGTAGGGTTCCCGGCGGCGACACAATCCGGCGGGGTTTCAAATTGCGACGCCGAGAACTGCTTATAAACAACCCCCACATCGAAGTATATAATCCCGGAGCTCGGAATATCGACCCGGATCCCTTTCACCGGAAACCATAGAAAGAGTTCTTGCGCAGAAATTCCCGTCAAATTCTGGATCTGACCGTAACTCAATTTCCCAGAAACACTCTGATCGTAATGCAATTCGCTCTCAAATTTCGCATTGCAAGCTCGATCCAATTTAACCTCGAACAACCCATCTTCTCGCAGAGTATACTCCTTGACACCCTTCGGAAACAAGCCTTTGGGAAGACCGTGCGATTTTAGGGCTTCGTAGATGGTGGGTTGTTCTTCTGCGTCCGCCATTAATGCCGCCCATGTCGAGATTAGGAGGGTGATTAGGAGTGGTTTGGGAGGCATGGTTGGGGGGATTAGGGGGTGATTAAGGGGGTGATTAGGGTTGGGTTTAAGCGGAGGAAGAAGAAGAAGAACAGAGGAGAGAGAATTGGGAATGGAGGATTTTGAAGAAGAGGTGCCAGCAGGAGTACAGATAGGATTTTGAAGAATGATCAATTATTGGGGAGTGACAGTGGGGCCCGTGATTCTCTGCACCGCGTTCCACGGTGTTCCTAATTTTGGCCTGTTGAGGGAGGACACGTGGCGTGTCGGCATCGCAGGTGCCACGTGGAGAGGTGGGGTGCTGACGTAGGATGATCTGCATGTGAGGGATTGACCGCTTGGAAAGTCAAGCGGGGGAGAAATTGACGGGGAATTAAGATTTCTACCGGCAAAATTTTGGCCTATCCGGGATATCTGAATTATCACACCCGAAAAATTTATTAGGTTTTTTGTTTGAATTTTTATGTTTATTTAACTGTTTAAATCTTATTTTGACGTAGATTTAGTTTTGTCTGAGTTATCCATTCGAAATAAAATTGGGTTTAGACATAAAATTTTTGACCGAATTTTTACATTGACCGAATTTGTTCAATCTAAATTTATCCGGACCCAAAGTTTTGTCAACTCTAAAAATTTTTAAAGAAAAATTGGATTCTAATAATCTCTGTTTTCAGCTTTTGTATGACAATAATTTCTATTTTATTTTTGTATTTTTAACGGTCCCACAAAAATAAAATTATATTGTGGCGGGACAACACTGAGTAAAGTGACGGTGGCTCGGTGAAAAGCCGAAGTGTACTGGTAGGAGTATATTTGACATATATGATTTCCACTAAATCCCAGTCATTCGACTCGATGATATCCTACCATAATACAATTATTTTCATCTCTGGAATCTATAATTGAAGTATGCATTATTGACCTACAAAAACTAAAAGTAGAGATAGTTAGAATCGAATTTCAATTTCTAAAATTAGAAAAAAAATTATGTGGATTGGGTTTTAGAAGGATGAGAATAAAATAAAATTGGATTTTTCCTTTTTTGGGTGCGTGATTTCTGAACATAATTAGTGATTATAGGGTTATAGGGCTCTAATTTTTTGCTATGACCGTCGGGTTTTGCGTTTTGCTTTGTTGGATTAATGATGATAATTTTGGATTTTTTTTTTCAAAATGTTATCTGGGAGGTTAGAAAAAAATTGAGATTTTATCTTGTTTCCACCAGAGATATTACAATCCAAAATTTTATGGAAACGATTATAAAGACTGAATTATTAACCATTAATCTCATTACATAGATTTTCTATTTATATTTTGTAGTAAATATATTTTTAATTTTATTACAGGCTGTCTCTAATTTGAAAAGATGTGAAACTAGAATCAAAGCAAACAAACAATGTGATTAAATCACCTTCAAACAATGGTGACCAAAATAAGATTGAAAGAGTTAAACTTCATAATGGCGAGGAGTTAGTTAAGAAGAGAGAAACGGGGAGAATAGGGGGAAGAGAAGAAGTCTGTAGGATATAGATAGATAGATACAAAAAGCTATTGAAGGATAGATCAAATGACTCAATTGATTTGAGATTGATCAAGTGGTTCAATTATTGAGAAATTTATCAACTGGTCTTTCAATTGATACTCCAATAATAGAATCTTGCATCGTTTTCTATAAAAAAAATTGCTCAATTTTACGGTTGCTCTTAGAGACATAATATATATAAATGTTGCAAACTATTCAAACAAGTGGTAATCAAGTGACAGTTATCCCTCATCTTACATTCTTTCGCCAAGGTTTAATTTTTAGCGGAAGCAAAATACTTTTCATCAGTAAAAGTTGAGGGGCTGATGAATCATATTTTTCATGGTTAATTTGATACTAACCCCATAATCCTCGACCTACTACTAAGTTCGTCGCCCATTAGCCCTAGAGATAGATGCCCAATGGAAGACCAAATTTATCTAAAAATATAAATGTTGAAATTTTAAAATCAATGATACTGTATTTATCGTTGAGTTTTCAAAATTTACTTTGACCATTTAGGTTTTTTCGCTTATATAATTTTCATTATATATTTCATGTGATTTTTAATTATTGGATATATCTTTTTTCTAAAAAAAATTATTTAGTATATATTTGGAGTTGGTCAAAGGTGCATCTTGAATTTACAAAACAGGTCTTCTACATAGAAGTGTCATCTCACTATTGCAAAAATTTGAATTATTATGGTAGTAAATGCATTTGAAAAGTATAATATCATGAAAAGTTTCAATAATGCATGATTGGCTGTCTTGGTATGATTAAATTGTAATCTTGTGGAAAATTATTATGATGATCAGAATTTATATTATGTGAAGAAAAATATAGAGTTAGGTGGATGCTACTAGTATTGTGAAATTTGAAAAATCTCAATAATGCTAGCTTGTGTAAATGGACATTAATTATTGAAATCACAAACAAAAATACTCTAAGATTTTTTAAGAGATTGGTGACATCATTGACACTTTCAATTTTCTAAATTGATTCAAAAAAATAGTTTGGATTATCAAAGAATTATTTTATATTATAATCTCCATCTTAAAAATATTATGTCCTAAATATTTGCATTGATTTCAAAAGCTTTCATTTTGACTCAAATTATTTGACATTATTTTACTTTCCTTTTTTGGCTGAACATTCTTTTATTTTCTTGACTGTATATTCAAAAAATCTTGAGAACTCTTAACTAGTTATAGGTTAAGATTACTTTGTCTTGCTTTTTACTTGAATTCATGAAATATATATAGATTGGTCAAAATTATATTAATTTTATGAAATGTGGGCCCATATGCTTAAAGTAGGAATTTAAAAAGTGAAAAAATATGTATTGTGTTTATCTAATAAATGGATCTGATTAAGTTACCGTAAAATTTGACTTGAAGCAATTGCACCTTACTCGACCCAAAATCTAAAAGATGACCCAAAAAAGGATGACAAATATAACAATTTTCAGTCTAAGCTAAGTTTACGTAAGGTTTAGCCTATGTCATTTTTGTCAGTAGGGTGAAATCGAGTAAAATAAAATTTGGTACATTTAGGACATTATGTTTAACCAAAAATTGATAGATGCAGATAATGTGTAAAATTTTGCGTACATTAAGATAAAAATAAATGATACTGAATAAGATTATATAAAGTTGGATATGATAGAAAAATATGTTTGCTAGTAACTTTTACCCAAACAAAAAGGCCTAAAATGATTCAAATACAATCAACCTTATCCAAATTTTCATTAAAATCATCAAGAATAAAATTAAAGTAACTCAACAATTTATTAAATGGCTTATTGAATGATATCAAAGCCTTAATTGAAATTTGATATATTATATATGATCCATTTTTAGAGATACAAATATCTTCCTTCCGTTTTAAAATATTTATTCACTTTGATTTGACACACATTTAAGAAAAATTAACAAATCAATCTCAATTCATAATAAAATTTGTATTTTTCTCTCCCATTTTAAATACTTTTAAAATATAAATTAAAGACATTTTAGTAATTTCAGTAAAATAAAAGCTTCCATTGATTTCAAATAGAGACATTAATTTTGGGAAATCCTTAAATAAAATACAGAACAAATTATTTGGGAGGGGGGAGTATTATACATGATGATAGGGAGGCATTGAAGGCATGAAAGACAATGATGATTTTGTCTTGGCATAGATTGGTTAAGCATATTGATTAGTTGGCCATTTTGTACTAATCACTATGCCCCTCATGCTTGATTTCCCAAACATGCCTCTAACCTAAGCCAAATTAGGCCCTTCCTCTATACTTTTGTTAGTTGGTTCAACTACTAATTAGTAATTAGTATCACTAATTAATCAACTCTCTAATCCCTCCACTCCTGTCCATGTGATTATATGACTTGGATGTATGATTTGTCTACCCAATAGGTACATGACAGCTAGCCCTAGCTAGTGCACCCAACATTCATATTTTTAATTAGTACAATATTTATTTATTTTGACATTGAAATTAAAAAATGTTGTCAATTTTGACATTGAAAGTTAAGTCTCAATGTGTGATTATGTCCTTCATCATAAATTCCCAGTGTAATCAAAAACTTTTTTTTTCTCTATAATAAAGAGTAAAGGAACAAACTTTTTTTTTTTTTACAATTCAAAGTCTGTTCAGGTTGATAAGTTTGTAATAACAAAGTGAAAATAGCAAAAAAAATAGCAGTATGACAGTCAAGAACATCACAGCATAGACAATAATAAGGAGAAAAGAACTAAATTTTTAGAATTTGCAAACTTCTCTTTGTGTCATTTCTCCTTAAGTAGTTTCACTATAGTCACTGAGTCGTCACGAATGAAACATGTAGCACAACCAAACTTCGTCATTTTGCATGTCATGTCATCCAAATTGTCTTGTGGAAGTGATACAGGAAATTAATTAATAAATTATAGTTTGTTTTATTTTTATTTTACTCTTGGGGAAGAGGTACGTTATCTTTTCTATATAAGTATCTTATGAGTCAATGTAAAGGAATCAATCAATGAAACATATCTTTGTTTATCTCTCTAAATTCTCTTTTCTCCCTCCTAAACTCATTCTCCTTCAATCCTAGCCTATATCTAATTCCTTGTGTAGGTTTCTCGAGAGGTATTCTTCATTTCTCTCATCTCTCTCTTGATTCCTGCATCAAGAAGTCCCACAGATTCCTCAAATAAGACAACCCTCTATTGCATATCATTCTATTGCAAATAAATTGATTATATCAAACCAAGGGGGTGGGAAATACTAAAATTCTAGCATGAATCTAGACCATACATCCACACACCCCACACAATTTTTCCACACCTAATTTTGGATATATCCACCAAAAAATCCATAATTGTCAGTGAAATGGTGTTACGCTAACTTATCGTAGGCTATTTCATACAAGAATCGCCATACTAATTATGAAAAATTGATATCGCGTAACGTAACATAGCTGAATGAGTTGCTTTTTGGCTATGCATTGAATACTTGAGTCACTCTCTATGTTATATATAACTTATTAGTCACATTTGTATTATAAAGTCACTCTAATAACACTTATTTATTATAGTAAAATATTAAAAAAATCACTTTGAAAAAAATCCGTCTCACGGTAAATTTACGTGAGACAGTCTCATACTAGAATTTACAGTTATAAAATATAAAAGTATTTAAAATATTTTGAAAGAACTCACATTTTAGAAAAATACAAAATAAAATTTCTCATCCTATTATACATTTCCTCTTCCTTTTAGCATAACTTTTAGAGTTTAGTTACTGGACCAATATCAATATCACAAATTCACAATATCATTATTTTAAAAAGAAACTAATGTTTTAGGAAAAGGAAATATAAAAATATTTAAGAGATGGGTCACGTGGTAATTGGATTGAACATGGATGCGGGCCAAGGATGAGAGAGACAATAGCGGCGGGCAGCCCGCCCAAAACTGTGGGCTGAAACTGGAAGAGAGTAGACATGGAATTCGGACACGTGTGGTTTAAGCGTGTGGAGATAACTGCCCCATGCTCCATTGCCTCCCTTTCATTGCCTACCCTCATCTTCTCATTTATTACTAGGGCTGTCCGAATTTTGGGTCCGGGCCATTTCGAGTCAGAATAAATCATGATATTAAATGAAAAGTTGATGTTTGATACTGGCTTTTTGATATTTTCAGGGTAAGACAATACGAACAAGTCAAAATTCGGATCAATATCGGATACGGTCAATTGGAAAATATTGTGTTCGAATTTTCAGACAGACAATTTATGGCCGCACCAAACTTTTTATGTGTTGGACTAAACTGAATTTTCGAGTCATACAATTTTTTAACAGCCTTATTTGTTGCCTTCCTTTCATATCATCATCACCAACTTATAATAATATATACGTATAGATAAAATTTAAAAGCTTCAATTGTAAATTTCTTAGGGCCTGTTCTTTTATGCGGTATTCTGCGGTATGACGCGGTATGTTGTGGTGAAATTGTGGCGGGTTGTGGTGTAATTGTGACGGGTTATTGGTATGTTGTGGTGGGTTTTTTTGTATATATGTATAAATATTGTATTGCTAATTGTGAAAAAGTAATTGGAAAAAGTGATTTGAAATATTGTATTATTTTTTGATGATAAATATTGTATTGATAATTGTGAAAAAGTGAGTTGAAATATATATATAAATATTGTATTGGTAATTGTGAAAAAGTAATTGGAAAAAGTAATTTGTAGTAGATTGTGATAAATTGTAGTAGAATGACATTTTATGGTGGGACTGCGGTATCACAGATGTAATGCATGATTCTTGGTGAAAGAACAGAGAATGCGCTTAGTATATACTATATAGAATAGGACCAATAGGTGCAGCTGATAGGGTAACTGAACTTGAAATCCGGTTAATCATTTGGGAGCTTTTTGTTTAATTTTGTGATGTTGGGGTACAGAACCATTTTAACTGGTTTAAGTTACAGTTTTTCATTTTTGTCAAACAGTTAACTCAGGTTAATGTTAATCGATTTGGTTAATTGAAAAAAAAAACCCTAGATAGTCCATGTTTGGCTTCAATATGAACATACTCCATATTTTTAACTCAAGTTACTCAACTCTCTTTAAAATCGGTTTTGCTTAATATGATAACTGATAGGACATAGGTAAACTTTAAATTAAACCACAGTTAATCGTAAAATATTATTACCCAAATTAACTAACTTTTACCAATTTCCATCTACCATCATCATCCCTCATAATTACTTTTCACTAAGTTAGCTAATTTTTATAATTTTTCTTCCTGATTTTATTTGTTATCTTGTTATCTCCAATCACCCCAAAATGTGCTACAATTTACATCATTATTCAATGTGAGGAGGGAAAAAAAATAGTACATTTTTCAGAAAAATAAATAAAATGAAAAAACATGAATTGATGTATCTGAGCAAATCTTTGATGGACCATAGTTATGGTGGATTATGAATGAAAACTCCAATGTGTTGATTTGTTTTGTAATTCGGACAAGTCAAGCAAGTCAAGGCCCCCATATCCACTTCGCATGTGCAATTAATGAGCTGGGCCCCTTTGTCGCCCAACAACTCCTTTCTGGCCCACTACATTTTATTTTTAAATTTAAAAAAAAAATCTTCTGCTGTTCCTGAATCCTATATAATTATTAAAATATTAAATATCGACCATTATCTTTTTTGTTGTGGGTAAAGTGTGGTAATAATAGTATAGTGTGGTAAAAATATCGATGGTGTGATATGATGTGGTACAATTTGGTAAAATTTATAGTAAAAATGGTTAGTGTGATAAATGATAGAGCTGACAAAAATTCGGGTCAAAAAAATTCAGACAATGTCAAAATTTGGACTAGAAATTAATGTCCGGACCCAGTTTTATTTTGGGTTAGATTGAGTCGGATGAAGTTAAATTCTAGTCAAAATTGGGTTTGGACAATAGAAAAATGGTTAGTGTGAAAAATTCTAGACCTGATTTTTTGGGGTCGAATAATTCAGGTACTTCGGGTCGAACAAAATTTTGCTAGTTCCAACAAGTGAAGAGAGAGAAAAGTGAAAAGTGGAGAGAGAAATGAGGGGAAAGAAAATTACGATTATTGTGATAAAATGTGATATGGTATGGTGCTACATGATGATTTGTGGTTAGTGTGATAAATTGTGATAGTGTAATAACTGGCATGGTACCGTACAAAAAAACATAATTTATGTTGAATTTTCAATTTAAAAAACATCTACTCCTAATATTATTATAAAAATAGATTAGTTGACTTGTCAAATCCATTTTCCTTTCATAGCCATCATATCATTACAATTAACTAAACAAGAAACATGCAAGATATGAATAATTAGGCTTTCATTTTATGTTTGATTTTTTAGGGTTTTTTCCTTGCTTATTAAGCATTAAATATTGAAGAGTTCACTCTTGAATCTTGATGGGTAATTTTCATCATAACAGAAATTATTAATAGATATTTTGTTCTGTGTGAGCAGAATTTAACATTTCAAAACGAGATGTAACTTTCACATGGGATAAATGTACTGATAAAAAACAAGAAATGATTGATGAAAAGTAGTTGACTAACATCATAGAACATTATTAAGATAATCTTCTTGTCTAAATAATAAATTGATTTGATGTGTCTGATTTAGGGATTCATTCGTTTTAATTTACCGAAACATTTTAGTAAGATTAATTTTTAAATGATCGTGAGTGTTATTTGAAGTCACAAATATAACTTATAAATGTGAACACGACAAATACTTTATCAGTATTACTTGACAATTAGTGTTCACCAATGACAAGGGCTAACTATTAATTATTTGGGAAACGTGAAAGTTTGCAGCCGGGTGGTTCAAGACTTCAAGGGGAAGATTTTTAAGGCCTTCTCTTGTCAATTAGGGTTCTTTGTTTGGTTCAAGACTTCAAGAGGAAGGTTTTCAAGGCCTTCTCTTATTAGAGTTCTTTGTTTGTTGATTGCATAATAGATATTTCTAAGTCATTTGTTTTTTATCAGTTTTAGGCATGTTAAGAAATGATAGAGTAGCACATGAGACCGCTCATCATAATTCTGTCTTGTTGGGTATGAGAGTTTAGTTGAGTCGTGTAACAAATACAATCAATAATATGGCTTTGATGAATATGTATGAGACCGCTCATGATAAGTGAAAAATAAAATATCTCAACTCTTAAGTGAGGAATGGTTAGTATGAAATGACTAAGTTCTTGATAACTGACCATTTAACCCATCATAAGATATAATAATGAAACCGATCTTGCCCTTTTAAAATTACAATTTCCCTCTTATGGCATTTTGAACCAATACAATTTAACAAAATTTCCGGCAAAACTATAATATATATGCACTACTTTTATATTCTTTGTTAAATTAGAATATAAGACGATAATATAACACTCTAGAATGATAAAATTAAAATATTAATTACTACTCTTTTATTTAGTTTTATTTTTTCATATGAAAGTATTGGCTCTTTTAGTTTTTTCACAATTTACAAGGGAATATATTGACCATTAACTTTTGACGTTTTATCATAAAAATACTTCAAATATTAAATTTAAATAAAAATATTTTTTCATCACAAATTTAACAATAATAATTTTTTCGATCAAAATCTAATTATAATAATAATAGTTCTATGCAATAATTTATCTTACCATTTCATAAATTAGCAGTGAAAAGTTTACAAATTTTTTCAACCTAAGCCAAAGAGAATTTGTTCCAAGGAGAGGCAGTACTCCCTCCTTCTCAAATTATTTTTCATTTAAGACAATTTGTAGAACTAAAAAATCTTCATTTTACACTAATTTATATTTTTGGAAATATGAATAAAATGGTGAATAAAAATGAAAAATGGTGAATAAAAAATAAAATTGAAGAAAATGATGTAAGATCGATTTAATAACTTAGTAATTAATGTATTACTGGAATTGTAAGGTGTCAAATATTATTAAAAAAATAATTAATTAAAGTGATAAATAATATGAAAAGAAAGAAGTAATATTTTTTCCTTTAAAATTTTAATATCTTCGTCGTATAGTTTTCCGCCCTTTCTAGAACTATCTAGAAGGCATACAGTAAAAAGAGCAGTGTTTTTACTGCCCCTGCCACTTCCACCGCCGTGAATTGCCGAAGCGACAGCCATCTCCGCCGTGCATCTTCTCTGCTATTCGAGTTCCGCTTCGCATTCCTCTGGTACATCTCTTTTTGTTCTTTCAACATTTTCAACAAACTTCCTACGTTGTTCAAACGTTTGAGTTTGATCATTCGATGTTTACCTTTCAACTACTATCGCATTTTCATCAGAATTTCGTTGATTGTGTGCTTGAAATGTGTGAGTTTATGTTGATTGTTACTTGGTAATTACTTCGTTTTAGCTTGATTCTCCTCCAGAAAACGAATGAACATTGCAACGAATTTGTGGATTCTTCAAGTGTTGAGCTAGTTGCTGAAACTTTGGTGATTCGTTTTGCATAATTGGGAAAATGATTTCGTCTGCATTTGTGCGTGGACTGTAACAATCGTGATCTAGGCAGAGGAAAGTGAGAAATTTAGGGTTTTGCATTGCTTAACTGCTGCATGAACGTTTTAATGGATTTTGATGTTAACTTTCGGACTAATGTTACATTTTCCTCGTAAATTCGAGACTTAGAGCACCAGCAACACTGAGTTTGAGTTTCATTGGATGAGGTAGAATATCCGGATCCTATCAAGAGAGTCAAAATTTTATGTTTTTATTTAGCTAGTAGTTTTCCAATAGTGAGCATGGATTTGACTCATATTAGCTGAAAAACAAATAAATGGGTCCTACTAAATAATATAATTAATTTGGTTATATTGATAAAGATGAGGTAAAGGAGAGAAAAAAAATGAAGAAAATATTTGTATGTTAAACTCACCATCAAACTTGTTTCGCATCACTGAAATGTCCTACACAACTACATTCCATTCTCATTCCATACGATGTCAGTAGTAAGTCAAATTTAAACTCATCATTGGAGATGATCTTAGTGTTTGGTATGAATGAGATTAGGTTGATAGTTACTCGGTGCTCTATTTTAACTTGATATTTCCTTTTCATAGAACGGGGGAGTATTATGCCATCTTCTACAATGATCTTCACGTTTATTTTGTGTTGTAATATGTTAAGTTAATCACGTAATCTTATTGGTATTTGTCAATGAGTTAGTTTGAACACTTGTAATTTAGGCAGAGTAAAACGAGAAATTTAGAGTTTTGCTCTGCTTAGCTGGATTGGATGTGCATTTTCTCGAATTAGTTGAGTGTCATGCCATCAACAAATCTAAGAAAAAAACATGAACGTGATGTTGATAATTAGTTATGATGTTGATATGTTACGTATGGAATGATATTATTGAGAGATGCTATAGAGTAGAGTAGTAGGCCTCGCATGGTGGCGGGATTTGGAGTATTGGATTTGGATTTGAAAGAAGATTGGTTTTCTTAAGGAATGAGAAATGCAATGTACTATGACCAATTTGAATTTATAAGGTTCTTACAGTGCTACTTATGTTGTCAAGTTGGGCACTCGCATTTCTGTTTTTATGTATTCATTATTGATTAATCCTAGGCTCCATGGTAACCTTTGTGGAGCAGCTCGATGGAGTACAACTCTGATGATCAATCTGACATTAGTGACTCTGAAATTCAAGACTTCTCGCAAAAACCTTATGAAGCCTTGAGGACCGGCATCCATAAGGTGAGGAAAGCAGACGGTACACTTAGGTGTCCGTTCTGTCAGGGCAAGAAGAAGCAAAAGTACGTGTTTAAGGACTTGTTCCAGCATGCGTCAGGTGTTGCCAAAGGGGCGGCACATAGGAGCGCAAAACAGAAGGCAAATCATCTCGCTTTGGCGAAATATCTAGAGGTCGACCTAGGGAACATGGCTGCTGCTCAAGCTATCCAAGTGCATGAGCCCGAACAGCAAACGAGCGAGAAGCAAGAACTTTACTGCTGGCCGTGGTCGGGGATTGTGGTTAACATTGTCAATGATCTAAAGATTGGTAAAGATTTGACTGACCGTAACTTTTGGATGAAGACATTCTCCAAGTTTAAACCACAGGGAGTGGAGATTGTGTATGATGAATGTCATGTTGCACAAGCAGTGGTGCACTTTGGTAAAGATTGGGCTGGGTTCAAGAATGCTGTTGAATTTGAAAAATCTTTTGAAGCTGGCCGACGCAGCAAGAAAGAATGGGTTGTGAACCGGGAGCACCTTGGGTCTAGTATATATGGATGGTTAGCTCGGGCAGAGGATTTTCAGGCTGAAGACAATATCGGAGAATACCTCCGTAAGAATTCAGAGTTGAAGACCTTATCTGATATTGTCCAAGAAGAAAAGCAGGACAAAGATACTATTGTGGGCAACTTGGCAATGGAGATTGATGTAAATGCTCAGAGTCTGGAGGCAATGCAATCCAAATTCAATGAGAAAGCTTACTCCCTGAATCTGATTGCTCAAGAGAAGGACAGGCTTGAACAAGCATATCGTGAACGTAAGTAATTACACCATTCTCACTCCCAAAGACATACATTGCTTCAGTGTTTGCATCATTTGCTATAGTTTTTTGCTTCTCAAAGGAATACCTAGCACAATGCTGCTTAGGTGCCTGGAGCAACCATGCATAGGCTGGTGAGCTTGCTTGTTGGAGCCACTGTAGTGCCTCGTCATGCTCCTATATCTATTACGGTGTTTGATTCTGAGCAGAAACCCAGAAGATACAGCGCACGTCTCGTGATCATATTCGAAGAATAATAGAAGAGCAAGAGAAGATGAATCAGGAATTGGAAGAAAAGAGAAGGCAAGTTGATCGACGTACCAGAGAATTAAGCAGACGCGAGGCATTAACAGAACGGGAAAGGCAAAAGCTCAATGAAGAGAAGCAACAGGTAACCTTTCATGGTCTTGATCTAAGGTCTTTTGTAGCATATGTAGCCATATTCTTGGTACTCTTGATCTGTATATGTCCGAGCCATTAGGCTTTTATATTTTGGGGAAACTCACATGTTGCTGTGTTCTGCAGAACGATGAAAGAAACAATTCACTGCTAATGGCTTCTGTGGAGCAGCAGAAAGCAGATGAGAATGTATTGAGGCTTGTGGAAAAGCAAAAGGTGGGTATTAATAAATGCCCTGTGGACATTTTTCTATCCATGATTATCCTCAAAGCTGATATAAGTATTGAATGTGCAGAGGGAGAAAGAAGAGGCCTTGAAAAAGATTCTTCGCTTAGAAAAGGAGCTTGATGCTAAGCAGAAGCTGCAGTTAGAGATTGCAGAGTTGAAAGGAAAGTTGGAAGTCATGAAACATTTGGGAAACGATGACGATGCTGCTGTCAAGAGGAAGATAGAGGAGATGACTGAAGAATTGCATCAGAAAATAGAAGACATGAATCATTTGGAAGAAATGAATCAAACTCTTGTAGTTAAGCAGCGGCAGAGCAACGACCAGCTGCAGGAAACCCGTAAAGTGGCAATTGAGGTATACCTTGTGAACCCTTCTATTCCTGCCAGGACTAATCAAAATCCAGTCTTGTGACTTGTTTATCCAAATTCCGCAGGTAGACATGCGGTGTTTTGTTCTTTGTTCAGTATAAGAACATGTTTCATTCAGTGACCAAAAATGTGTTTAGCTTCCTTCGCTCTGATAAAATGTTTCATTCAATGCTGAAAAATGCAACTAGCTTCATGCACTCTGGATAACCTCATGAATAGCTTATTCACTGTCTTGTTGCTCCCTTTTACATTTCAAGGATTGGAATTAGGAACTTCGTGTTATATCCCTCATAACATGCAACATGCTATCTGTTATATCCCTCAACATTTCTATCTATGTTTGTTGTATAGGGCCTTTCGGATATCCTGAAAAGCAATCGCACTAATATTGGGATCAAGAGAATGGGCGAAATTGATGAAAAGGTGTTTCTTGCTGAGTGTAAGAAAAGATTCACACCGGACGAGGCTTTTCTGAAGGCAAGTGAAGGATGCACGTTGTGGCAGGAGAATCTGAAAGACCCATCATGGCATCCTTTCAGAATTGTGGAAACTGACGGGAAGGCTGAGGTGTGAATTTCATTACTCGATAAATTTGTGAAACAAAGCACTTCGATTGTTCTGTTTGGATTAGCATTTAGAATCCTTCTTGTCTTAAAAATCGAGGCATGGTGCAGGAGATTATCGATGAGGAGGACGAAAAACTAAAGAAGCTCAGGCAGGAGTGGGGTGATGAGGTCTACAAAGCTGTTACAGCAGCATTGTTGGAGCTTAATGAATACAACCCGAGTGGTAGATATGTGGTCAATGAGTTGTGGAACTACAAGGACGGACGGAAGGCTACTTTGAAGGAGGTCATCAACTATGTTTTCAAGAATATAAAGAAGCATAAGAAATAGAAGAGCCTACCAATGCCAAGGGTTCCCCAGGTAAGTGTTTGTTTCTGCATTAAGCTGTTTCTTACTGAACATAAATGGTGAACATCGGCTTATTATATGTTCGTTTACATATGCCTGCTAGTGGTATTATAAAGGAACATTGCTTGCAAGGGCGCAAACTTGATTGACTGCTGGGCAATCACATATTATGATCCATGTTTCTTACTGAACATAAATGTTGAACATGGGCCTATCATACGTTCGTTTACGTTTGCCTGCTAGTGGTATTATAAAGGAACATTACTTGCAAGGGTGCAAACTTGAATGACTGTTGGACAATCGCATTTTATGATCCACGCATTTGTGAAGAACTTCATTGTTATTAGTATCTTAGATGACATTACCAGCAAGATATCCTTAGTTATTTTGCTCGTTTGAGTGATCTCCCACGATAGCATGTTCTGACACCGATGAATGATGATCATTGAAGATTGCCTTGAAAACCAACCTATTTGTTTGGTCCAGCTTATATAAGATCTAGTGTCATTGATCTTAGGAAAGTAATCTTGTCATTAGTTGGTTCAAATGTAAACATGTATAGTCGAAAAGTAATTATTCCATTTTCTTGCATTTCTTCATCTTATTCATTGTGCATTCTGTACACCTTGCCTTCCTTTCACAAACAAGTATGCTGAGCTCGTTTTTGCGGGGATTTGTCTTGTTAGAAGGGAGGCAATTGAAGTTTGCGTAGCGTCAACTTTTGTGGACAATTAGCCTGGAAGTGGTTGTTCTTTTGCTCACACTACTGGGTTTAAGTTACTGATCTTAACCCATGTATGCAATATGCCAATTTTGCCCTATATGTCTCCAGGCCAAACTGACCTAGTATACTGACCTAGTATTCTAGTGATATATCTTAACAAGCTTATTACCAGTGTTATGCAGATTTTAAGCTGGGAATTTTGTATATAAGCCATTGTTGTACTTAACCAACCAGCATCCAATGTGCTTGCTTTTGTACAAAGCATGAATCTTGTAAATATGTACTCCCCATACTATGAACTCTGATCTAGCAGTCATTGGGCTCTGATTTGGAAACAGATTGTGAATTGTGATGCTTATTTTACACCAGAATTCATGCCATCTATCTTTTGCAGTTGCAATGCTGTTGTTGTCTACAATTTATTACATGTTTCTTGAGTATGTGTTTCAAATAGGGTCATTGATCGCTTGTATATATTAGATTGTTCGTTCTCAATGGTGTAATTCTTCACTACATATAACCTGTTTACGCAAACTGTCTCAACTCTCATGCATTGCAATCAACAGTCCTGCTTATATATTTAGTGCGCATAAGTGCATAACGATCACATTATCATAATGAACAACAAACAGTAACACACTATATACATGTCACGTGTACTTGGATTATGTGCTCCAAAATATTTATAGTGAACCATCATATCATAATAATAAGAGTGAACAATCGTAATAATGAGAGTGAACAATCGTAGTATTTGGAGCACATGCTTCAGATGCTGAGTATGTGCTCTAAAATATATATAGCGAACAATTATAATAATAACAGTGAACATCGTAATAATAAGAGTGCACAATCGTAACAATAAGAGTGAGCAATCATAGTATTTGAAGTACATGTTCCATGTGGAATATTTAGTGGACATAAGTGCATAACAATCATAATGAATAATGAAATTATACACATAGTAACACACTGCACACATATTACATGTGCCTAAAATATGTGCTCCATAATATTTGTATAGTAAACAATCGTAATAACAAGAGTGAATAATAAGAGTGAACAATCATGATATTTGGAACATATATTATGGGTGTATATAATAAAATGCACTACTTTACATACTTTTGGTGGTAGTGGCGAATCCAGAAATGAAATTAAGCGGGTTCAAAGTCGAACATAAAAAATCAAAACAATAAATCAAAAAATGTACAATATTATTTTTTTTGGGTAGTTGTTCTCGACGAGATGCTATGACTTGAAAAATATTCCAAGATGTCATCATTTGAAATGAAAACATTAGACTATCAGGTTTGACAAGATTTGAACACACGACCTGTCAAGACTTTGTTGCTTTCAAAGGCGCACACCGCTCATCCAACCCACTTCTTCTGATTTTCTGTTGTTACATATATTATGTCCACTTTTTCTACCTAGTTTCATTTATAAAGTCTACACTTAAAGGTTTGAGGGGATTTGAACACATGACCTGCCGTCACATTGCCCCCAAAAATAGGCACGCGCCACTACGCTGCTCCAATCTATCTGATACCTTTTTGAAAAAAGTTGAATTTATATGTTTTTTATCCAGTTTTTTTATAAAACAAAAAAATTTCAATTTTTTTTAAGCGGGGTCACTTGACCCCACGTGAACCCATATTGGATCCGCCCCTGTTTGGTGGTAACCATGCACTTTTTGGTTTATTAAATTTATATATACTTTTTAACATATTGACTAAATTTTAATCGTTAATTATACACAAATTACAATAAGTTACAATATTAAATTATCTCCATCATAATTTTTAGTAAAGTATCTTTCTAATAACGGTAATTTCATATTGTAACTCGTCGTAATTTATGAATAATTAACAGCCAAAGAATTAATTACTACATATTAAATATAGTTCATACACGTACCAAACATCATATTATTTCATACTAACTATAGTACTCAAGCAAACCGCATATTGAAGTTGTTGAATCTCCATCCATACATACAAAGGAGCAACACCCATGAATTCAAACTCCAACTTCCTGCGTCTGCTCGCATACACGAAGCAACTGACCTCCCACGTAAACAATGGCCGCCATGAACAAGCTCTGTATCTCTTCCATCATATGCACTCTGCCATGGCTCTTCCTCTCGACCCCTTCGTCTTCCCTCTTACTCTCAAGTCCTGTTCCGCCCTCCATCGCCCTTTTTTCGGGACATCCATTCATGCCCACGTTACCAAATCTTCTCTTCTTTCAAACCCTTTTGTGGCTTCTGCTCTCGTTGATTTCTATGGCAAATGTGTGTCTCTTCGTTATGCACGCCAGGTGTTCGACGAAATTCCCCACAGAAATGTGGTTGTTTGGAATTCCATCATATCGCTCTACGCACATTCTAGTGATGTTGTTACTGCATTGAGGTTGTTTGAATCCATGGATGTTGAGCCTAATACCTCCACATTCAATTCCATTGTTGATGCTTTGGCGAGATTCGATGATGGGTGTCATAGGGCTATTTCATTCTACAGAAGAATGGAGAAGTTCGGGTTGAAGGCGAATTTGATCACTGTTCTTGCTTTGCTTCCTGCTTGTGCAGCTCTAGGGGCTGCTAAGTTGATCAAAGAGATTCATGGGTATTCTATACGAAACGATATTGACCCGAATACCCAGTTAAGGAGTTGTCTTGTGGAAGCATATGGACGATGCGGGTCACTCGGTTGTGCTCATTACATATTCCAAAGCATAAGGGTAGACGAGAGAGACGTCGTGGCTTGGAGCAGCTTGATCTCTGCATATGCTCTTCATGGTGAAGCGAGGGCGGCATTGGAGATGTTTCAAAAGATGAAACTCGCCAAGGTGAAACCCGATGGGATAACTTTCTTGGGAGTTTTGAAGGCGTGCAGCCATGCGGGATTAGCTGATGAAGCAAAGGAATATGTTGCTCAGATGCGGGATGTTTATGGGGTAGAAGTGACCAGTGATCACTACTCCTGTTTGGTGGATGTCCTTAGCCGAGCTGGGAGGTTATACGAAGCGTATGATGTGCTGACAAAGATGCCTGTGAAGGCGACTGCAAAGGCTTGGGGAGCACTTTTAGGGGCGTGTAGGACTTACGGTGATGTGGAACTTGCAGAGATTGCTGCAAGAGCGTTGTTTGACGTAGAACCTGGTAATGCTGCTAATTATGTACTGTTGGCTAGGATTTACGCGAGTGCTGGAAGGCATGAAGAAGCATTGAAATTGAGAAGGGAAATGATGGAGAGACAAGTAAAGACTGCACCTGGTAGCAGTTGGGTGTAGTGCAGTAGCTCGTCTATCATCTCTGTTGAAAAGTGTGATGCAATGACATTGAATTTCTGTTTTTGATATTGTGATGCTATCTTGGAAACATATCGTGACACCAAAATCGACATCAGATTTTGATGGGTTTGTGGAAATTGTCTCTGCAACATGGTGTTTGCATACACTACTGATACAGAGTTGAGATGCTTTCGATATCCTGTCAATTGGCATGCACTCATGCAGCTTCAGCTCATCAATCAGCATTAGCCCTCTTCAGGTACTCCTTGACATTCTAATTTTGCCTTTACGTCGTAGTCATTATGTTAGCTTCTGAATCGGTTTAGCTACTCTGATATACTTGCAAGTTGTTCAACCATGTTTTGATGTTTTTGAAACCTGTGAAAAGGGCTGAAAGTTTCATGGGTAGGTTTCTGAACCTTAGTCTTTCCTGATGACTCACAAGTACTGTATTAATGTTATTCATGTTAGGTATTCTGAGACCACCAGTAAGATTGTAGAGCATTAATGTCTGACAATGCCACTAGTATGAAGATATATAGGCCTATCATTGGTGTAGATGGGACTCACAGGGCAATACAAGGTGCACTCTTGACTGCAATGCATAGGATTTTATAATTCAAAATCCTTGATGCAATTCTACTATCTACATCCCGATCCACGATCCTACGTGGGTTAATTCCGATTCTAACTATCCCACAGATCCAAGTTAGGATCCCAATTCTAACAACCTTGCTGCAATGCCAATAAAATCAGACTGATCACTGCTATCCTCTCGCATGAGCAATTGTTGAATCTAACAGCAGTGTTTAATTTTCTTTTCTTTTCTTTTCTTTTGCTTTTATGTGACAAAATATAGGAACATGACGAGGCATGCACGGAACTACAGGGGCTCCAAGAACAGCCTATGCATGGTGGCTCAAGGCGGGCACCTAGGCAGCATTGTGCTAGGTATTTGTTTGAGAAGCAAATAACTTTGTCCAGATAATTGCTTAAACTTTGTCACGAGACTCCAGACATTCATTAAAGCTACCCTACATGAAACTAAGGGAGAAACCCATTCGCAAACGAGTGAAGATATAAAGAAGCGAAGCCAGCAACGACCTGGATTGATCAGAAGAAAAGAGAGGCAGAGAGCTAGCAAGGAAGAATAAGATGGTGCCAAGGGTAAATAAAACGACGCTTGGACCATCAAAGCTGCACCTGAAGTTAAGATGTCGAGGAGTGAATTATGTTATACATACTATGTACACAGCAACATACTGTGGGGTCATCATCATTCATTAGAGTCTAGTACTGGTTGAAATTTAGGCTAAAGTTTGGCTCTCTAATTGAATCTAGAATCAACAACTCTTCACTAAAGTGTGGTGTAATGGTTGTGGTCGTGCTAAAGTCCTTGTTGGGTTCTTTTTTAGCAGTTTGGGCGTAACATTTTTCTTTTGGTGGTGGTTGTTTGCAGTTTTGTGAACGGTTTGCTGTGTTATATGAACTTTTAACCTTTTGACTATTAATAATCGGAAAAAAAAAATTGAATCTAGAATCAACAACTCTTCACTCGCTTCACAACTCAATCTTTGGTGGCCGTATTTGTTGCAAGACCTATTCTTGTTGCAGGCCAAGGTATTTGTCGTGACTCGTTAGCAGCAACTTTTTTTGCCCCGATTTGTTTAGCACTTTAGTCTACACGAACGAGAACTTTTACTCTAGATATCCAATAGAAACGAAAAACCCTAATTCGGAAAAGTTCAAAAAGTGGCCTACAACTTTCATTTAGATAACAAAGGCTAGCAAGGGCTTTAAAACCCAGTTTTCCAAGCATAAACAATACCCTTTTTGCACAAAAATGTGATTTCCACAATCACACATGACCCAAAAAAACCTAATCCACAGCAAGTCCTCCTGCTAATGCTGCAAATACATACACACATACATACTTCAAAAAGCAGCATATACAATAGGGGGCAAAAGGAGCCCTTCACCAATGCAACTTTCAACATCAATCGGCCCCAAAACCGTCATCTTTCCTTGTACTGTCTTGATTCTATCATCATTTTCACTTTCCATCTCGAGCACCTGACTTCTCAGCTCCAGGACATCGTCCCCATTCCTCTTCTTCACCAACTCCAACTCAGCATCTGTCAAGCCCTCGGTGTCGGGCAAATTTCTTTTTATCTTCTAGAGCTTGGCTCTCGACTCCCTCATTGACTCTAACAATGGCAGGAATTTTTGGCAGAGCGACGCCTTTTCAACCAAGGGCGACACCCACTCCACTCTGAATTGAAAATGTTCAAGGACAGACAATATAGCACGTAAAACCCCGACTTGGGATGCACTCAAAGATCTCCATGAGGTAGTCTGCAGGATCAGAACCGCCTCTGCTAGAGACTCCAATGCCAGAGATACAGCTTGTGGGTTGCTACTGACTGGACTCTGTTCGGTTATGTTGCCGTGTTTTTCCCAGATTTTCTGTAGTATTGCCCCAAGTTCAGGTCTCACGGATACTTCTATAGTTTTTGAAGCTCCAGCAGCGTCAGAATCCTGCACAGAAGAATAGAGCAGGGAATTTGAGGAATATGGAGTTGTGGATTGGTGACAGAAAGCATCGTTCCAAGGCAGTAAATATATCAAGCATCACCTGAACGGGTAAAACAACCAGAGATTTTGTTTCTGATTCTACTGCTTCCTCTGCAGATAATATTAGCATATATCAGGTCACTAGATGTGTTACAGTAATCATAAGCACTCGAAAAAAAATAACTGTAGTAATGATTTTAGATCACCTTGTTGAGCAGTTGTCGAAGAAGTTTGTTCCTGCTGAGCATGCACACAAGGAACATCTACACCCATCGGTTCGTTACTGTCAAACAGACATACAAAGAAAGTTTAACACACAAAATTCATCTTTCCCTTGTTATGAACTTTATTACTCCACTGAAGTAGATTATCATATCAATGTAGCTTTTGCTTTCTTCCATACACTGCCTCATTTTGATGACATGCTTTTTTCAACACTGTTAATGGTGCTTGTGCAATCGTATGACAACAAACTTCACTCTTTATCAAGAAATGAACTTGTTACCTACCCAGCACCGACTGTAATTTACTAAATTTACCCATTGCTCCAGAAAATGTGGGAGTAAGGTAAAACACAATTAAAAAAGTTCAGGACAGTGTAAGTTGAAAGTAGCAAGAACAGAAACATTATCTTGTTATGATACCAAGTTACCAACAAGGATGACATTGCCTCAGAAAAAGATCATGGAGAGAACAATGGCTAAAGCCTGAAAGCTCTTCACAAAGGACAAACTTGATAGTTCAAGGTAATAAGGCATATGAAGACGTAGTAGCACATTCTGAGCATACTGAACAAAAAACCACATTTGCTGGAATTCTAAAACTGGCTAACCTAACCAAAAGAATCAGACAATATTTTGAAGGGGGCTTATAGATAGGGGGCGAAGGGCGAAGTACTAATATGAATAATCTCGAGAGGTCATAATACTATACATTAACTTAATTTTATCTTGCTTATAATACCATGTGACTAAAATAAGTGTAGCAAAGGGGGAAGACAGAGGTTGTTTCACCTGGACTTGCACTGAGCCAGCTGAAGCCATGGTGGAGGTGGCCAAAACAGGTCAGAGTAGCCTCGGTAAGACCGTATCAACTTAGCACCACCATTGTCCCCCAAGTAGAACACCCCAATCCGAAGCTCTTTATCAACTCTACTGAAAAAACTCATGTCAGGACTAGTACCCCCCATATGAGTGGGTAGACTATCTTCGGGAAATACAATACAGTCTCCTTTCCACCCAGGAAAATCTCGAGCAGACGCAAAAAAGCAAGAAGTAGTGGTCACAAATAGTATTTTTCCATCCAGACTATGGATTTCCTCCCACTTGTTTTGTTCTTCATTCATCCTATACACATTAAAGAAAATTTCATCGCGGGGGCTGTTTCTGACAAGTAGATACAACTCCCTGTCTGATCCCACCAAACTCTTCTGCTTCTCGGGACTATTACCGGTTACTATTGCTTCACTCACTACTCTAGTAACCGTGGATGAATCACAGTTAATGACATATGCTCTTCCCCTGCGGTCAATGGCATAAATATTCCCCTTATAATTTACTACGTCGTCAAAATTGGAAACACAACCACAACGCACAGCAAACCAACTGTTATCTCTCAAACGAAATGAAACCAGCTTCCCATCATACCACACCAAGACAGTGGTGTCATCCATTGTAGGAGGGCTACCAACACTACCGTGGTAAAGAACTACCTTGTGACTGTTAGAAAATGAAAACGCGTTATAGTGATAGAACGCATCACGAAAGTAACTTGCATCACGGAAATTGTACTCCCTACCAATTTGAGATACATGAAAGTTCGATAAGTCCCAAACCTTAGGGAAATTATCTGGCAACTTTTCAATGGCGAATCTTCTTAGTGGCATTCTCAAGAACAGTTTCCCAGGGCTCATTTCTTCAACACTGACCAACCAACTTTTCGAAGGACCAACTGATTTGGTGGTTGGCTGAACAAGATAAATGGTGCTAGCCACCAGAGCAGGGGACCTGCAACATTTCAAAGAGGGAATTGCCTCTGCAAAAGGGGTCAAAATCCTTGAGAATTTATGGGGCAACACAAAAGACAAAAGGTTTGAGTTCCGAGGAGGTGGAAGAGAAGTTCTCCATTTCTTGCAAACTGCACGACATCGACAGATATCAATGGGAGTTTTCAGGTGCTTTGCAATCTCGGTCAGTATTTTTGAGGGTATGTCAGACCAAGGAACATCTACTCCATCATCATACTGCAAGTTATAAGCACCACTATTAGAAGACATCACAAAACATCCCAAACTCCCAACCATTAACAGGCTGCAATTGATTGGGTCATCCTAGAGATTAGAGTTTGCCTTCCAAACAATGTGATTGTTCACTTGTAGAAATCAAATCGTTCATCCTTAATAGTGTGGGTGTTCACTCGCAGATATCATGGGGTATAAATTCTAAGTGCATTTAATATATATTGATTAACAGACAGCCAGTCCTCCTACCTTCTCCTGACCATTTATAGCATGATTCTCTGTATAGCACATCTCTTCACTGCTACATACTTCAAGGGTATCTTCATCCTCCTCTCTGGAAACAGCATAATACTTTAGCAGGCAACACTATTGTATGTTTGTGCTAGAAGTATAATTCCAAGCAACAATATTGGAAATAAAGAGGTTGAAATATTATACCTGCCACATGAGTATATATCTGGGAAGAGCCAACACGGCAGAAAAAACTCAGAAAAATCACGGTAGTTCGATATCAATCCCAGACCACGGTCATTTGATAACAACCCACTTTCACCATCATCCAACCGAAACACTCCAACTTCCAGCATCTTATCAGCCCCCTCAAAGAAAGCCTCATCGGGATAACGATAACTATTATAGGTGGGAAAATTCCCTTTGGGGAAAACAATGCAATCCCCTCGACATCCCGGGAAATCTTCAACCAACCCAAAAAAGCAATAATCCGGTGTCACAAAAAGTATCCTACCATCCAAACTCTTAACTTCACTCCACTTACCCTCCGCTTCATCCAACTTATAAATACTAAAGCTAACCTTATGGTATTGAGGATGCATAAGAATCAAGTACAATCCTTCAGAAGATTCAACCAACCTCTTCCTTGAATACCCAACATAACCTAAGTTTGCAGCACCATTTGCATAAAGGTTTAACCTCAAGTGTTTGGGATTACTGTCATGAGGAATGAAATAAACCCTCCCTTTTCTATCAATGGCCCAAATGGCTCCTTTATAATTCACAATATCATCAAAACATGAAACCCTACTGTGAGTTAACCACCGACACGCATTTTCATTCTTCAATCTCACAAACCCTAAACACCCTCTACAATCCAACAGTAAAGCATAACAATCATCGAAAGAATTAAGCACATTTCTAGGATTATAAAGCAAGACCACCTTAGAATTGGTCGAAATACGATCCCCTCTAAGATTAAACCCCCTACAAATCTCCCTAACATCGTACCCCGATAAATCGAGGGAACTCAATTTCTCAGGCGTAGCAAGTGAATCTCTTGTGAGCGGTCTCCGGATGAAGAGCTTACCCGGGCTCAATTCCTCGAGGGTGACCACCCACGGTTTGCAAGGAACATTAGGGTTAGGGTTTTGAATTGGGCGAACGAGAAATGTCGAATTGACCACGATCTTTTTGCGGGAATCGGAGCCGTAATCGGATAAATTGGGGAAAGTGTGGGAGAGCATGTAAGGAAAATCAGGGGATAAGTATGGAAGATGATTGGGGATTTGAGGAATTGAAGATCGCCAATTCTTGCAAGCTGATCGGAAATTACTTACATCGTAACGAGTTGGGAGTTTTCCGGCGATTGTAGTTAGGATTTCTGGGTACAAATCCGACCAATCGGCCTTGTGACGAGCCATTCTAGGGTTCTATCGATTATCGGAGATGCAGTAACGACGTCTGAATTAGGGTTAGAAAAAACTGGTGAGTGAGGGTTTAGCGTTTAGGTTTATATGCAAATGAGGGTTTAAGTTTGGCGCCGATGGCTGCTTGTGAAATTTGGATTTGGCGGCACTGTAATTTTTTTGAAAAAAATGAGGAAAATCGAGATAAAAGGCACAAATACATCGACTGGTTTTTGAATTTCTTTTTAACGATTTGTATTAGCTAAAATGAAAGTATAATTCCATAAAAAAAAAGGGGGGGAATTTGACGCTAATACATTGTAATTGGACTATTAGAGAATAATGCAATGAACTTTTTTTTACACTAATATACTGTAGTGTTAGATAATAACTTTTTTTTATTTTAATCACAACCTTACCCTTACTCTTAAGTTTTACTTTAGACACTATGATAAGTGTGCAAAATATCAATGTTGATGACAACACCAATAAACTCTAATAATAATAATAATAAATCATTTTTCATCAAAAATAATAATAATAAATCATTTGAACCCTAAAGCCGAAATATCCTAAACTTCATGTAAACCCACTTGAATTGTTATGATTTTCATTTTTTTTTTATTTTTTAATTAGCACACCCTAAAGTTATTGGATAATTTGAGAGTAGGTAAGTAGAAACTAAATTGGCTAACTTAATTAAACGTAAGTGACTTAAATAAAATTCGTCCTTGTTGTTAAGAACGAAGTGTATAATATATATATATAATTCATCATACACTTACAAAATTAGAATGTGGGTGTAGATACATTTTAGATACCAACCACTCAGACAACAAGAAACTCGATTTTTTATTTCTTTGGTGTTTGTTCTGTATGTGAAATATACCTGTTCAACGGTCGGGTTGGGACGGGTCACGTGTCGAGGCAGAAGTTTCTGGCCACGGACCGACAATTATATAAGATGATTTTTTTTTTATACAAAAAACCTAAAAATTTACACATTTAATTTATGTATTTAGTCAGGTCGAGTTACAAAAAATCAAATCTAATATATTTTTTTTTAAACAAGTTAATGTATTTAATCGGATCAACGGGTCGGCCCAGGTCACAAACCCCTAGCCCAAGCCCGGCCCGACCATACTTCGGGGCCCTGACTTTTACGGGTTGCGCCGACATTTTTTCGGGCTGGGCCGCTTGGATCTCCGGCCCATTGAACTAGTCTGATGTGAAACAATGTTTTTATTTCTCCAAACTCCAAAGTCCAAAATGATAATGGGAAACAATTAATTTGGAATTTGTAACCTTCTTGTCATCCAAAGAGATCAATTTATTACATGCTCCTGAGCATGTGCTCAAAAAATAGTGATTGTCCATTATCAATTTGTATAATTGTTCACTCATATCTACTTATTGTTCACTCTCAATAACGTAATTGTTCTTTCATATCCATCCGTTGTTCACCGTGAATAACATAATTGCTCACTCATGTCAAAAAAGGGTAAGGTTACATACGTTGGAATGGACCATCTGATCCAAATATTATTATTGTTTACTTCTGCTGTCATGACGGTTCACTCTTATTATTATGATTGTTCATTCTTATTATTATGATTTATGATTGTTTACTCACAATATTTTGGATCACATGCCCTAAGTATATGCAATCTATATACTGACAAGGTTGCAACTCAAAATTAAAAATAAAAAATGCCATCAAAAAATTCGAAAATTGTTATCCCATCAATTTTTATTTATCTGTCATCTAGTAAATTGTGTTAAAATTTTCGACTGTTAATATCTTAACTGGTATAATGATTAATCATACAAAAATGATGTCATCAGATTCGTAATAAAAAATACTATTAAAAAAATGTAATATTATATTTTTTTATAAAAAAATTTATATTAGAAATTATCTATTAAAAATTGACATTGAAAATTGTAAATAACAAATAAAAAATACCTAAATGGAGTATTTTTTTAGTTACCTTTATTGTTTTTGAGAGAAAAACTAAATTTCCCGCCAGCAACGGGTTCTGTGCTCCCGCCAATAGTAATTCTAATTGAGCATAACTCGATAATCTTCAACCAAGCGCCCAAACTAATTCCAAACCCTAATTCTTCATCCTCCCCTGCATCTCTGAAATCATCGGATAGAACCCTAAAATGGCTCGACACAAGGCCGATTGGTCGGAATTATACCCAGAAATCCTAACTACAGTCGCCGGAAAACTCAAAACTCGCGATGATTTCCGCCATTTTCGAACAGTTTGCAAGAACTGGCGATCTTCAATTCCCTATATTCCCCGTCATATCCCCTTCTTATCCCCTAATTTCCCTCACAAATTGCTCCATTCCCCTCTGTCGAATTCCGGCACTGATATCCTCAAAATCGTTGTCAACTCCACATTTCTTGTTCGTCCACTTCAAAACCCTAACCCTAATGCGTTTCCCAAACCGTGGTTGCTCAACCTTGAGGAACTGAACCCGGGGAAATTGGTCATCCGTAAACCGCTGAAAAGAGATGCAATTGTTACGCCAGAGAATTTGCGGTCAATGGACTGGTCCAAGTACAGTGTTAGGGAAATTTCTAGGGCGTATACTCTTCGAGGGGGTTATGTGCCGCTTCATTCTAAGGTAGTTTTGCTTTATAATCCTGGCAATGAGTTTAATTCTATGAATGGTTGTTATGCTTTCATGTTGAGTGGTAAAGGGACATTGATGTATTCGAGCTTGATGAATGAGTATGATTATGGGTATTTTTCATATAGCCAGGTTTCATGTTTTGATGATATTGTGAATTATAATGGGGCTATCTGGGCTATTGATAGAAAAGGCAGGACTTATTTCATTCCTTATGATGATAATCCCAAAAAATTGAGTATAAAGCTCTATGCAAATGATTGTGTTGCAACTGGTTATGTTGGTGATACACGGAAGCGATTGGTGGAATCATCAGAAGGGTTATACTTGATTCGTAGGTATGTTGGTGATCGGGGGTTGATTAAGTTTCATGTTTATAAGTTGGATGAAGCGGCCCGAAAGTGGAGTGAAGTTAATAGTTTGGATGGTAGGATACTATTTGTGACATCCGATTGTTGTTTTTTTGGATTGGTTGAAGATTTCCCGGGGTGGCGAGGGGATTGCCTTGTTTTCCCTAAAAAGCATTTTCCTACGTATAGTAATGTCATTCATCCAGATGATCAATACTTTGATGGAGCTGATAAGATGTTGAAAATTGGGGTGTTTCGCTTGGATGACGGTGAAAGTGGAATTATATCAAACTACTGTGGACGTGGATTGATATCAAAACACAGCGATTTTTCTGAGGTGTTTTGGCCTCCGCCCCGGTGGCTCTTCCAGATGATACATGCCCATCTGGCAGGTATATGAATGCTTCGACCTCTTGGTTTTCAATAATGTTGGTTGCAATCATACTTTCAGCACAGATATACATTTGCTTCAAATATTCCAATTTATGTCTGTTATCTTGGTGGAAAGATTATGTAATGAACACAAGCAACATTATGAGCCCTCTTAGTAAGTTAATATGAAGCACTGCTTATTGTTATCCATCAATTCTTGCCAGTTTTAAGACACTTCTTCTAGCTGAATCACTTAATATGGCCCATTGTAATCAATGTGGAACTCTCATTATGCTATTTCCAGGGTAGATGGAGAGGACAGCGAAGACACCCCAGAGTTACATAACGCTGAAGAGAATTCTTCGATGATGAATGGTTGGGAGCAGGTGAGATGGATTTTGTATTTATTGTTTGACATCTATCCTTGGCATTACAAGGTTAGTGTCCTGTTAAAGATGGGGGTGTTTTTGTACTGTCTTCTAAAAGCGGTACTTCTGAATCACAGTGTGATGATGGAGTAGATGTTCCTTGGTCTGATATTCCCTCACAAATACTGACTGAGATTGCAAAGTACCTGAAAACTCCCATTGATATCTGTCGATTTCGTGCGGTTTGCAAGAAATGGAGAGCTTCTCTTCCACCTCCTCGGAACTCAAACCTTTTGTCTTCTCTCTTACCCTATAAACTCTCAACAAGCGCGGTCACTTTTACTGATACTGATATGTTTCGTTCTTCAAAAGACTTTGACAACTCCCTTGTTCTGGTGGCTAGCGCTGTATATCTTGTTCGGCCAAGCACCAGTTCAACTGGCCCTTCAAAAAGTTGGTTGGTCACTGTTGAAGAAGTGAATCCTGGAAAATTGTTCTTGAGAATGCCACTAAGAAGATTTGCCATTGAAAACTTGCCAGATAATTTCCCTAAGGTTTGGGACTTATCCAGCTTTCATGTATCTGAAATCGGCAGGGACTACAATTTCCGGTATGCAAACAGCACGAGGGATATGTTCCCACCGTCTGATAAGTGGTCATTTTGTAACAGTCACAGGGTGGTTCTTCCCCCTGGTAGGGGTAGTGCCTCTTCCATACTTGACTATGCCACTGCCTTGGTGTGGTATGATTTTGGGAATCTGGTTTCTTTTTCTTTAAGAGATGAGAGACGGTCTCCTGTGCGTTGTGGTGGAGTTTCCAAGTTTGACGACGTGATTAATTTTAAGGGAAAGATTTATGCCATTGACCGCAAAGGTAGACTTTATGTCATCAACTGTAGTAACCCATCTAGGATTTCTAGAGTTATGAGTCAACCAGTTGCCTCGGGTCTCGATATGCAGAAGCGTTTGGTAGGATCGGATACTGGTTTGTATCTACTTGTTAGACACAGCACTCACTGCCAGATATCGTTTCAGGTTTATAAGCTGACTGAAAAGCAAGATAAATGGGAGGAAGTGAAAAGTCTGGATGACCAAATACTATTTGTCACTACTAGCTTTTGCTTTCTAGCACCTGCTCGAAACTTTCCGGGGTGGAAAGGGAACTGCATTGTATTTCCTGAAAATACTTTACCAACTCATACTCGAGGTACTCTTCCTGACTGGATATTTTTCAAAAGAATAATCGAAGAGCTTCGGAGTGGTGTGTTCTACTTAGAGGACGATGATAGTGCTAAGGTGATACAATCTTACCCTGGCTACTCTGACTTATTTTGGCCACCTCCACCATGGCTTAAGCTGGCTGAATGCACTCCCAGGTGAAACACATCCTCCGTCTTCCCCTATGTTGCACTTATTCTTTCCCAATGCAGTTGCTATATCATGTTCAGAATTTCAGTAAATATGTGATTTTTTGTTTGATTTGTGGCGTATTCCCTGAGCAATCTAGTTCGTTCTTTTCTGTACAAGGGGAGGGGGTTTTCCTTATATTGTTATATCATTTATTTTCAACTGGTTGATTTGAAGTGCTTTTTGGGCGTTACTTTCTCAGCGTGTTTTTTCTGTCCAAGGTAGTGGCATCCTTGTTGGTGTTTAGTTAAGAGATAATGTTATGTTTTGCCGCTTTCGACTATTCTAAACCATCTTGAACCTACCCAATTTCTTTTGTTTTTCTTACTTGCACGAATTTTCTCGTACAATAGTAAATCACAGTTGGTACCGGGTTTGGGTTTGTAAATGAGTGGTTAAGTCCCTGGAGATTCCACGTAGGGTGTTGTTTTTGTGGTTTGCTCTTACTTTTTAGGTGTTTACTTATAAGAATGATCGGTTCCTCAGATTCATTTCTTGATTCTAGAGAATTTTGTTAGTCATATACTAGTTATGTATGCATTGTTGAAGAAATTCTAAAAGAAAAAGATCAGAGGCTGATCAAGATCTATTTAAATGGTACTGATTGAGCAGACAAGACAATTTTGCAGACATTTTAAGGATAGAGTAATGTTTGATATTGTCATAAAAATGAATGCTGATTTCGCACTTTCTTTGTACGGGGCAATCACCTTTAAGCAGAGAAATTATGGAACTTATTACCTGGGAAAGATGAATGCTAATGTTAGACTTTCTTTGTACGTGGGGATGTTTGACAGGAACAACACCTCTCCTGATTCATTGGCGAACACAGTCGAGGGACCAAAATTGGATAATCTGTTGTCAACTGCTCAACAAGGTGATCTAAAATTATTGCTTCTGTTAGTATTGAACTTTTCCATTTATTTCATACTGAATATAGGTATCGATAAATGGACTCATCTAGTGAGCTGAATAGCTGATCATTCTATCTGTAGGGAAAGCAGCAGAATCAGAAACAAAATCTCTAGTTACTTTACCTGTACAGGTAATGATGAACACACTGCAGGAGAACCGTATTTTACGTAACCCATCTATATTCCTGAATTTATCTACTCTATTTTGTTGGCAGCATTCAAAAGCCAGAGCAATAACAGGTGACAAAGCGTATCTGAGGTCTGAACTTGTGCCCGTATTACATAAAATCTGGGACAAACAAGGCGATATAACTGAACCGAGTACAGTCACAAACCCAGAAACCGTTGCTCAGGCCTTTGAGTCTCTAGCAGAGGCAGTTCTGATCCTCAAGACTACCCCATGGAGGTCTTTGAGCGAATCACAAGCCGGGTTTTTAAGGGCTACAATGTCTGACCTTCAACAGAAGCAATTCAGAGTGGACTGGTTGTCGCCCTTGGTTGAAAAGGCTTTGTCGTGTCAACAGTTGCTGTCCTTTTTGGACGAGCTGAAGAAGGGAAAGTCCTTTTTCGAGGATTTGAAAAGACAAGTGCTTGAGGTGGAGCGCAGCGAAACCGATGCTAAGTTCGAATCAGTGAAGAAAGCAGGGATTGAGAACATGAACAGAAAATTGGACAAGGCAGAGAGCACGTATGATGGTAGAATTAAGTCAGTAGAAGAAATGATACGGGGTTTAGGGCCAACTGACCTTGAAAGTTGCATCGGTGAAGGGCTTTGTTAGTGCTTGCTGATTTTGCAGCATCAGTTGGAGGACATGGTACTTGAAGATTACGTCTTCGTTTGAACTATATGTCATTTATGTCTGAAAAGCTCACATTTTTACGATATGATAACTTCTGTCTTAGCTCATTTTACTGGCTATGTATCCTTATGCGGGAAAATTGGTTTTCCTGCAGGATTTTGTCTTCTAGGTTCACAACATTGTAAATACGTAAATTTAGAATCGCGTTATTATGATCTTGGCTCTAATCTAGTGATCAAGATTCCACTATCTCCAGTTTTCTGTCTGAAGAACCCACCTTGTCTTGGCGTACTTTGAGCCGATATTGAAAGAGTGTCTTGTGAATTATATACTTTGAGTGAAATGCAGTGTAGAATTATCAGGTCATATGTTAGAAAATTTACATTGTTGCTACCTTTTAGTATATTAAATCAAATTTGAACCATGATGTTTTTGTACACGAAAAAAAGAATCATGAATCCAAACACTGACCAAATCTAAAGTTACATGAATCTGAGTTTTTTGTCCATTCCAAATTTCTTTTTAGCGACGCTATTACAAACTCTTTAGCCTTTTGAGACTTTGAATAATAAAAAAAAGAACCAACTTATGCTAGTAAAAGTGACCGTAAAAGACTTTGAATAATAAAAAAAGAACCAACTTATGCTGGTAATTGGTAAAAGTGACCGTGAGCAATTGCTCACAAACTTCATGATTATGGGTGGTTAACTTTCGTGACAAAAATATTCACCGTTGCCGGGGATCGAACCCGGGTCACCCGCGTGACAGGCAGAAATACTCACCACTATACTACAACGACTGAATTGTTTACAATTGTCCCGTACTGTAATAAATTCTCTGTTTATTGTACATATATGTCTTGTAATGCTATCAAATTGGATTGACCCAATATTTTAACATAAATTTCTCTTCCTCTACTGTCTGAACCTGATTTTGATTAAAATTTACCTCCACCTGAGTTGCCCGACACAACCTAACCCAGAAAAAAAAAAAAAAAAAAAAAAAAACCAGATTTGAACATCAATTTTTCTTCTGAATTTTGACACTGACCAAACCTAAAGTTACCTAAATCTGAGTTTTTTGTCAATGCTAGTCAGACATCATATTGTTTACAGCAAATGCCCTGGGTTCAAACTCCATGGAAACTTTTTTGGTGTTTTCTTACTTTTTTTTCAATTTAATTTTTCTTTCCCCAATTTGTTTGGCACTTTATTTATCGTGGTTTACACCAGCTTTTTGGATTATTTATTTATTTAGTTAATTAGCAATTAGCATCAATGAAAGCTTTTACTCTAGATAACCAATGAAAACAAAAGACCCCAATTTGGAATGCTTAGAAAGTGGCCTACAACTTTCATTTAGATACCAGAGGCTAGCAAGGGATTTAAAACCCAGTTTTCCAAACATAAACAATACCCTTTTCACACATGACCCAAAAAACCTAATTCACAGCAAGTCCTTTTGCTAATGCTGCAAATACATACATACATACTTCAAAAAGCAGCATATACAATAGGGGGCAAAAAGAGGCCTTCACCAATGCAAGTTTCAGTATCAATTGGCCCCAAAACTGACACCATTCCTTCTAAAGACTTGATTCTTTCATCATTAGTGGTCTCCATCTCAAGCACCTGGCTTCTCATTTCATGCACATCAGTCCCCGTCCTCTTCTTCACCGACTCCAACTCAGCATCTGTAAAGCCCTCGGTGTCGGGCAATTCTCTCTTGATCTTCTGCAGATTGGCTCTTACCTCACTCAGTGACTCTAACACGGGCAAGCCTGTTTGGCACAGCAACGCCTTTTCAACCAAGGGCAACAGCCAATCCACTCTGAATTGCTTCTGTTTAAGGTCAGACAATGTAGCACATAAAAACCCGGCTTGGGATTCGTTCAAAGTTCTCCATGAGGTAGTCTGCAGGATCAGAACCGCTTCTGCTAGAGTCTCCAGGGCCTGAGATACGGCTTCTGTGTTACTGCTAACTGCACTCTGTTCAGTTATGTTGCCGTGTTTTTCCCAGATTTTCTGTAGTATTGCCCCAAGTTCAGGTCTGACAGACACTTCTATAGATTTTGAAGCTCCTGCAGCGTCAGAATCCTGCACCGAAGAATAGAGCAGAGAATTTGAGGAATATGGAGTTGTGGATCGGTGACAGAAAGCAGCGTTCCAAGGCAGTAAATATATCAAATATCAATCATCACCTGAACGTGTAAAACAACCAGAGAGTTTGTTTCTGATTCTGCTGCTGCTTCCTCTGCACAGACAATATTAGCATTTATCAGGTCACTAGAGGTGTTACAGGAATCATAAAACTTGACTCAGCAGACATTACAAGTACTGTGATTCTGTTCTTTTGGTGAGTATGCAGAAGTTGGGTAAAGTGAAGTTGGATAAGTCTGAGTTTTAGGTAGAAGAGGTGATAATTTTGTTTAGAAGTAGGAAAGTTTAGATAGATTTTGGTAAACGAAAAATAAAATTGAATAAGAATGGGTGAAGTTGGGTTGTGGGTACAGTGCAAAAAGAATAACTTAAGTAATGAAGATCACCTTGTTGAGCAGTTGTCGAAGAAGTTTGTTCCTGTTGAGAATGCACACAAGGAACATCTACACCCACCGGTTCGTTCCTGTCAAACCGGCATAAAAAGAAAGTTTAACAAACAAGATTCATCTTTCCCTTGTTATGAACTTTATTACTCCTCCGCATGAATAATTTTATCTTACTTACAATACCGGGTGACTAAAAAACCATTGATATTCAAAAAGTCGGGGGGGGGGGGGGGGGGGACAAATTAAGTGTAGCAAGGGAGGGGGGAGGCAGATGTTGTTTCACCTGGACTTGCATTCAGCCAGCTGAAGCCATGGTGGAGGTGGCCAAAACAGGTCAGAGTAGCCACGGTAAGACCGTATCAACTTAGCACCACCATTGTCCCCCAAGTAGAACACCCCAATCCGAAGCTCTTTATCAACTCTACTGAAAAATCTCATGTCGGGATGAGTACCCCCCGTATGAGTGGGTAGACTATCTTCGGGAAATACAACACAGTCTCCTTTCCACCCGGGAAAATCTCGAGCAGATGCAAAAAAGCAAGAAGTAGTAGTCACGAATAGTATTTTTCCATCCAGACTATGGATTTCCTCCCACTTATTCTGTTTTTCATTCATCCTATATACATTAAAGAAAATCCCATCGTGGGGGCTGTTTCTGACAAGTAGATACAACTCTCTGTCTGATCCCACCAAACGCTTCTGCTTCTCGGGACTATTACTGGTTACTATTGCTTCACTCACTACTCTAGAAACTGTGAATGATTCACAGTTAATGACATATGCTCTTCCCCTGCAGTCAATGGCATAAATCTTCCCCTTATAATTTACTACGTCGTCAAAATTGGAAACACAGCCACAACGCACAGCAAACCAACTGTTATCTCTCAAACGAAATGAAACCAGCTTCCCCTCATACCACACCAAGACGGTGGTGTCATCCATTGCAGGAGGGCCACCAACACTACCGTGGTAAAGAACTACCTTGTGACTGTTAGAAAATGAAAACGCATTATAGTGATAGAACACATCACGAAAGAAGCTTGCATCTCGGAAATTGTACTCCCTACCAATTTGAGAAACATGAAAGTTCGATAAGTCCCAAACCTTAGGGAAATTATCTGGCAATTTTTCAATGGCAAATCTTCTTAGTGGCATTCTCAATAACAGTTTCCCGGGGCTCACTTCTTCAACAGCCACCAACCAACTTTTCGAAGGACCAACTGATTTGGTGCTTGGCCGAACAATATAAATGGTGCTAGCCACCAGAGCAGGGGAGCTGAAACATTTCAAAGAGGGAATTGCATCTGCAAAAGGGGTCAAAATCCTTGAGAATTTATGGGGCAACACGAAAGACAAGAGGTTTGAGTTCCGAAGAGGTGGAAGAGAAGTTCTCCATTTCTTGCAAACTGCACGGCATCGACAGATATCAATGGGGGTTTTCAGGTGCTTTGCAATCTCGGACAGTATTTTTGCGGGTATATCAGACCAAGGAACATCAACTCCTTCATCACACTGCAAGTTAGAAGCACCACTTTTAGAAGATATCACAAAACATCCCAAACTCCCAACTAGTAACAGACTGCAAATGATTGTGTGCTCCTAGAGATTAGAGTTTGTCTTCCAAACAATTTGATTGTTCACTTGTAGATATCAAATCGTTCATCCTTAATAGTGTGATTGTTCACTTGCAGATATCATGGAGTATAAATTCTAACTGCATGTACTATATATTGATTAACAGACAGCCAGTCTTACCTTCTCCTGACCATTTATAGTAGAAGTCTCTGTAGTTTCTGCAGCTGAGTCCACATAGCACATCTCTTCACTGCTATATACTTCAGGGGTATCCTCATTGTTATCGTCTCTGGAAACAGCACAATACAATAATAAACCTGAGATTTCTTACTTGAGCATAGCAGATTACATGTTAGTATATGCTTAAGCAAGATGTGCCTTTAGTGTAGCTCCTATCACAAGATACGACAAACAAGAAGACTGCCTGAAGGACAAGTCAGAGTGAACACTACATCTATAACAGGGAGAAATTATGACAGCAAAGTTTCCAAACCATATTTTAACCTTCATTTATCCCTCCCATAACTAACTTCTTGGCATATTATTTACCCATTTTAACCTTCTTCTTTTTTAACTTCAATAATAGAAATAACTAAATTTTGATTAGTATCAGTAGTTGGTAAATAAATCCTGCACAGACGCACAAGGGGGCGCAGCAAAACAGAAAATACAATGGATAACGATACCGATTTACATGGGAAACCGCTTCCTAACTAGGGGAGAAAGCACGAACCATAAGAACTGGACAGATCCACTAATATGACAAAAGTAGGATTACAACTAGTCCACTCAAAATACCATTAATTCCCCATTATGTCATACTATGGTCTAAGCATGCCCAACTCTTTAAACCTCACAACTCATACTAGAATTGTCCTCATGAGGAAGCACAATAAGGCAATATTAAAGGCAATCAAGTAACATATATCAATTGCATAGCAAACAGTTTAGCTAGTAACAACTAACAATTGTATCATAAAATTAGCAAGAATTGATTGCAAGCAATAATATTGGAAACGAAGAGGCTGGAGTATTATACCTGCCACACGGATATATATCTGGGAAGAGCCATCGCGGCAGAAAAACCTCAGAAAAATCACGGTAGTTCGATATCAATCCCAGACCGCAGTCATTTGATAACAACCCACTTTCACCATCATCCAACCAAAACACTCCAACTTCCAGCATGTTATCAGGCCCCTCAAAAAAAGCCTCATCGGGATAACGATAACTATTATAGGTGGGAAAATGCCCTTTGGGGAAAACAATGCAATTCCCTTGACATCCCGGGAAATCTTCAACCAACCCAAAAAAGCAATAATCTGATGCCACAAACAATATCCTACCATCCAAACTCTCAACTTCACTCCACTTACACTTCGTTTCATCCAACTTATAAATACTAAAGCTAACCTTGCGGCATTGAGGATGCATAACAATCAAGTACAACCCTTCAGAAGATTCAACCAACCTCTTCCTTGAATACCCAACATGGCCTAAGTTTGCAACATTATTTGCATAAAGGTTTAACCTCAAGTGTTCGGGATTATCATCATAAGGAATGAAATAAACCCTCCCTTTTCTATCAATGGCCCAAAGAGCTCCTTTATAGTTCACAATATCATCAAAACATGAAATCCTACTGTGAGTTATCCACCGACGAGCATTTTCATTCTTCAATCTCATAAACCACAACCACCCTCTACAATCCAACAGAAAAGCATAACAATCATCAACAGAATTAAGCACATTTCCAGGATTATAAAACAAGACCACCTTAGAACTGGCCGAAATACCCCCTCTAAAATTATACCCCCTACCAATTTCCCTAACACTGTACACCGATAAATCGAGGGAACTCAATTTCTCAGGCGTAGCAAGTGAATCTCTTGTGAGTGATCTCCGGATGAAGAGTTTACCCGAGCTCAATTCCTCGAGAGTGACCACCCACGGTTTGGAAGGAACATTAGGGTTAGGGTTTTGGGGGCGAACGAGAAATGTGGAATTGACCACGATTCTTTCGTGGGAATCGGAGCCGTAATCGGATAAACTGGGGAAATTGTGGGAGAGAATGTAAGGGAAATCAGGGGATAAGTAGGGGAGATGATTGGGGATTTGAGGAATTGAAGATCGCCAATTCTTGCAAGCTGATCGGAAATTGCTAACATCGTAACGAGTTCGGAGTTTTCCGGCGATTGTAGTTAGGATTTCCGGGTACAAATCCGACCAATCGGCCTTGTGACGAGCCATTCTAGGGTTCTATCTGATTATCGGAGATGCAGTAACGACGTCTGAATTAGGGTTCAAGTTTATATGCAAATGAGGGTTTAAGTTTGGCGCCGATGGCGTGTTGTAAAATTTGGATTTGGCGCCGCTGTAATTTTTTTGAATTTCTTTTTAACAATTGGTATTAGCCTAAAACAAAAGTATAATTCCATCAAAAAAAAAAAAGTTCAGGGGATTTTGAAGACATAATACTAGCTTAGTCCCAAAATATTTGTTCATTTAACTAAACTTTGACCATTGATTACCCATAAATTACAGTAAATTACTATATAAAATTACCGACATTAGAAATATATCTTATTAAAAATGGCAATTACGGTAATTTTATGTTGTAACTCATTGTAACTTGTAAACAATCAATAGTCAAAGTTTGGTCAAATGGATAAATATTTTGTGACGGGATAATATGTGTTAGTAACTGTAAAATATATTTGATGATTTGGGTATTGAAGTTGAAAATCTTAAATCTCATTTTGACTTTCAAATTAACTTGTAAGTATTTCATATTTTATTTTTTGGAAATTTTCTTAATTGGACCTTTAATAGAAATTGTATTACAAACATTAATATGAGACATGTACGAGCATCTTTATTTTTTGGGAAATTAGATTTAAATAATATGAATTTTGACTCATAATATACATAATAATTTGAACTTTAGATTTGTTTCTCAATAATCTGAACTTTGAACCCCTTGGATCCCTGTTGCACGCCGCCGAGTTAAGAACTTGACAACTCGATGTCGTGTTGATATGGCGACAAATTAGTGTATGTTGATCGTTATTAGTTGGCTAGTTAGCTTTGACTTGCCACCTCGCATGCTCCAAGTATATGTAATATATACCGATAAGGTTGTAGCACAAAATTAAAAGTTGAAAAATATCGTAACAAAATTGAAAACTGTTGTTTTTTTACTCTCGACAGTCATTCTAATTGCGCATATAGAGTCGTTACTCCAAAATCTCCAACCAAACGCCTAAACTAATTCCAAACCCTAACTCTCCCTCTTCCTATGCATCTCTGAAATCATCGGATAGAACCCTATAATGGCTCGACACGAGTCCGATTAGTCGGAATTATACCTAGAAACCTTAACTACAATCGTTGGAAACTCGGAACTCACGATGATTCTCCGCCATTTTCGATTGCAAGAACCGACGATCTTCAATTCCCTAGTCATATCCCCTTTTTATCCCTTAATTTCCCTCAAAATTATCGTATTTTCCTTTTTCAGTGTCGAATTCTGACACTGATACCCGCTAAATCGACACTGACGGAGTCCACAACGGTTTTGCGGGTTCAATTCATCAAGGTTGAGCATCCATGGTTTGGGAAGGGCATTAGGGTTAGGGTTTTGAAGCGGGCGAACAAAAAAATGTGGAGTCCACAGCGATTTTGCAGGTATCAGTGTCAGAATTCGACACTTACGGAGGAGAATGCGATAATTTGTGAGGGAAGTTAGGGGATAAGGAGGGGATATGACTAGGGAATAGAAATATAGGGAATTGAAGATCCTCGATTCTTGCAAACTGTTTGAAAATGGCAGAAATCATCGCGAGTTTCGAGTTTCCAGCGATTGTAGTTAAGGTTTCTAGGTATAATTTCGAACAACCGGCCTCGTGTCGAGCCATTCTAGGGTTCTATCCGATGATTTCAGAGATGCAAAGGAAGAGGGAGTTAGGGTTTGGAATCAATTTAGGCGTTTGGTTTGAGATTTTGGACTAACGACTCTATATGCGCAATTATAATTACTATTGGCGGGAGTAAAAAAACAACAATTTTCAAAAATTTTTATGAGATTTTTCAATTTTTAATTTTGTGCTACAACCTTATCAATATACATTACATATACTTGGAGCATGTGATGTGGTAAGTCGAAACTAATTGGGCAACTAATAACGGTCAACATATATTCATTTGCCGCCATGTTAGCACAACACCGAATTGTCCAGTTCTTAACTCGGTGACGTGCTAGTTGCTACATGAATTCAAGGGGGACAAAAGTTCAAATTATTGAGAACCAAAGCTAAAGTTCATATTATTATGTATATTATGGGTCAAAATTCAGATTATTTAAATCTAATTTCCCAAAAAATAAAGATGCTCGTACATGTCTCATATTAATGTTTTGATTATATTGTGAATTATAAAAGGGCTATCCGGGCTACTGATAGAAAAAGTAAGACGTATTTCATTCCTTATAATGATAATCCCAAAAATTTGAGTATAAAGCTTTATGCAAATGATTGTGTCGCAATCGGTTATGTTGGTGATACACGGAAGCGATTGGTAGAAGCTTCAGAAGGGTCATACTTGATTCATATGTAAGTTGGATGAATCGACGCGAAAGTGGAGTGAAGTTAATGGGTTGGATGGTAGGATACTGTTTGTGATATCTGATTGTTGTTTTTTCGAATTGGTTGGCGAGGGGATTGCATTGTTTTCCCTAAAAAGCATTTTTCTACCTATATTAGTGTCATTCATTCAGATGAGCAATACCTTGATGGAGTAGATAAGATGCTGAATTTGGGGTGTTTCGCTCGGGTGATGGTGAAAGTGGAATTATGATGTGTTATGGCCTCCGCCCTAGTGGCTCTTGCTCGTCATAGAGACCTCAACAATTTCAGATAAAACACATCTTAGTAGTAATAAAGACTTAATGGGAAAAAAGAAAATAAATAGTTGTCGCAACCTATTTGCAATTTCTACATTCTTCAACAAAAACGGAACAGGGCATTTTATAATCCATAAAACAAAAAATCGAACGGAATATGAATTAATTTGTATAGATTGAAGAATGCAAAAATTGTGAACCATAAAATAGGTAGATCAATCTTCATCCTGGTCTTGATCTGCCTTTTATCTATTTGCAATTTCTGCATTCTTCAATCTTTGGCCCTAAATTATCCCCAAACATAAATAAACAAGAAAGCGTTGGAAATCAGTAACGAAAATTATGAACAAAACCATCAAACAATAACAAATTTCTTTCTCACCTGGGACAATTTCCAATTGCGATCGAAATTTGGGCGCGCTGAATTCTTGATCCTCTTTTTGAGTATTCAAAGATTGTCCCATTATTGTCACTACAAATCTTCATCTCTCATTTCATCTGGCCTTAAATTTTGTAATCTATGACTCTTTCTTTTAGTTCTCCTTCGAAGGCAAGTGCTCATATCGGAGAATTACACTTCAAAAGTTTTGAACGATGATGTATATAAAGAGAGAGAAGTAGATATGAACGGCGGCGGAAGAGGAAACTGCATGGAGAAAGTGATTTAACCCTAATTTTTGCTTAATGGGTCGCGATTCAACCCTTTTTCTTTCACTTAACATCAGGCCGACCCTTTTTCTTTATCGACCCAATGCTTCCTTTATTGAATTATTGCATAATAGACCAATGCTTTCATCACCGAGGTCCAATGCCCAATCCTAAGGCCACCTTTCAAGCAATTTTCCGTTCAGTATGAAAATTTAAGCTTATGTTATTTAGTAGATAGAGAACATGTACCTTGAAGATCTTATTGTATATTTAGGTATTGGAAATTTGTTACATATTCTTGTGTGAAATGTGGGTATTGGGGATTTGTTGCATGTTGTTACTATAACATTCCATATTTAAAATGGCGGCTTCAATAACTTAGACGCCATCAAAAGTAGGTTGAGTTAGAGGTCTTTAGTTCGAATTCATGCTCCAACCCGAAAGGGTATTTGCATAAAGAGGCATGTCAGAGTATGGCGCCGTTATTGGCCTTTCAATTTGAAGTTGAAGCTTTTGGTTAAGATGGTTTTACACTCTTCAATTTTTTACTTGCATACTCTTACTTCATTTTACTTACTACCTTAAGTTCATCCATGATTCAAAACATCGATTGTAGCTGTGATTATTACTAAGTACATCAGTCCATCTTACCTTTCTTTCATTGACAAATATGTTGAATTTGTTTGGTAGTTGAAGATTTCGATTGTTAGATTTTGTCATAGCTGATGTTCTTTTGTTCTCACGATTAGGATGATCTTCACTTTAGGTTACTAATCTCAAGTCTAAATCCGTAGCATATATATCCAATCTACCAAAATATTCACCATATCTCAACCAAAACTAACATTCAATTTACTTTTTGTACAAATCATGATGTTTGTGTATACATATTCCATACATGATACATGCTCACATTACAGTGAGCTCTCTAATCTAATTATCATGTTTCTATTGTCTCAATTTTTCCATATGGGATCATATTTTCTTACTAGGTTTTGAGTATCTTGTAGTACAATAATTATGTGGCAGTTAGTTTTTTTTTTTTATCAAATAACTACGTCATCGAGCTCGAGGTTATGGTATTTCCTTTTGAACTTCGATTTTCTTATTCCATAGTTTTACTTTGTTGGAATCGTTATTGTGACTTTCGAGATTGAGATAGTGTTTCGCGATTAGATCAACCAAGTTTTGGGCTTTCTAGGGATATTAGATGGTAATAGACCGACCTTTGGAGATATTGGATTGTAATATATCAACATTTACTATTTGACAACAATATCCCTGACCTTTATATATGTGTGTGATTATTATAACAACAGTGACTAAAGGTGTGGTGAATTAGTCTTCGTGTTGATGTGGCGGGGGAGGGGGAAAAACCGGCGTCAGCCCAGTAACTCTGTTAACCCCTCCATTTTCTCACAACCCCACTTATAAAAAAAAAAAAAAACACAGCCCAACCCAAAACTCATCCTCATCCCCGCTTCGGGGAATGATTATTGCCCCATCCCCATCCCCAACGGGGATCCAACGAGAAATTTTTAAAGCTATCCAAAATCAAACCAAATTTTAATCGGATCCGATTTTTAACATATTCAAAATACAACATATTTAACTTGCTCAAGCAATAATACATCAAAATCAAACAATAATACATCAACAAGTGTTATTTGGGAAAAAAAAAATACAATAATACATCCTCCTCAAATGTGAATCAGAGTAGCATACATCTAGGGCTGTTCATCGGTTTAAAACCGAAACGAACCGAATAAATCGAAAACCGAACAAGGGTCAAAGTCCAAACCGAAAACCGAACCGAATAAAATAGGTCGGTTCGGTATTCGGTTTTGAACCGAAAAATGCACACTTTTTATGGTTTTTTCACCGGAACCGAATAAACCGAATAAGGCCTAAAGTTCAAACTGAAAACCGAACCGAATAAAAATCGGTTCGGTTTGGACCGGTTCAATTCGGTTCGTTTTTCGGTCAAAACCGAATAATGCACACCCCTACATACATCCTCCTCAAGTTTAATGACAAGCATAAAGTAAACTAAAAAACAATTAAAAAAACATAGACACAGACAACTTTTGTGACAACGACTACTACTTTACTTGATCACTTCCTTGCCTTACATTCACAAATCACAACTAATTTGACAACAAACTCACGGGTAAAGGTTCAAATACTTCTATATGGATAAGGAGTTGACTTCAATCTATCATATATGACAATTTGCAGCATTCAAAACATACAGTAGCTATCATATATATATATATGGCTAGAATATATACAGATTAATGACAACAAACTCACAACTCGAGAAGAAGCAGAGCATAGCGAGAGTAATGGCTAGATTATTTACAAATTAATGGCTATCATATGTACAGATTAAACAATACAGCAACTATCATATCTGAGAATGAGAGTGCGAGAGCGAAAGTTGAGAGAATAAGAGGGAGATCTGTAATAAAAAAAAACAAAACAAAAGGAACTGACCTTCAGCTCGGTGGGAAGGGAGGAGAGAGGAGACAAGGAGGGAGCACTGAGTAGCGAACGCAAGCAGAGGGAGATTATTTGGTAATTATGGAGGAGGAGGGAAGCGAGTTTAGGTTAGGGTTTCTAACTTAAAATTCGAAAATTATTACTTTGTCCTTGCTATTAATATATATATTGAATTATAATAAAGATTATATGGTAATTTTAAAATTTTCGGGACGGGGATTCGGGGATGGGGATAGGGAATTTTTCCCGACGGGGAAAATTGGGACGGGGATGGGAAAAATTTTGTCCCCATCCCCGCCCCGTCCCCGTCCCCATCCCTAATGGGGGTGGAGATTTTTCCCCAGAGCGGGCGGGGCCCCAACGAGTTCGGGGATTCCCTGCCTCGTTGCCATCCCCATGATGAACTGGTCTACGTGCTAACATGACACACAACTAAACAATGTCTTGTAATATCGGTCAGTGAGAAAAACGAAGGGGTTAACGAGGTTACTGGGTTGGGGCCAGTTTTTTTTCTTCGTCTGTCACGTCAGCACGAAGACCGGTTCACCACCTCCTTAGTCACTTTTGATATAATAATATCACCTATGTATAAAGGTTAGATATATTGTTGTCTAGTAGTAAATGTTGATATATTACAATGCAATACCCTCAAAGGTCGATATATTTCCATCTAAAAATCATTCTCAAAAACCCAATTGGAAACATATACGTGCGTTCCCTTTAGGATAAATTAGGTTACGATAGGTTTTGGTAAATATTATGTGCAAAAGTATTGGGAGAATGTGTAATTTTGAAAATTTTACAAAATATAAACAAATATTTGTACTGCACATTACTCAGATGATCCATCATTCCAAGATTTGCAGATGTTTTTCTATTACTTTGCCAATCAATAAAGTATGTACAACTTGAATTTGCCCTCAAAAGAAAACAAATGGAAGTTGCACTAATCTCTATTGTAAAGTTGGCCTTAGAGAAGTATGTGTGTCTATATATATATATATATATATATAGATATATACACACACACACACGTGTGTGTGGGCTGTGCCATTGTATATACAATTAATACAAGATTTTTGGATCGAAATATATTGATATTTGGGGGGTATCGAACACTAATATACCAACTTTTATTGTTGGATAGTAGTATACCAACTTATCAACATACTTCCAATTTTTATACCACAATTGAGTTAGAATCTCAAAAACTAGAAAAATTTTACTTACTCATTCAAATTAAGACTTACCTTCCACAATAGACAACCGTTGAACAGATTCCCTTGATTACGTAGTTTATTAAACCTTAGGTAAGTAGTGGAAAGGTTATGGTAATATTTGATAATATTATTCTCTTAATTGTGGCTTGACGTGATTTGCTTCCCCTTCCCATTCCCAGTTATTCTCAATGTTGCTCTCACACATACCACTACCTTATGAAGGGAGAGTAATGAGCATCTTCTCCTTGTACCCAAGATACATTGTTTGTTGTAGTTTTAGTTGTAGAAAACTTGTGTTCAATAAGCCACACAATAGTAAGCCAAAGTTCGATTCCCTGTAAAATGCTCAAATTGATTATAGCTTGGAATTTAATCAAAAGAGTTATTCCGGTGCATTCAATTTACAATACTTCAAAACTTTTTTTATATAATTTGCTAGTTATTAAATACTAAAAAAGCAACAAAGGTGCAACAAATATCCACAAAATACCAAAAGAACGTCAAGACAAAACATAACGGTTAAAAGATCTCATAAATTTAAAAACAAAACATAACAAAATTATTCGTTTGTTCCAGCTTATCATCCTTGAAAGTTTTAGTCACACTTTCTTGATCATTACGAGAGATTTACAAAACTTCGTTAATTTATACATGGTTCCATGACCTATTGCTATAAAGGGTAAATAATTCTTAGCCTAATACTAATTTTAAAACCAGAACATCCATTTTTTTGATTGGGGGGGGGGGGGCATCAATCCACCTCATGAAATGAATCAAACATTAATTAGATGATTAACAATATAGAGTAATCGTCAAGTCAAAGATTCAATCTTTTATATTTACAATAATATCTTCAAGGTACAAATTCTTTATCTATTAAATGAAAGAAGCTTAAATTTTCGTACACGGAAAATTGTTTGAAAGGTGGGCTTAGAATTGGGCACTGGGTCTCGGTAAAGAAAGCATTGGTCTACCATGCAATAATTCAATAAAAGAATCATTGGGCCGGTTAAAAAAAAGAAGGTCGAGTTGGCGCTAAGTGAATGAAAAAGGGCCGAATCGCAGGTCAGTAAACAAAAATTAGGGTTAACTCTTTCTTCATGCAGTTTCCTCTTCCGCCGCCGTTCCTATCTGCTTTTCTCTCTTTATATACATCATCATTCACAACTTTTGAAGTGTAATTCTCCGATATGAGCACTTGCCTTCAAAGGAGAACTAAAAGAAAGAGTCATAGATTACAAAATTTAAGGTCAGATGAAATGAGAGATGAAGATTTGTAGTGACAATAATGGGGCAATCTTTGAATACCCAAAAAGAGGATCAAGAATTCAGTGCGCGCAGATTTCGATCGCAGTTGGCAATTGTCCGAGGTGAGAAAAAAATTTGTTATTGTTTGATGGTTTGTTAATAATTTTCGTTACCGATTTCCAACCCTTTCTTGTTTATTTATGTTTGGGGATGATTTAGGGCCAAAGATTGAAGAATGCAAAAATTGCAAATAGATAAAAGGCAGATCAAGAACGGAATGAAGATGGATCTGCCAATTTTATGGTTCGTAATTTTTGCATTCTTCAATCTATACAATTCATATTCTGTTTGATTTTTTGTTTTCTGAATTATAAAATGACCCTGATCCGTTTTTGTTGAAGAATATACAAATTGCAAATAGGTTGCAACAACTATTTATTTTCTATTTTTCCAATTAAGTATCTATTACTACTAAGATGTGTTTTATCTGAAATTGTTGAGGTCTCTGTGACGAGCAAACCACTAGGGCAGAGTCTATAACACATCATAATTTCACTTTCACCATCATTCAAGCGAAACACCCCGATTTTAAGCATCTTATCAACTCCATTAAAAAATTGTTCATCTAGGTAAATAATACCGCTATAGGTAGGAAAATGTTTTTTGGGAAAAACAACACAATTTCCTCGTAACCCCGAAAAATCTTTAGTCGATCCGAAGAAACAACAATCGGACGTCACAAACAGTGTCCTACCCCCCAAACTATTTACTTCCCTCCACTTTCGGGCCACTTCATCCAATTTATAAACATGAAACTTAATGGTCACCCTGCGATCAACACACCGATGAACCAAGTATAAGCCTTCCAAAGACTCCGCCAACCGCTTCTGTGTATCCCCAACATGGCCAGTTGCAACATAGTCCTTTGAGTAAGGTTTTATACTGAAATGTCTAGGAACGCCATCATAAGAAACAACATAAGTCCTCCCTTTTATGTCAATCGCCCAGATAGCCCCTTTGTAGTTGACGATATCATCAAAACACGAAACCCGGCTATGTGAAAAAGACCCATTATCCAAATCATCCCTCAAGCTTTTATACATGAACTCTCCTCTACCACTCAACACGAAAATATAACAATCATTCGCGTTAATAAGGTTATCAAACACAATCACCTTAGATTGAAGCGGAAAAACACCCCCTCTAAGAGTATACGCCCTAGAAATCTCCCTAACACTGAACTTAGACCAATCAACGGACCGCAAATTCTTAGGCGTAACAATCGTATCTCTTTTGAGCAGCTTCTGGATGACCAACGTACCCGGAATCGGTTCCTCAAGGTTGAGCAACCACGGTTTTGGACACGCATTAGAGTTAGGGTTTTGGAGCGGCCGAATGAGAAATGCCCGACTTTAACCCACCATCAAGAAGACCAATAGGATCACTAAAGTGCGATCACTATCAGAATCAACCGCCTTATTCAAAATATATCTCTCAGTGAGTTTAGAACCACCAAAAAAAAAAAATATCTGAGATATTTTTTGTATCATTTGAAGGGAAATTAATTTTAAATTTCTGCCAGCAAAGGCTTTCATGAATCATGATCCCACCTGATTACATTCCAAAGATATACACCAAAGCAAGCATAAAACCTTAACTCATAAGTTCAAGTCTCAACCCAAATTCTCAAACTCCAAACCCTAATTCTCCCTGTTTCCTCCGCCGCTCTGAATTCATCTGTTAGAAGTGTAGAACCCTAAAATGTCTTCACACAATGGCGATTGGTCGGATCTATTCCCCGAAATCCTATCGACGATCGCTGAAAGATTCGAAACTCGGGATGATTATCGCCTTCGAATTGTATGCAAGAACTGGCGATCTTCAATCACCAGTATTCCCAGTCACATTCCCTTTCTATCCCCCAATTTCCCTCGCGTTATTTTCCAGTATGATCACCCAGTGTCGATTTCCGACGCCAATGTCCGCAAGATCGTTGTAAACTCGACATTTCTCATTCGGCCGTTCCAAAACCCTAACTCTAATGGGCGTCCGAAACCGTGGTTGCTCAACCTTGAGGAACCGATTCCGGGTACGTTGGTCATCCGGAAGCCACTCAAAAGAGATATGATTGTTACGCCAGAGAATTTGCGATCTGTTGATTGGTCCAAGTTCAGTGTTAGGGAGATTTCTAGGGCGTATACTCTTAGAGGGGGTGTTTTTCCGCTTCAATCTAAGGTGATTGTGTTTGATAATCCTCGTATCGCCATTGATTATTATATTTTCGTGTTGAGTGGTAGAGGAGAGTTCATGTACAAAAGCTTGAGGGATGATCTGGATAATGGGTCTTTTTCACATAGCCGGGTTTCGTGCTTTGATGATATCGTGAATTATAAAGGGGCTATCTGGGCGATTGACCGAAAAGGGAGGACTTATGTCGTTTCTTATGATGGCGTTCCTAGACATTTCAGTATAAAGCCTTACTCAAAGGACTATGTTGCAACTGGCAATGTTGGTGATACCCGGAAGCGGTTGGCGGAGTCTTCTGAAGGCTTATACTTGGTTCATCGATGTGTTGATCGCAGGGTGGCCATTAAGTTTTATGTTTATAAGTTGGATGAAGTGACCCGAAAGTGGAGGGAAGTAAACAGTTTGGGGGATAGGATACTGTTTGTAACTTCCGATTGTTGTTTCTTCGGATCGGCTGAAGATTTCCGGGGGTTGCGAGGGAATTGTGTCGTTTATCCCAAAAAACATTTCCCTACCTATAGTGGTATTATTCACCCTGATGAGCAATTTTTTGATGGTGCTGATAAGATACTGAAAATTGGGGTGTTCCGATTAAACGATGGTGAAAGTGGAATTATATCAAACTACTGTGGACGTGGATTGATATCGAACCATAGCGATTTTGCTGAGATATTCTGGCCTCCTCCTTCGTGGCTCTTCCCAGATACATGCACGTCCGACAGGTATACTGACTCAACCCACTTGTTTTCAATAATGTTGGTTGCAATTATACTTTCACCTCCGACGTGCATTTGCTTGAAATATTTCACTTTATGTCTGTTATCCTTTAGGAGATACTATGTATATGTTATGAACACAAGTCCCATAATGAGCCTACTTAATATGAAGCACTGGTTATGGTGAAATTCAACCTTATATATTCATCAATTCTTGTCAAACTTGAGGCACATTTCTAGCTGAACTACTTGTATAGAACTGGATGTGTGTTTTTAGATTGTCTTCAATCTAAGAAGCATGGGTTCGGATACGTGACACGGATACAATGCTATATGGACATGCTGATACGTAATTTTAAAAAACATTTGAATACGACACGTTCGATCCAATGGTTTTGGATACGTGACATAGATACGATAAGATACATGCATGCTGATATGTAATTTAAAAAAAGTTTGGATACGACACGTTGGACACGTGTGTGAATTATCTGTTTTTTCGCACGTAAATGACAAAATAAACACTAAAATGCATAATATAGAAGTAATTCAAGGATTATACTATTGGAAATAGAGATAATAAGAGAAAATCTTGAATCGATGACATTGAATTTCGCCAAAAACCTCCAACCATCCAATTTCATTTTACCAAAAGGCATAGAAAGTACTATGGGCATGATCCAATGTCTTTGTGCTTCAAATTTCAATGCTTAGGTTTGTTTTGTCTGTTAGAAAGTAATATGACATGATCCGATTTCATTTTACCAAAAAGTTCTGCTAAACATTGAATGAAGTGTCCTGGGCCGTGTCCCAGACGCGGATACCTGAGTCCCGTTTCTCCCAACTCTTTTTGTTGCCGGATTTGTTTTTGGGCGTATCTGATGCGTATCCTAGGTGTATCCCAGCGTATCCGTGTCGGATATGTATCAGACATGACACTCCACCCTCTGTTTCCATGCTTCTTAGCCATTAATAGTAAGGCATTGCAACTCCTAGACAATGAACAAAATTAGTTTTTTCTATACCTCTACAGTGCACCTGGTTATTGATTTTTTTTTAAACAAAAAAATTAAAATGGTCCATAAATCTTGACAATTGGCTGTCACAATTTCACATTGTTAAAGTTGTAGTGTTCACTCTCGTCTGTCCTTCGGGTAGTCTTGTTTGTAAAAAAAGTTCCATATATGCTTGAACCCATACAAACATAACAGTTCGCTATAATCAACTTGGATCACTCAGTTTATTATCACATTATGCTATTCCAGGGTTGATGGAGAGGACGGCAAAGAAGAGTGTAGCGCTGAAGACAATTCTTTGATAATGAATGGTTGGGAGCAGGTGAGATTGGTTTTGTATTTATTGTTTTGAGGACTTCTATCCTTAGTATCACAAGGTTGGATTGGGATGTTTTTGGCATGTCTTCTAAAATATGTACTTTTAACTTGCAGTGTGATGATGGAGTAGATGTTCCTTGGTCTGATATTCCCTCAAAAATACTGACCGATATTGGAAAGTGCCTGCGAACTCCCGTTGATATCTGTCGATTTCGTGCGGTTTGCACGAAGTGGAGAGCTTCTTTGCCACCTCCTCAGAATTCAAACCTTTTGTCTTCTCTCTTACCCCATAGACTTGCAACTAGGCTGATCGATTTTGCTAAAAATGAAATGTATCGTTGTCTTTTAGAGTGGGACAAGTCCCTTCTTCTGGTGGCTAGCACTACCTATCTTGTTCGGCCAAGCACCAATTCAATTCGTCCTTCAAAAAGTTGGCTGGTCACTGTTGAAGAAGTGAATCCCGGGAGATTGTTCTTGAGATTGCCTCTAAGAAGATTTGCGATTAAAAACTTGCCAGCTGATTTTCCTAAAGTTTGGGACTTGTCCAAGTTTCATGTATCTGAAATTAGTAGGGACTACAATTTCCGATTTGCAGACAGTACTAGAGATTTGTTCCCATCACACTATCCTTGGTTGTTTTGTAACAGTCACAGGGTGGTTCTTCCCCCTAGCAGTGCTTGTGTGCCTTCCATAACTGACGCCACTGTCTTGGTGTGGTATGAATTTGGGGATATTGTTTCTTTCTCTTTAAGAGACGAGAGTTGGTCTCCTTTGCGCTGTAGTGGAGTTTCCAAGTTTGACGACGTGATTAATTTTAAGGGAAAGAGTTATGCCATTGACCGCAAAGGTAGAGTTTATGTCATTAGCTGTAATCCATCTAGGATTTCAAGAGTAGTGAGTCAAGCAGTAGCCTCTGGTGTTGATATGCAGAAGCGCTTGGTGGGATCAGGCACAGATTTGTATCTACTTGTTAGGATTAACGCTGACCGCAAGATTTCGTTTGAGGTTTATAGGCTGAATGAAGAACAGAATAAATGGGATGAGGTCAATAGTCTGGATGACCAAATACTATTTGTGACCAATAGTTTTTGCTTTCTTAAATCTGTTCGAGACTTTCCTGGTTGGAAAGGCAACTGTGTTGTATTTCCAGAAAATACTCTACCAACTCATACTCGGGGTACTCATCCTGACCCGTCATTTTTCAAAAGAATAATTGAAGAGCTTCGAATTGGCGTGTATTACTTGGGCGATGATGATGGTGCTAAGTTGATACAGTCTTACCCGGGCTACTCTGACCTATTTTGGCCACCTCCACCGTGGCTTAAGTTGGGTGACTGCACTCCCAGGTGAAACCCTTACAGAACCTTTATCTTCCTCTATGTTTTAGTTATTCTTTCCCAATGCAGTCATTTATCATGGTCTAAAATCTAGGTGATGTGTGAGTTTTTGTTTGATTTGTGTCTTATTTCCCTGAGCAATCTAGTTTTCCTTATATTGTTATATAGCTTATTTTCAACTAGTTGATTTGAAGTGCTTTTTGGCCATTATTTCCTCTATGAGTTTCTGCTTGCATATGGATCCCCCAGTGTCCGTTGTTGTTGAGTTTCTGCCATCCGAGATAGTTTTGCCGCTTTCAACTATTGTAAACCGTCTTGAACCTATTCAATTGTGTTTTAACGTACATGCACTTTCTGGCCCAATAGTAAATTAGTAAATCACAATTTGTAGTCCTTAATTTTAAAAAGCGCACGCCTCATGCATTATAGGGCATAAAGCGCGTGCCTCGTCCCCTCTGTGCTATTTTGGCGTGAAGCGAGGCGAGGTTCATGAAGTGTGCTTTTTGTCCCTTTCTGTGCTTGTTATCGTAGCTCGAGGCACACATCTTTTACTCGTTATGGAGTTTTTACTGTTCAGCTCATCAAAAACTGAACTGTTTCCTGTATTTAAAAAGAAAAAAACCGCTTCTGGGCTGTGAGGAAACCCTAGAATGTGCGACACTCTCCCCTTCTTCCTCTCTTCTCCAGCGTGGGTCTCTTCTCCTGCCTCTCCCCAAGTGCTCTTCCCTATTATTCATGCTCTCTGTCGCTGCTGCTGCTGTGTTTGGCACCTATTCTGCTTCCTTTTTATTTCTGGGTTGCGATTGGGTTCTTCATGATTCTTCTTTCTTCTTTGGCTTCCGTGGTGCTGTGGAAGCTGCTCTTTTTTTTTGGCTGCCCAATTATCTTCTTCATTTGCAGCTGTTCTTGGGTTGTGATTCTTTTTTTGGGTTGCTTTTTTCTTTTCCTGGGTTACAATTTGTTTCTGGGTTTGCTTGCCGTGGGTTTTTATGAATTACTTGACATCTTGATTTATTTAAGATTCTCTGTTTGCTAGTTTATTTAGCATGTTATGTTTTCTATGCTTTCTTTATATGACTGCTTGTTTTATCTCTTTAGAAGACTATTTCCATGTTATGTTTAGACTATTTGCGTAATTTTTCATCATGTAAATCGTGTCTAATCCATTATTTGATGCCCTTTTTGAGCTATTGTGTGAAAATATAGCTTGAGATGTGATTTTGAAACAAAACTCTCTGCTTTAGTGCTCCGTGCTTGAAGGGCGCGCCTTCGTGCTTCACGCTTCGGAGACCTATGCGTTTTTTGCGCTTCGCGTTTTTTAATCGAAGGTCGGTACGGGGTTGGTAATTGAGTGGTTAAATCCCTGGAGATTCCAGGTCGGGTGTGACTTCTGTGGTTTGGTCTCCCACATTGTACTTTTTAGCTGACTACTTACAAGAATGCTCGGTACCCTTAGATTCATTTCTTGATTCTAGAGAAATTTGTTAGTCGTATAATTATGTATGCATTGTTGATGACATTCTAAAAGAAAAAGGTCAGAGGCTAATCAAGATCTATTTAAATGGTACTGATTGAAGCAGAGAAGGCAATTTTGTAGACATTCTAGGGACAGAGTAATGTTTGTTATTTGCCCAATTGATGTTGGTATGTTGGAAAAAGTATTTATTGTCATAAAAATGACTATTGCTGCCTGATGTCAAACTTTCTTTGTATGAGGCAATCACTTTTGAGCAGAGGAGTAATAGAGTTTATTACCATGGAAAGATGAATGCTAATGTTAAACTTTCTTTTTTTGTGGGGCGTGTTACAGGAAGGACATCTGTCCTGATTCATTGGTGAACACTCATGGGCCAAAATCTCGAGTTACTTTACCTGTTCAGGTGATGATTGACATACTGCAGAACAGTACTTTATGTAACCTGTCCATATTCCTGACTTTATCTGATCTATTTTGTGCAGCAATCAAACGCCAGAGCTTTAGCAGGTGACAGTGTGTATGTGACGTCTGAACTTGTGCCAGTATTGCAGCAAATCTGGGATAAACATGGCGATATAACCGTACAGACTACAGTCAGAAACCCAGAAACCGTTGCTCGGGCCTTTGAGTCTCTAGCAGCGGCAGTTCTGATCCTCAAGACTACCCCATGGAGGTCTTTGAAAGAATCCCAAGCCGGGTTTTTACGTGCTACACTGTCTGACCTTCGCCAGAAGCGATTCAGAGTAAAGTGGCTGTCGCCATTGGTTTTAAAGGCTTTGAAGTGCCAAAAGATTCTACACTGTGTAGCTGAGTTGAAGGACATAAAAACCGGCATCGAGGACTCGAAAAGAGAGTTGCATGAGAAGGAGCGTGTGGCCGATGCTGAGTTGGATTTTGCAATGAAAGCCAGAATCCAGGACACTATAAGACGATTGCTTGAAAGGGAGGGTACAACCGACGCTGTAATCAAGTTGGTAGAAGAAAAGATGGAGGGTTTGGGGCCAATTGACCTCGAAAGTTGCATTGGTGAAGGGCTTTGTTAGTGCTTGCGGATCCTCATCGAACATATGCTTCTGCTTTCCAGACTGGATTTACAGCATTAGCTTGAGGACATGGTGCTCAAGGTTTACATCTTAGAGTTGTTTTATTTATGTGTGAAAAAACCACAGTTTTATGATGCAGATAAACCACAGTTTTATGATCCAGATAAATCACAGTTTATATAAGGACATGTATGAAAAAACCACAGTTTTATTACGCAGATAAACCACAGTTTTATGATCCAGATAGTTGTCGCTGTCGAGTTGTTTTATGCAGTTTTTTTTTTTGGATATTAGATGGTAATATACCGACCTTTGGGGGTATTGGACTATAATATATCGACGTTTACTATTGACAACTATATTGTTGCCCTTTATACCTAGGTGAGATTATTATACCAACAATGATTAAGGGGGTGGTGAACTAGTCTCTATGCTTACGTGGCTACCGGAGGGGAAAAAAACCGGCTCCAGCTCAGTAACCCCGTTAACCCTCCATTTTTCTCACTAATCCATGTTAAAAAACCGGCCCCAACCCAATTATTAAGGGGGTGGTGACCTTGTTTACGAGTTGTTGTGGTACACAACTAACCAATGACTTGTGACCTGGGTTAGCGAGAAAAATAGAGGGGTTACTGGGTTGGGGGCCGCATTTTTTCCCTCCGCCTACCACATCGGCACAGAGACAGGTTCACCACCTCCTTAGTCACTGTTGATATAATAATTTGTTGTCCCCCAAAGGTCGGTATATCACCATCTAAAAATTCTTTTTTTCCAAACTTTTTTGTGAACTCTACGGCATGATTTGGGCATGGAACAATTGGGGAGAAATTAACCTTGGCTTAAGCTCTTTTTACTAGCAGTACATCCTTATGGTATATGGGTGACAAGTCATTTTGCTGGATTTTGTCTTGCAGGGGGATGGTACTTGAATTTTGCTATTGAGAATATGATTCCAAGCCGCATCATGTGTGGCAACATCATGGGCGCTATTGTTTGCCCAGTTCCACTCCAATGAAGCTTTTGATCCCTGTTGTGGACACACTGAGAGCACTCGACAGCACATGAGAGGCGATCCTGGCGGAGAATGCTGATTGGGCGACAGCTGTGCTAAGGTTTCTGTCGTGAGAATTTGTTTGTTGTGAATGTTTCCCCCCTTTTTTTAATCGGAAGGGAAAATGAGAATAACTAAGGTGAAATAATGAGAACTAAAAATATTGTTAGGGTTTTCATATCTGCATGTCCAAGTCAGTTCCAAACGCATTCTAAATCTCTGAATATGGAAATGTCACCTGTTTTGATTCATTGGTGAACGCAGTTGAGAGACATTTTGGATACTTCGCTGACAACTGCTCGATAAGGTAATCTTAAAATGATTGCTTATGTTTGTGTTGAATTTTTCTTTTTATTTCATACTGAATTGGTATTTGACATATGAACTCATATAGCAAGCCGATTATATTATTTGCAAGACATGCGGCAAAATCAGAAACAAATCTCCACTTATTTTTAGTACCATATATGATTTTAAAATTTCTAAAACCTTTACTTTAGGCTAATATCAATTGTCCAAAGGAAATTCAAAAATACCTGTAGGTGCATATGTGATTTTTCCTTTTTTTTCTTTCCTCCATTTTCCTTCTTTTTTTAAAAAATATAGTGGCGCCAAATTCAAAGTTTCACAAGAAGCTAATGGCGCCAAACTTAAACCCTCATTTGCGTATAAACTTAAACCCTCACTCCCCAGTTTATTTCTCTAAATCCTAGTTCAGACGTCATTACTTCATATCTGATAATCGGATAGAACCCTAGAATGCCTTGACACAAGGCCGATTGGTCGGAATTATACCCAGAAATTTTAACTACAGTCGCCCGAAAACTCCCAACTCGTTACGATGTGAGCAATTTCCGATCAATTTGCAAGAATTGGCGATCTTCAATCCCTCAAATCCCCAATCATCTCCTCTACTTATCCCCTGATTTTCCTTACTGTTTCTCCCACCCTTTTCCCAGTTTCTCCAATCGCGGCTCTGAATTTCCTAAAAAAATTGTTGTCAATTCCACATTTCTTGTCTGCTTACTTCAAAACCCAAACCCTAATGTTCCTTCGAAACCGTGGGTGGTCACTCTCGAGGAATCGAGCCCGGGTAAGCTCTTCATCCGGAGACCACTCTCATGAAATTCACTTGTTTTGCCTGAGAATTTGAGTTACCTTGATTTGTCGGAGTACAGTGTTAGGGAAATTTGTAGGGGGTATAATCTTAGAGGGAGTCAAATTCTGACCAATTCTAAGGTGGTCTTGTTTTATAATACTGGAAATGTGCTTAATTCTGTTGATGATTCTTATGCTCTAATATTGGATTGGAGAGGCTGTTTGGCATTGTGAGATTGAAGAATGAAGATGACGATTATGGGTGGTTAACTCACAGTAGTGTTTCATGTTTTGATGATATTGTGAATTATAAAGGAGCCCTTTGGGCCATTGATAGAAAGGGAGGGTTCATTTCATTCCTTATGATAATAATCCCAAACACTTGAGGTTAAACCTTTATGCAAATGATGTTGCAAACTTAGGTCATGCTGGGTATTCAAGGAAGAGGTTGGTTGAATCTTCTGAAGGATTGCACTTGATTTTTATGCATCTCAATACCAGAAGGTTAACTTTTGTATTTATAAGTTGGATGAAGTGGAGTGTAAGTGGAGTGAAGTTAAGAATTCGGATGGTAGGATACTGTTTGTGACATCAGATTGTTGCTTTTTTGGGTTGGTTGAAGATTTCCCTGGATGTCGAGGGGATTGCATTGTTTTCCCCAAAAGACATTTTCCCGCGTATAATAGCTGTTTTTATCCCGATGAGGTTATTTTTGAGGGGGCTGATAAGATGCTGGAAGTTGGAATGTTTTGGTTGGATGATGGTGAAAGTGGACTGTTATCAAAATGACTGTTGTCTCGGATTGATATCGAACTACTGTGATTTTTCTGAAATTTTTCTGCCTTGTTGGTTCTTCCCGTATATATACCCGTGCGGGAATTGCAATGCATGGATATTGTGCTCCCTCGTGAGGGAATTTCTAGTATGAGTTGTGAAGTTTAAAGAGCTAGGCACATTTAGACCATAAAAATACGTAGCGGAGGAATTCGTTGTGTTTTTTTTTTTTTAAAAACAAAAAAGTTAGAATGGGTAACTAGCATGCCAAAAAGTTACTTATGGGATGGATAAATGAGGGGATAAATAACATTCAAATGTGGTTTGGAAACTTTGCTGTCATAATGGAACCTTGTTATAGTAGTGTTATAGTCAAGGAAAAAACTTTTAGGTTTATTATTGTATTATGCTGTTTACAGAGAGGACAATGAGGATACCCTGAAGTATGTAGCAGTGAAGAGATGTGCTATGTTGCTCCAGCTACAGAGAATCCTACTATAAATGGTCAGGAGAAGGTAAGACCGGCTGTCAGTAAATCAATATATTTTACATGCACCTGGAATTTATACTCTAGGATATCTACGAGTGAACAATCATATTATTAAGTGTGAACAATCTGATATCTGCCAGTGAACAATCACACTGTTTGGACCACAAACTCCAGGAGCACTGTCATCTGTTAAGTTGGGAGTTTGGGATGTTTTGTGCTGTCTTCTAAAAGTGGTGCTTCTAACTTGCAGTGTGATGAAGGAGTTGATGTTCCTTGGTCGGATATACCCGCAAAAATACTGACCGAGATTGCAAAGCACCTGAAAACTCCCATGGATATCTATTGATGTCGTGCAGTTTGCAAGAAATGGAGAACTTCTCTTCCACCTCCTCAGAACTCAAACCTTTTGTCTTTTCTGTTGCCCCGTAAATTCTCAAGGATTTTGACCCCTGTGGCTGATGCGATTCCCTCTTTGAAATGTTTCAGGTCCCCTGCTCTGGTGGCTAGCACCATTTATCTTGTTCAACCAAGCACCAAATCAGTTGGTCCTTCGAAAAGTTGGTTGGTCACTGTCAAAGAAGTGAGCCCTGGGAAACTGTTTTTGAGAATGCCGCTAAGAAGATTTGCCATTGAAAAATTGCCAGATAATTTCCCTAAGGTTTGGGACTTATCAAATTTTCGTGTATGTCAAATTGTTAGGGAGTACAATTTCCGAGATGCAAGCTACCCTCGTGCGTTGTTCCATTGGTTCAATGCGCTTTCATTTTCTAACAGTCACTAGGTAGTTCTTTACCCCGTTAGTGTTGGTAGCTCTTCTACAATTGATGACGCCACTGTCTTGGTGTGGTATGATTTTGGGAAGTTGGTCTCATTTCGTTTCAGAAATAACAATTGGTTTGTTGTGCGGTATGGTTCTGTTACCAAATTTGACGACGTAGTAAATTACAAGGGGAAGATTTATGCCATTACCCGCAGGGGAAGAGCATAGATCATTAACTGTAATTCATCTACGGTTTCTAGAGTAGTGAGTGAAGCAATAGTAACTGGTACTAATCTCGAGAAGCAGAAGCATTTGGTGGGATCAGACAGAGAGTTGTATCTACTTGTTAGAAACAGCCCACGCGATGAGATTTTCTTTAATGTGTATAGGCTGAATGAGGAAGAGGAACAGAATAAATGGGATGAAGTCGATAGTCTGGATGGGAAAATACTATTTGTGACCACTACTTCGTGCTTTCTTGCATCTGCTCGAGACTTTCCTGGATGGAAAGGTGACTGCATCGTATTCCCGGAAGATAGTTTGCCCACTTATTTGAGGGGTACTCATCCTGACATGAGATTTTTCAGCAGAGTAGATGAAGAGCTTCAGATTGGGGTGTTCTACTTGGGGGACAATGATGTTACTAAGTTGATACGGTCTTACCGAGGCTATTCTGACCTGTTTTGGCCACCTCCACCATGGCTTCAGCTGGCTGAATGCAAGTCCAGGTATCTTCCCCAAATTATTCATATTAGTCCTTGGACCGCCCCCTTATATATAAGCCCCCTACAACACATTCTCTAGTTCTTGTGGCTAGGTTAGTAAGTTGTTACTTCAAGTTTAGAATTCGAATTTGCTCAGAATGTGCCACCATGGCTTATTTCCCTTAACTATCAAGTTTGTCCTTTTATGCAAAGAGGGTTTTTGAGAAGGGGGGGGGGTATTATTTGTATAGGTAATTAGAATTTAAATTTACTTTACTGCCACATTTTCTGGGCCAACAGTGAAATTAGTAGTAAGTCACAGTCAGTACTGTGTTGGTAACAAGTGAGACTAAACCCCAGGGGACTTCAGTAGTATGTTAGTTCCATGTTTTGCTATCGCACAGTGCTACTTTTTACATGTCACATCTTAGAATGCCCGTTACCTCAGATTCATTTCTTGATTCTAGTGTAAAGTTTGTTACTTGTGGAGATTTATTTCTTGATTTAAGAGTGAAGTTTGTGGCTGTATGATTTGCACAAGCACCATTAGTGGTATTGGAAAAAGCATGCCATCAAAATGAGGTAGTGTATACAATATACGAGAAAGTAAAAGCTACAGTGGCAATCACCTTCACACGGAGGAGTAATAAAGTTCATATAACACGGGGAAGATGAATGTTGTGTGTTAAACTTTCTCTGTATGTCTGTTTGACAGGAACAACCGGGGCTTGTAGATGTTCCTTGTATGCATTCTCAGCAGGAACAAACTTCTTTGACAACTGCTCAACAAGGTGATCTAAAATTATTGCTTGTCATTTTGAATTTTTTGTTGTGTTCATATGGGGCGTTTGGTAGAATCCTGGAAATTTTTTTTGCCAGCGCTAATGTCCAGCCACTGGGTAAAACATACTCATGTCCCGCAGCTTCATAGGATAAATCTTTACGATTAACCGAAATTTATAATAACACGGGACAATTTCAAACAACTCAGTCGTTGTAGTATAGTGGTGAGTATTCCCGCCTGTCACGCGGGTGACCCGGGTTCGATCCCCGGCAACGGCGAAAACTTTTTGCTACGTCAGTGAATTTTTTCCCTTATGTCGTATGATTGTATAAGCATTATTATTGGTCGGCTTGGAAAAAGTATGTTATATAATTGAAAGAACCCCATCAAAGATAAAAGACTGACATCTACTCACATCCAAATTCTTCTCAATACCCACAAATTTAAAGAAGAAATCATGCCAATTTTTGGGCCAATTGATCTTGAAAGTTGCAATTGGTGAAGGGATGTGTTTTTTCCCCTTGGCAAATGCTGCTTTTTGAAGTATGTATATACAACATCAGCAGGAGATGCTCTGAATTATGTTATCTGCGTTCAGGTGATTGTGAAAAATCACATTTATGTGTGGAAAATGGTATTGTTTATGTCTCAGACTCTGTTCATAACCCTATAAGGTTTACTACTCTACTTATAGTCATAGGCATCTGCACTTTTCATGGAGAACAAGAATTCAAGAATTGATCGGTACTCACTACTTGTGAAGACTTTTCATCCTTCCAATTGTTTGCGTGAAATTAGACCTCGCAATCGGGTGTGTCGGATCGGGATGAAAATCGGTTCGGCTGTCAGCGGGTCAATTGGTTCAGGTGATGTCCGGGTTTGGATTGGCTTCGGATGAGTCTTATTCAAGTTGGTTCGGTTTACATTCTTTCATATTGGGTTCTAGTTTGATTTGGGACATTTGAGTGTGGATCTTAATCAGGTTACTTTCGAGTAGCGGTTCAGATCGGTTTCGTGTCGGGTTTTCTTTTGGTTCGGGTCAGAAATGGGTCATCCGTTCGAGTGTTAGTCCAGGTCTAGGTTCGGTTTTTTCTTAGGTCTAGATGAAATACGATTTCATGTAAGGGATTAATCTCTTGTCTAACAAGTTTCACAGCTAAGATAAAATTGTCGATATTTGGATGGTAGTTGAAATCCTTAGATCACATGTGTGCAAGATCCACATTGGAAATTGAGTTACAATGTTATGTAACTATGTGAAATGGCCCAATTGGGATATGATAGAAAATTTATACCTGTACATCCAAAACAAGCACAAGTATACATAAAAGTCTTAACCACTATGTTTCATGAAAAACAAAATCCTAATTGAGAGATAAAGACTTGTTACTCGACGAGGAACACGAAGAAAAATGGTAAACACCGCCAATGAGATTCACTTGTTAAACCTTTATACAAGTGATGTTGAAAACTTAGGTCATGTTGGGTATTCAAAGAAGAGATTGGTGGAATCTTCTGAAGGAATGCATTTGATTGTTATGCATCCTCAGTACCAGAAGGTGAAGTTTTGTATTTATAAGTTGGATGAAGCAGAGCATAAGTGGAGTGAAGCTAAGAGTTTGGATGGTAGGATGCTGTTTGTGACATCCCGATGAACCTATTTTTTTAGGGAGCTGGTAAGATGCTGGAAGTTGGAGTGTTCTGTTTGGATGATGGTGAAAGTGGATTGTTAACAAATGACCGTGGTCTTGGATTGATATCGAACTACCGTGATTTTTCTGAAAATTTTCTGCTGTGTTGGCTCGTCCCGGATATATACCCGTGTGGCAGGTATATTACTTCAACCTCTTTATTTCCAATATTGTTTCTTGGAATCATACTTCTAGCACAAACATCCAATAGTGTTGCCTGCTAAAGTATTATGCTGTTTCCAGAGAGGAGGACAAGGATACCCCTGAAGTATGCAGAAGTGAAGAGATGTGCTATACAGAGAATCCTACTATAAATGCTCAGGAGAAGGTAAGATCAGCTATCTGTTAATCAATATATTGTACATGCACCTGGAATTTATACTCTAGGATATCTCTGAGTGAACAACCATACTATTAAATGTGAACAATCACATTGTTTGGAGCACAAACTCCAGGAACACTGTTGTAGGATATCTCTGAGTGAACAACCATACTATTAAGTGTGAACAATCACATTGTTTGGAGCACAAACTCCATGAACACTGTTGTCTGTTAATGGTTGGGAGTTTGGATGTTCTGTGCTGTCTTCTAATAGTGGTGCGTCTACCTTGATGATGGAGTAGATGTTCCTTGGTCTGATATACCCTCAAAAATACTGACCAAGATTGCAAAGCACCTGAAAACTCCCATTGATATCTGTTGATGTCGTGCAGTTTGCAAGAAATGGAGAACTTCTCTTCCACCTCCTCGAAACTCAAACCTTTTGTCTTTTCTGATCTCCGTAAATTCTCAAGGATTTTGACCCCTGTGGCTGATGCGATTCCCTCTTTGAAATGTTGCAGGTCCCCTGCTCTGGTGGCTAGCACCATTTATCTTGTTCAACCAAGCACCAAATCAGTTAGTCGTTCGAAAAGTTGGTTGGTCACCGTCGAAGAAATGAGCCCTGGGAAACTGTTCTTGAGAACGCCACTAAGAAGATTTGCCGTTGAAAATTTGCCAGATAATTTCCCTGAGGTTTGGGATTTATCAAACTTTTATGTATCTCACATTGGTAGGGAGTACAATTTATGAGATGCAAGCTACTTTCGTGATGTGTTCTATCACTATAACGTGTTTTCATTTTCTAACGGTGACAAGGTAGTTCTTTACCCTGGTAGTGTTGGTACCTCTTCGACAATGGATGACACCACTGTCTTGGTGCGGTATGATTTTGGGAAGCTGGTTTCATTTCATTTTGAGAGATAACAGTTGGTTTGCTGTGCGTTATGGTTCTGTTACTAATTTTGACGACGTAGTAAATTATAAGGGGAAGATTTATGCCATTGACCGCAGGGGAAGAACATACGTCATTAACTGTAATTCATCTATGGTTTCTAGAGTAGTGAGTGAAGCAAATAGTAACTGGTACTAGTCCCGAGAAGCAGATGCATTTGGTGGGATCAGACAGAGAGTTGTATCTACTTGTTAGAAACAGCCCCCGCGATGAGATTTTCTTTAATGTGTATAGGCTGAATGAGGAACAGAATAAATGGGATGAAGTCAATAGTCTGGATGGGAAAATACTATTTGTGACCACTACTTCGTGCTTTCTTGCATCTGCTCGAGACTTTCCTGAATGTAAATGTGACTGCATCGTATTCCCGGAAGATAGTTTGCCCACTTATTTGTGGGGTACTCATCCTGACATGAGATTTTTCAGCAGAGTAGATGAAGAGCTTCAGATTGGGGTGTTCTACTTGGGGGACAATGATGTTACTAAGTTGATACGGTCCTACCGAAGATATTCTGACCTGTTTTGGCCACCTCCACCATGGTTTCAGCTGGCTGAATGAAAGCCCAGGTGAAACAACCTCTGTCCTCAAAACTCCATATTCCTCAAATTATCTGCTCTATTCTTCAGTGCAGGATTCTGAAGCTGATGGAGCTTCGAAAACGATAGAAGTATCCATGAGACCTGAACATGGGGCAATACTACGGAAAATCTGGGAAAAACAAGGCAACATAACCGAACAGAGTCCAGTCAGTGACAACCCAGAAGCCGTATCTCAAGCCCTGGAGTCTCTAGCAGAGGCAGTTCTGGTCCTCCAGACTACCTCATGGAAGTCTTTGAGCGAATCCCAAGACGGGCTTTTACGTGCTCCATTGTCCGACCTCAAACAGAAGCAATTCAGAGTGGATTGGGTGTCGCCCTTGGTTGAAAAGGCGTTGATGTGCCAAACAGGCCTGCCTGTGTTAAGAGTCACTGAGGGAGGTAAGAGCCAATCTGCAGAAGACCAAAAGAGAATTTCCTGACACCGAGGGCTTGACAGATGCTGAGTTGGAGGCATTGAAGAGGACGGGGACCGATGCAGGAGATGAGAAGCCAGGTGCCTGAGATGGAGACCACAAATGATGATAGAATCAAATCTGTAGAAGTAATGGTATGGGTTTTGGGGCCAATTGATGTTGAAACTTTAGCAGGAGAACTTGCTGTGAATTAGGTTATTTGGGTCATGTGTGATTGTGAAAATCACATTTATGTTTGGAAAATTGGGTTTCAAAGCCCTTTCTAGGTTTCTAGCCTCTGGTATCTAAATGAAAGCTGTAGGCCACTTTCTAAGCTTTCCAAATTGGGGTCTTTTGTTTTGGATTTCTGGAGTAAAATCTTTCTTTGATGCTAACTAACTAAATAAATAATCCAAAAGCTTGTGTAAACCAAGATAAAGTGCCAAACAAGTTGGGGAAAGAAAAAATAAATTGAAAAAAAAAAAGTAAGGAAACACCAAAAAGTTTGCATGGAGTTTGAACCCAGGGCATTTGCTGTAAACAATATGATGTCCGGCTAGCATTGACAAAAAAATTCAGATTTGGGTAAATTTGGGTTTGGTCAATGTCAAAATTAAGAGGAAAAATTTATGTCCGGATTTTTTTCCAGGTCAGACTGTGTCGGGCAACTCGAACGGAGTTAAATTTCAATTACAATCAGGATCAGACAATAGACAAAAAGAAATATTATGTCAACATATTAGGTCAATCCAATCAATGTCAAATTCGGGTTCGGAACAATCTGGTATTATCACATGATAAAATCGGTACGATAAACACCGAATTTATGGCAGCACTGGACTACTTTAAACAACTCAGGGCCTGTAAATTTCAGTGGTAACTGTAGGTATGGTAAATGTTACTTTTTGGTAATTTTCAATAAATTTTGGTAACTTTTGGTAAGTTTATGTAAGTTTATATATGTTTTTGGAAATACGAAATGAACAAATTAAAAGTTAGAGTTTGAAAATTTATAATTTTCATATTTTAAAAAACGTAAAAAATTAAAAAAATAAAACATAAAAATATTTTTAAAAATTTAAAAACAAAAAAATAAAAAAATTTAAAAATTTAAAAATTAAAATTTAAAAAGAAGAAAAAAATTAAAATTTTAAAAATTAAAATTAATTTTAAAAATTAAAAAATTAAAATTTAATATCACAATTAAAAAAATTAAAAAAATTAAAAAATTTAAAATTTAAAAATTTAAAAAATTAAAAAATTAAATATTAAAAATTCACAAATTAAAAATTAAAAAAAATAATAATTTAGAATAAAAAAAATAAAATAAAAAATAAAAAAAATAGAAAATAAAAAATAAAAAATATTGAAATAACATTTTTAATTTTTAATATTTCAAAATTATAAAAATTAAAAATTAAAATTAAAATTAAAAATTAAAACTAAAAATTAAAAATGAAAAATGAAAAATAAAAACTAAAAACTAAAAATTAAAAATTAAAAATTAAAAATTAAAAATTAAAGTTAAAATTTAAAATTTTAAAATACAAAATATAAATATGAAATATATAATTAAAAATTTAAAATTTTAAAATTAAAAAAAAAAACAAAAAATAAAACTATGGTAAGTTTCGTTAATTTTTGGTAACTTTTGGTAAGTTTCAGTAACTTTCGGTAGTTTTTGGTATTGATACCACAATATACCCATGAAATTTACAGGGCCTCAGTTGTTGTAGTATAGTGGTGAGTATTCCCGCCTGTCACGCGTTTGACCCGGGTTCGATCCCCGGCAACGGCGATAACATTTTTGCTGCGAAAGTGAAGTTTTTCCCCCTTTTGTCGCATCATTGTATAAGCATTATTATTGGTAGGCTTGGAAAAAGTATGTCATATAATTGAAAGAACCCCATCAAAGATAATAGACTGACATCTCCTTACATCCAAATGCTTCTCAAACCTCAATACCCACAAATTTATAGAATCAAAAGAAGAAATGATTTTGGGGCCAATTGATCTTGAAAGCTGCAATTGGTGAAGGTCTCTGTTTTCAGTTTCCCCCCCTTGGCATATTCTGCTTTTTGAAGTAAGTATATATTTGCAACATCAGCAGGAGATGCTCTGAATTATGTTATCTGTGTAAGTTCATGTGATTGTGAAAAATCACATTTATGTGTTGAAAAAAGACTTTCGACATTGGAAATCGATGTACAATGTTATGTAGCTGACCCAATTGGGATATTATAGAAAAGTACATCCAAAACAAGCACAAGTATACATTAAAATCTTAACTATGTTTCTATGAAAAACAAATCCTAATTTGAAAGATAAAGACTCATTACTCGGCGAGTCACACGAGGAAAATATGGCAAACACCACCAATGAAGCAATGAAAGATAAGGAAAACTCGGCCTCCATATCAACAGTCTTGGCCTCGAGAAAGGTCACCTTCCCTTGCAGGGGAAAAATTATCCGAATTTTGTCACTCCACTGCATTCTCTGATGAATCAGGAGATGTCGTTTCCTGCTGAGAATGTGTCCAAGGAAAATCTATGTGCCTCAGTTAGTTTCTGTCAAACACCCTGCATACACAAAGAAAGTTAAAACATCAGCATTCATCTGTCCCATGTATGAATTTTATTACTCCAACACACGAAGCTGTTTCCATGTATACGCGACCTCTTTTAATTTCGACCCTGGATCTCTTTCAGTGTATATCTTTGAATTTCCCAACAAGTAGTGTTTCGCAATAAGTTGGCCTGTAAGGGTTGACGTTCTAAATACCATTTTTGCTATAATAACAGACATATAAAGGGAAGATCGAATCAAAAAGATTATGTCTAAGTCTGTGCTTAACATATGACTATGACATCAACCAACAACATTGAAAAATGAAAATAGAAAGTTTGAAGCATTATACCGGCCAGAGGGGCATGTATCCGAAAAGACCCACCATGGAGGTGGCTACAATATCTCAGAAAGATCACGGTAGTTTGATATCAATCCACTCTCACCGGTATCCAAGTACAAAACCCCGATTTTCATAATCACATCATAATCACATCATCAACTCCGCTGAAAAAACTGCCACGTCGATAGTCACAGTCAGAAGCATCGTACACAGGAAAATGTCCTTTAGGGAAAACAATGCAATCTCCTCAACACCCTGGGAAGTCTTCAATTGACCCAAAAAAGCAACAATCAGATGTCACAAACAGCATCCTACCATCCAAACTCTTAATTTCACGCCGCTTACGGTCATTTTGATCCAACTTGTAAACGCGAAACTTAATCACCCCACCATGAACATGCATGTTAACATACCTATCAATCTTTTGCATAAAGTTCCAAATGCAATTTTCGATGATCATCATACAAGAATGAAATAATGCCCTCCCTTTTCTATCAATAACCCAAATACCCCCCTTCATGATTCACAAAATCATCAATACATGAAAGCCTACCATACTTCAAACACCCATGATCATCATGATTGTTCAATCTCACAAACAGCAAAAACCCATTATCAGTCAACACTAGAGCATAACTATCATCAACAGAATATGAAACAAAACCACCCTAGATGTAATTGGGGAAGAATCCCCTCTAAGATTATACCCCCTACAAATTTCTCTAACACAATTCTTCGACAAATTAAGGGAAATCAAATTCTCTGGCATATCGATTGAATGACTCGAGAAGTGGTCTTCGGATGAAGAGCTTACCTGGGGTCGATTCTTCAAGGGTGACCAACCACGGCTTGGGAATAAAATTAGAGTTAGGGTTAGGGTTAGGGTTAGGGTTTTGAAGTGGGTAAACAAGAAATGAGGAATTGGCGACGATTTTTTTGAGGTTACTGGAATGGTATTTGGATAATCGGGGAAAAGGGTGGGAGAAAGTGTGGGAAATTAGGGGATAAGAAGGGGATATGACTAGGAATACGGGTAATTGAAGTGCGCCAAATCTTACAGACGGTTTGAAAATGGCGGAAATCATCATGAGTTTGAAGATTTGCAACATTTGTGGAAAAGATTTTTGGGTATAATTCCGACTAATCGATCTTGTGACGAGACATTAATTCTAGGGTTCTACTCAAATCTTTGTTGCAATTGCCTATAATTAATGTTCCGTCACAAGGCCGATTGGTCGGAACTATTCCCTGGAATCTTTGCTACAATTGCTGCAAATCTTCAAACTCACGACGATTTCCGCCATTTTCGAACAATCTGCAAGAGCTGGCAATCAATTCCCCGTATACCTAGTCATATCCCCTTCATATCCCTTAATTTCCCACACTTTCTCCGACCCTTTTCCCCGATTATTCAAATACTACTCAAGATACAATCTTAATAATATATTAATAGGAGCATGTGATCATCAAAGAGCCGCGATGCAGATCGGCATCGGCTGCATTAGGGTTTAAAATGGAGAACAACATGTGGAACATGTGGGGCACGTGCGATTGGCACCAATTTTGAAATTGGCTTTGCTTTTTTTTTTTTTACTTTTTGTCACCATTTTATAATCGCACACTCACAATTACATATATTATTCATTCATATAATGATATAAACTTTAAAGTGATTTTTGATAACAAGTACAAGAAGTCATAATAATTATATTTCGTAATAGTATATGAGTATATTTGCTAAATTATGACATTTTTTATTCATATTTAATATCAGCTTATTTTTTTAGTGATATTTTTATTATTTCTATCTTTATATATCTAAAACAATACCCCTTCGAAATAAGGGGAAAAAAAACTAGTAATTTTTATTATTTCTATCTTTATTAATTGGAGTATGTGATTATCGGTTGAGGAGCGGAGATATAAAACTGAAACATTAGGTTTAAAATGGAGAACAATATGGAGGACGTACGATTGGTGCCAATTCTAAAAATTGGTTTTTTGACTTTTTGTCATCATATTATTATCATACGCTCACAATTACATATATCCATTCCACACCATTTGGAAAAATTTTCTTACAAAATAATATAATATAATGTTTAGTCTATATTTAAAAACATGCAAAAAATTTGTATGAAAATTTATTTAAAATATTAAAACTATTCTTATTTATTAAATTTATAAAACGATTTTCAGGAGTTCTTTGAAAAGTTATATTATATATCAATAATTTCATTTTTCCATAAGAAAAAAAATTTCCCCAACCCCCAATGGGAAAGTCTTTCCCATCAACTATTAGAAATGTCGGGCTCCATTCAAAAACTTATTCTCATTTTACAACCAAACACGAAAAAAAATTGTCACCCTATAAAAGCTTACTAACTCTCCTATAAAGCGTTTACAACTAAACGTTCTCCAATTGATATATTATTAAGATTGTAAAGTACTCCCTCCGTGTCAATACAAATGTCGTAGTTCTCATCTTCACCAAACCCGGGAAACATATATGTTGGTGTGTAAAAGTGAGTTGACAATATGCTTTTAACAGTATGGACTATGGAGAGCGACAGAGGGTATATAATATTCCAATGATAGCAAAGAAAAAACATAAAGTTAGATAAATAAATAAAGTAACTAAGTGAAAGTATAAATAATTGAAACTCTAAAATGACAAGTATTATGAGAATGAAGATCTAGATAAAATGATAACTAATATAGAATAGTGTGCATAATAGATAATATGAAATGAACAAAATTACTGAAAAAGAATAATTTTAAAAAGTTTGGAGAGAGTAATACTTTATGATTAGTAGTAGTAACTCTGTTAACGGGTTAACTTGGGTGATGTTGGTTGTGATGCCTCCATGAGAGTTAAGGCGTGATAGAGTTCGACTATTGTTGAAACTAAGGGTGGAGGTTTTGCTGTTTAACTAGCTCAATGTCTGGCCTATGATAGGATAGTTTTCGAATTTGATTGTTTATCACTCATATAAAGAATTGGCAACGCATCTTTCTTTTTAAGTGAATGGGACATAATTTCAAACGACTTGAAGTTCATAGCTACCACTTTTAATTTTTGTAATTGGCTTCACGTGAATCAAGATGGGAACTTGGCCATTCATTACATGGCAAAAGTTATTACCGTCGGGGAATAACAAATATGGTTGGGATTCTATCCAACCTAAGTCACATTGTATGTCCTGATGAACAAGCTTACTATATAATAGATACCCATGTTTTTCCCTCAAAAGAAAAAAAAATTATGTTAACAACAACTAGCATGGCATAAATCATACCGTGCATGGAAAACTTATTAGTTATTAAATTAAAAAATTAAATTTAGAAATTTGTGAGACAATTGAATTTATTAATCTATGAAACACTTAACAAAATATATTTAAGCAATTTGATTATTCATAGAACTTTACACATTTTTTGAAATTCTTCAATTATTTTCATTAATCTCATCTTTATAAATTATAAATTTATAATACATTAAAAACACTAATACATGCTAAATATTGCAATTTATTATGACTCTTGAGTTTTTCTTTTCAAAACAACTTTTATAATTACAATAAATTATATGAATTTAGAATTAACTTAGAATCAAACAAACCTATCTCAATTTATCACTTAACTTAAAATTCTCCTAAACAAAATGATATTTTAATATATTCACAGACAATAATAATATTAACAAACTAATACAACCCTAATTGCTTCTTCCAAAACATATAACAGCATAAAATCCGTGGAAAAAAGGCATATTGTTATCAGCATTTCGAGACAAGTTTCGATCAATTCAGTCGTTGTAGTATAGTGGTAAGTATTCCAGCCTGTCACGCGGGTGACCCGGGTTCGATCCCCGGCAACGGCGAAATTATCTTTTTTTGCTTGCGAAAATACGGTTCCAACGCCAAATCAAATACACCATCAAATATCAAACACATACAACTTTTCTTACATTCAAATTTTTCTCAAATTCAAAGAATCAAAACATCTAGCACCAAAATTTACACCCAGATTACACAAAATCTCGAACCCAATCAATCTACATTTCGCTCGACCCAGAACAGAGCAATCAGAAACACCCAGAATCCGGCGACACAATACGAAACTGCCCCACTGGGTAACCCATACTCCACCGGACTCATCCACTCTTCGCCGCCGTCGTCGTCGACGTCATTTTCCGGCGGAGGATCCCTGCCGAAGCGGGTATAGTCAAGGAGAGCTCCGACGCCATGGACGGCGACGAGGGAGTCGAGGAAGAGGTCTGGGCGGGAGATGACGGCGCCGTCGACGGTGAGGTTTCCGGTGAGGAGGAGAGAGGATCCGGGGAGGAGGGTGGGGAGGCGGCTTCCGGCGGGGAAGAGGCGGAGGGCGGCGGAGGGGATGCGGAGGGGGACGACGTGGTAGGGGAAGATGAGGGGGTCGATGAAGATTGGGGCGTCGGCGACGGCGGCGGAGACGGCGGCGTCGAAGGCGGTGAGGAAGGCGGCGTCGTCGGGGACGAAGAGGGTGGCGGAGAAGGGGAGGAGGGAGGGGTCGAGGAGGTTGGCCCAGTTACGGAAGTTTCCGGCGGTGGTTAGGGCGTCGAGGATGGTGGTGTAATGGGGGGGTTGTTGGGGGAGGAGGAGAGAGAGGGGGGAGAGGGAGGCGGTGGGTGGTGGCGGAAGGAGATATGTGGTGGTGTTGACGGCGGAGGAAACGGCGGTGATGGTGGTGGTTAGGAAGAGGAGGAGAGAGAGAAGTGGGAGGTGGGAAGCCATGGGAGAGGTTTGTTTCTTGAGTTATCTTTCTTGGTTTTCTTTTTCTCGTTTTTGCAGGTATGAAGCTGTAGAGGGAGCAACTAACTGAAAATAAACACATCAAGTTAATTTATTTCAGTTTTTCCTTCCGAATTATTATAATTTTCAAATATTTATTGTGAGCTCCATGGCTCTAGTGTGGTAAAGCGGGCAAAATTTTGTTGGATATGAATATTTGAATTTGTCTGATTAGAAAAAGATTAAATTTTATTGTAAATTTTTTGTCTGAATCTTTATGTTGATTGAATTGACCGAGTATTTGAATATAATATTCCGATTTTTCCAAGTTTACAAATTCAGACATGGACCTTGTTCGACAAAATTAACGTTTTAAATAGGGCATAGCGGATAACAGGTTAAGTAACGAATAGTGGATGAATGTTTTAAAGAAGAATTGTGTTCGATAAATGTAGTACTTGAGTTAGCAGATTAATGTGACTTTGTTAACGTTTCACGAAATACTGCTTGAAACTTCACTGCAATTTATTAGGTGATCCATGAATATGTATTCCAGATTCTACAATTGTTCACCCATATATATTAGGTTGTTCACTCTAATTATTACCGGGTGCATCTACTATATATTGTTAAACGCCCCTTAAATATTTTCTTCAAGGATAGAGAGTTTTTCCAAAAATATCTCTTAGAATACCACACACACCCTTATATATTTATATTATGAAAGCTAACAACATTTATAATTATCAAATTATCATTTAGAATTAAGGTATAAACTTTTTTTTAGAAAAATTAAGGCATAAACTTAATTTAATAAAATAAAGATACCTCATACCATGATCATAGGTAGGGGTGGGCATTTGCGGTTAACCGCTTTTGAGGTTTTTGGATTTTGAAAACCTAAACCGCAACCGCGATATGCGGTTAACCGCTTTTGAAATCTGAAAACCTAAACCAAACCTCGAAACCGCAATTTAGAAGCGGTGCCGGTTAACGACTTTTAAAAGCGGTTAACCGCTTTTGAAATCTAGAAACCTAAACCAAACCTCGAAACCGCAATTTAGAAGCGGTGCCGGTTAACGACTTTTAAAATCTGAAAATTTACCCGGTTAACATACACGGTTTATGATTAACCAATTTCCTGAAAATTTACAATAACATTTAAGGAAATAAATGCAATCATATTACTAATATATTCATATTCCGATACGACGATACGCGGTTAAATTAAATTCATACTACTAATAAATTCATTTTTTTCCAATTTAATTGAGAGCGGTTAACCGTGGTTAACCGTTTCATGAAAATCCAAAACCTAAACCTAAACCGCTTATAGCGGTTTGGTTAACCTAAACCGCTTTTATGCAAAAATCAATTCGGTTAACCGCATTTTGCGGTTTGGTTTATGCGGTTTTGCGGTTCAATTTGCGATTTAGGTTTATCGTGCCCACCCTTAATCATAGGTAAACTTAAATAAATACTAATTTTTTAGTGATTCATATGAAATAAACCATTTTTTCGTTTCATAAAAAGACTAATTTTTCCAAAAAAAAAGACACTAATTTTTGGTTATAAATAAGCTTATGTCAAAATACATAAAAAAAAAAAATCTAACCAAAAAAAGATTATATTAAAAATGGAATATATTATTTTAATTTCTTCAGCTTCCTCAAATAACTGTCTTGCCAACGCGCCAAAATTCCAAAATTTCATAATTCAAAACCGCGGCAACGCCCCCTCATATTCTCATCTGATTCTTCCTTAAATTAAACCCTAATCCCCAAATTCTCTATCTTGACTTACTGCATCTCTGAATTGAATCATCGGATTGAACCCTAATATGGCTCGACGCAAGGCTGATTGGTCGGAATTATACCCAGAACTCTTATCATCCATCGCCGGAAAACTTGAAACCCGCGACGATTTCCGCTATTTCCGATCTGTTTGTAAGAAATGGCGATCTTCAATTCCTCAAATCCCTAAACATCTCGCCTTCTTATCCCCTGATTTCCCGCACAACTTCTCTCAACCCCTTCCCCATTTGTCGAAATTCGGGCCTTATTCCCTCAAAATAGTCATCAATTCGACTTTTCTTATCTACCCACTTCAAAACCCTAACCCTAACCCTAACGTTCGTCCCAAACCATGGCTGGTCACCATCGAGGAACCCACCCCCGGTAAGCTCTTCATGCGGAAACCACTCACTAGAGATTCGGTTAAGCTCCCGGAGAATTTGAATTTTGTTGATTTGTCAAAGTATAATGTTAGGGAGGTTTGTAGGGGGTATAACTTTAGAGGGGGTAATAGTGATAGTCTGATAAATTATAAAGTGGTTTTGTTTTATGATCCTGGTAGTGAGTGTAATTCTGTTGATAATTGTTATACTTTAGTGCTGAATGGTAAAGGGATATTGGTGTTTGTGAGATTGAATAATGATGATGATCATGGATGTTTAAGGTACAGTAGGGTTTCATGTTTTGATGATATTGTGAATTATAAAGGGGCTGTTTGGGTTGCTGATAGGAAAGGTAGGGCTTATGTTGTTCCTTATAACTCCAAGCATCTGGGTTTGGTGCTTTATGCAAATGATCCCATTAACTTAGGTTATATTAGTGATACAAGGAAGCGGTTGGTTGAATCTGAAGATGGGTTATACTTGATTGATAGATATCATTATGAAGAATTGATTAAGTTTAGGGTTTATCAGTTGGATGAAGCAAAGCATAAGTGGAGGGAAATTAAGAGTTTGGATGGTAGGATACTTTTTGTGGCATCTGATTGCTGTCTTTTCGGGTCAGTTGAAGATTTCCCAGGGGTTCGAGGGAATTGCATTGTTTTCCCAAGAGGGCATTTTCCTTCATATTATGACAGTATTTACCCTGATAATTTTTACTTCAAGGGAGCTGATAAGATTTTGGAACTTGGGGTGTTCTACTTGGGTGACGGTGAAAGTGGGTTGATTTCGAATTACCCTGGATTTTCGAAGATATTTTGGCCACCTCCATGGTGGCTCTTCTCTGATGAATGCCCGTCTGACTGGTATAATGCTGTAGCCTCTTTAGCATCAATTTTATTGCTTGCAGTGATACTTTTAACATATAATATGAACTTATTTACTGCACAATCCTGCATTTTCTGAATGTCAATCATATTAAGCCCGTTAGTTGTAACCTTTTTTGGGATACCCTTGTTTTAGCTAAACTTTCTGCTGCGATTGGATTTACAATGCCCGATTACTGTTGATAGTAAAGGCATTCCAAACCTAGGATACTGACCAAACTTCTGTTCTGTCTACAACGTGCTTGATCGTTGAAGTTTTTCTTATAATGATGGGTGAAAACATCACCATGGACTTTCTGGAGTTGATCCAAGGAGATGCCGAACATGCAGATTTGTTGAACATTTACCTGTATTGATTTCACCTTGTAAAAATTGTATCATTTAGTCAGTCCTGTTCTTCCTTTAGCATTCTTGATTGATCATCCTATCGTATGCTAGGGGCTATAAACGCGGTTAATCTTGCTTGAGCATATATAGATGTACTAGTATGTCAGTCTTTCCGAGTCAAAAAGCCCTAAGCTTTGTCATTGTATATTCGTATTATGTTTTCTCCAGGGAAGACACGGATGATGACAACAAGATGGACATCTCTGAAGTGTGTTGCTGTGAAGAGAAGTGTCCTGCTTCTTTGACCGTTGAAAACAAGCCAGAAACTGCAGAGAATCCTTCTGCAAGAAGCGGTTGGGAAGAGGTAAGATTGACTGTGTGTCATTGGGATTGTACTGTGACAAATATTATGGAACAAAATAGATTCTTTCAGGTGATAAATAATGTAGAATAGAGGGAGTACTACTACTAGCTTGCTTTGTGATGCTGTCTTTTAAATTCCATGTTTCTAAATTGCAGTTTCAAGGAGTACCCGCTCCTTGGTATGATCTTCCCTGGAAATTACTGACCGAGATTGCAAAACACCTGAAGACCCACATTGAGATCTCTCGATTTCGTGCAGTTTGCAAGAAGTGGAGAGCCTCTATTCCTATGAGCTCAAACCCTTTTTCTTGTTTGTTACCCCTTAGAATCACAAGAAGTGCGGCTCCTTTTATTTGTCCCATTCCCTCTCCAACCTCTATCTACTCGGTTGTTCTGGTGACGAGCAGTGTTTATCTTCTAAGACCACGCGCCTGCTCAATCGGTCCTCCCAAAACCTGGTTGGTCACAGTCGAGGAACTGCACCCCGGAAAGTTCTTCCTGCGAAAGCCATTAAGAAGAGCTGCAATCCAAAAACTACCCGATAATTTCCCAAAGGTGCTGAACTTATCAGACTTTCATGTGTCCGAAATTAGTAGGGAGCACAATTTCCGATTCCTAGACAGGAAATGGGAGATGTTCTCATCCAATTGGGGGTCGTTTTCTAACAGTCACAAGGTTGTTCTTTTCAATACCTTGGCGTTGGTGTTGTATGACTGGGGGAAGCTGATTTCATTTTGTTTGAAAAGAGATGGGGGTTGGCAGTCAGTGCGTTATGGCTCAGTTACCAAGTTTGACGACATAATAAACATAAACGGAAAGATCTACGCTATTGATCGCAGGGGAAGAGCTTATGTCATAAGTTGTGGTTCATATACGATTTCTAGAGTTGCGAATCATGCACTAGGCTCCGGTATTGGCCCTGACAGGCAAAAACGACTGGTGGAATCAGACGGGGAGTTGTATATACTTCTTAGGGATAGCCCCGATGACAAGATCTTCTTTAGGGTTTATAAGCTGAATGAAGAGCAGCACAAATGGGACGAAGTTAAAAGTCTCGGTGACAGAATCTTGTTTGTGACCCCTACTTTTTGCTTTGTGGCACCAGCTCGAGAGGTTCCCGGGTGGAAGGGTAATTGCATTGTGTTTCCAGAAGATTGTTTGCCAACTAATAGTGGAAGTACTAATCCTGACACGAGATTTTTCAGAAGAATGATTGAAGAGCTTCGGATTGGTGTGTTTTACTTGGGAGACGAAGATGGTGCTAAGTTGATACAGTCTTACCCTGGCTACTCTGACCTATTTTGGCCACCTCCACCTTGGCTTCAGCTGGCTGAGAGCTCATCCAGGTGATGCCTTCACTTTGTCTTCGTCTTTGATATATTTGTTCTTTCCGATGCAGTCTATGATTCTTGGGCTAGGTTACTGAGTTGTTGAATCAGGTTTAGAAATCTAATGAGGAACTGAGTTTTGACAAATCTTTGACATACTTTCTTTGTATGTGGCGGGTGTCTTACAGGAACGAACGAAACCACATACTTCCTTGTAAACATTCTGATACGATGGAGAAGGCTGTGGAGGGACATAGTTTTGATAAATCTTTGACATCTGCTCATCAGGGTGATCTACCATTGTCTTTTCTTTTTGTATGTGTATTTTCCTGTTGTTTCATATGCAATTTCGCCACCTTTTGTTTCAATACAGTAGTGTTTTTATCTGCAGGGAAAACAGCGGAATCAGAAACACGACCTCCCATTACTTCTCCAGTTCAGGTGATCACAAACTGCTAGAAACCCATGTTTTCCGATATATATATATATATATATATATATATATATATATATATATATATATATATATATATCACACACCTAGAACATATGCTCCATAGTAAACAATATTACTTATATAATGTATCATTTGGTAGCATACAAGGGAAAATTTTCCCGAGGAAGTGCAGTTTACGGTACTTGGTAGACGTTGCAAATTTCATCGGAAAAATGTTTGAAATGTCTAAACTACATGATTGTGTGGGTTTGTCTTATTAGGGATATTTCGAAAATTTCCACAAATCGGATGCCATTTTGTACTGTGAATTCTTTTTCCGTGGCCCCTGGAAAAACTTTTGCAATGATTGTAAAACTGTGGTCTCAATGTAAAATGTTTCCCTTTGACGAATGACAACCAAACATGGGAAAGTCGACCAATTTCCCCGGGGTTTTTGTGCAACCAAAATGCTCTCTAAGTAAACAAAACAGAATAAGCTAGTGAACGACATTCCTCAACTTGTCCGATCTACTTTGTGCAGGATCCCAAACCCGAATCACCAACAGTCGAATTCCAAGGACCGAACGTGAGGTCCGAAGTCGTGCCAGTTTTGCATAAAATCTGGGAAAAACATGGCAACATAACCGAACAGACCACAGTGACGAACCCAGAAATCATATCCCAAGCCCTGGAGTCTCTAGCAGAGGCAGTTGTGATCCTCAAGACAACCCCATGTAGGTCGTTGAGCGAATCCCAAGCTGGGATTTTGAGTGCTATGCTGTCCGACCTTCAACAGATTTGTCAGGGCATTGGCATTGGTATTGGCATTGGCATAGGCATACCGAAAGAGTCTCCCTCTGGTGGATGAGTTGGAGACACTCAGGAGGAAATTTTCCGGGCTTTTTTTAGCTGGTTTTTGAGCTACTGCTCATAGTTACCGGGAACGCTTCCCGGGTCCTTAGTCCCAAAACGCGGGTTGCTAATTTTTGCACAAATTTAGTTTAGTTTTGACTTCGTAATGCCTGTTCCCCGAACGCGGGTTGCAGGTGTATGTAGCGTTCCCGGTGACTATGGTACTGCTATGCTATGCTATACCAAGTGTAAAGTGATGAGTGATGACTCTTTTTTCCCCCCTTGCTTTTTTGATGGACATTGGAGGAGAAAAAGATGCTGATAAACTGTCATAGTTCATACCACATTGCAGGATGTTTCGACCTCGTGATGGATTTGAGGGTGGTTGATCTTTTTTGGCTCATTTTGCTGAAGATTTGAACAGATTTAGGGCAAGTGCCTGAAGTGTTTTTGTGCAGGGAAATCTTTTGGTTTAGTTCACTCAAAGTGGTTTTGTACTTGTGTTGTGATTTATATGCTTTAGTTTACTCAAAGTCATAGATCTTACGATAGATTTACGGTGAGACAGAAGAATTATTGTTTTCTAAGAGCAGAGCATTCACAACATGCATATGCTCTAATATGGAGTGGAAAGTCTGGTGACTCATGATTTGGCTCATTGATAGCCATTTTGTTCAATGGTCTGATGTGGGCATGCAGTACGTCAAGAACATCCAGGATTTGTACTTTTTTTTTAGTATATATTATTTTTGATTTTTAATACTCAATAGTATTTATTTCAATTACTATATCAATTGTGTTATTTTGCAAAAATATATGGGTCATAGATAGAAATTAGATTAGGAGCCAGGATCATGAAGTAAAGCGGTCCCACACCACTTATTTATGTGGGTTAAGTTTCAGCTCATTAGGAAAAACCTATTTGTTATGCAAGTAGCCCTTTTCAAAATACTCGGAATCATGATACATTGACACATGATGATCTTGAGACCAATACCACCGTCTACATGCTGGGTCATAGAAGACGTCGGATGAAACATGGCCGTATGAACCCCCCCTCCTTTCTTTTTTTAGTTTTGCCCCTTATTTTAATAACGTAAAATATTACTCCTCATTTCATTTTATTCGTCACATTCATGTATGTGTTAATTTTTTTTTGATTGGAATGTATGTGTTAGTTAAGTAAAACTTAACATTTATTACGTGATAGTTATAACCAAAAATAAAGAAAATGTAAAATAAGGCCCTGTTCTTTTATGCGCTTGGCAAACTTGCGGTGCCACAACTTACCGCAATTTGCCACAACCTACCGCATTTTACTGCAAATCATTACTTTTCTCTCTCCTCACTTTTCTCCTCTACTTTTTATATTCTCTTTCCTCGCCGACCCCACATACCAATAACCTACCACAATTCCACCACACCTCACCACACCATTCCGCAAAATACCGCATAAAGAACACGACCTAAGAGTTGCTTCGTTTTTTCTAATTTCTCATTAATAATTTTTAAGAGTTATCTTTAATCAATAATTTCTTATATTAAAAAAAAATACAATGGTATGTATTTTTTATCACGAACCTAATGATATTAATTTCATATGACCAATCATTATACAAATTAAAATGACAAAAGTTGTAACATGAAAATTTGAAGACCCTTCACAAAAAATATAGGGATTCGGTAAAGCTTCTCTTCCAAAAAATTACTTAGGAATACCCTAACTTTTGGTGAAATGTTTTTCTGGTACCCCAACTTTTAAAAACTAATTTTGGGGTACCCTAACTTTTAGAATTAGAAATAATTAGGTGAATTTCCCGTCAATGATTTGAATTCACCGGTGAGTTGTAGGCGGTAAATTGATTAAATGTTTTTTTGGATGAAAGTGCCCTTTGTTTTTGTCGACGAAAATGATTTGAATCAATCGGAATTTCGCCGGAAATTCACCTAGTAATTTCTAATCCTAAAAGTAAGGGTACCCAAAATTAGTTTTGAAAAGTTAGAGTACCAAAAAATTGTTTCTTCAAAAGTTAGAGTACCTCTAAAGTAATTTTTTGCTTCTCTTCGTTGATCTCAACAAAAAAAAAAAAAACCGAACAGAGATGCAATCGCGCAAAAAGTATATATACGCCAAACAGTCAAACTTGGCGCCCAGTTTGAAACACAACGAAATCTCATCAATATCAGCAGTCTGCCAATCACCGGCAAATTGGCGGAGATCACCGTCGCCGGAATTCACCAAATTAGCAATTCCTTTGTGCAACTCCGACGAGCAGCCATTGATGCATTCAATGAAGCTCCCAATTTCCAATTACTTTTGTCGCTCTCCTCCATTTCTGTGTTCGAAGATGAAACCATTTCAATTACTGCCGGAAGATCAGATATTCGTCGTCGGAACTCACCTAATTAGCGATTCCTTCGTGCAGCTCCGACGAGCATTAATGCATTCATGTTGCGCTCAATTTCCAATTCACTCTCCTCGATTTCTGTCTTGGAAGTTGGAACGACATGAATTAATGTTGGAAGATCAAGCAATCCATTTGATCCATATAAACAGGAAGCGTTTAATTCAAGGTTGAAGTGTGCACGGAGGAAATGGCTGATCGCCGGCGAGCTCCTTCGGCCGTAAGTTGGTCGGAACTTCCACCGGAGATACTCTCGGCCATCGAAAAACGCATCGAATTTCGAATAGACGTCTTCCGGTTTCGCTCTGTCTGCAGGAATTGGCGCTTGTCTCTAAACCCTAACCCTAATATCCTGTCCTCTCTTCTCCCTCGTAAAATCTCAAATCCAACACTTCCATTCTGTGCCCGACCCGATGATTCCCTAATTCTGATCGCCCGCACGGATCTCCTCGTTAAACCACTGGATCAACAGTCCGAGTGGATTCTAACCGTTGAAGAATTCAATCCGGGTAAGCTTCGAATTCTGTACCCATTATCCAAAGATCGGATGACAAAAATACCTTCAAATTTCCCCAAATGTCTTAACGTATTAGAGTTCAATGTGTCTGAAATTAGTAGAGGTTATGGTTTTAGGTACAGTAGTGATGAGAGTGATGTTAGTGGGGTGGATAAAGTGATTTTGTGCTCTGATTCTTGCACTGCTATGGTATTGTATGGCAAGGGGACTCTTGTTGGAGTGAGATTGAAGAATGGAAATTGGGGTTGTGTTCGCCAGAGTTTGTTTTCTCTCTTTTCAGATGTTATCAGTTTTAAGGAGATGATTTATGCTATTGATTATGAAGGGAATGTGTATGTAGTTGATCACAAGACAATGAAGGTGTTCAAGACTATTGCTGCTAAATGCCCTCCCTGTCTATCTGGTCGTAGTTACTTGGTTGATTCAAAGGGGGATCTCTATTCATTTTGTTGGCATGTTTCAGTTAAGTTTCAGAAGGAAACCGTCCATTGTCGACTTTATAGCCTGGATGAGAAGAATGGCTCATGGAATTCTATGCCAAGTCCAGATTCTGCTATATTCTTCATTAGCTCTCATTCCCGCTTTAGTCTAAATGTTACTCGTCGATATGAGAGTATTGTTTATTCAACGCGTTGTCTTGGTTCATGTGCTAATCACCTCTCTATGGAGAATAAACTCTTTGAAGCAGCAAGTGAGGATCTTCAACTTGGTATTAACCTCATTAACCGCTATGGTGGAAGCACTAGTAGTGAAACGATCAAGTCTATTGCAAGGACGTTGTGGCCACCTCCTGCATGGTTCTGGCCGGATACATATTCATCCAGCGGGTAACTCTCTTTCCGTTCACGAGACAATTTTTTTTCATGATTTTGACAGACTCATGACAACTTCTATGTTGCATGGCCTTGCATTCTTCTCTTTGTAGTTGCATCATTGTTTTTGTTTGTTTGTTTGAAGGTGTTGTTATATGCAAATGGGTGAATAGTTGGTTTACTTCTAATCAGCCCTTCTTCTCAATGTTATGTAAGAAAGTCTTGTTGTGTTGAATGTGAGCTTTGATGATCAGTTTGAAGTTCTTCAGATGTTGAAACAGTATGTTAAATTTGTGCTGCCAGTAGTTCTTCCTTTTCTGAGCAATTATCATCTATGAAAACATGCGTCAGACTTGATGTGGGGTCTCTTTCTCTTTCCTTTTCTCTTGGGCACTATGTTCAATCACGTAACCTGTAAGATTGCACTGCGCTTACAAACCCTTCCATTTGCTTATTCCTAATTGAAAATTCACTCTATTCCATCAGGGACTTGTAGGTTGTAGCTATACAATGTAGAGTTTGTATACTAACATATAGCTTTCCATCTTAATACTACAGCCATCATTTTTCTCATAAATATGTTTGGTTTAGAAACATCATTAGTAGTTTTAGGGAGAACTTGTTTGCTTATGATGTAGTTTGTCTTTGAAGGGACGAGGAGGAAGAAGATATGGACTTCTACAATCAACAAATTTGTGGCAAAGAATTGCCCATTTCTTTGGCAGTTGGAAATGGTACACAAACAAGGGATATCCTTGCTGCTTCCAACAATATGCAAGTAGTTGAGCAGGGTAATCTTTTCTTAAAGAATGTCTCGTAGTTTCTTATTCCTTTTGTATGCGTGTCTTTAGCTTAAGAAAGTTCCTTGCTGAAAGACCAACGAATGTTCACTCAATATCTGGGGGTTCTCATGCTTTTACAGCTCACGTATCGAGTTTTGACCATAATGCTTCTGGGATGACCCTTGAGGGACTCAATATCAAGCCTAACCTTGTGCCAACTTTGCAAAGGCTTTGTGCAAATCATGGGAACATTATGGAAGGGTGTCTGTTGCAAAACCGGGAGATGATATCGAAAGCTTTAGAGTCACTGGCAACAGCAGCGCTCATCCTCATGGGTAACACAGGACATTCCTTGAGTGAAACCCAGGCTGTTTACTTGAAATCTGCTGTGTCTGACCTGCAACAGATGAATTTCAAAGTAGCCTGGCTGATACCATTTGTTGAAAGGGCTTTGGCTGTCTACAAAAGCAGGCCATTGGTTGGATCCCTCAAGGACTATGCCAAGGCCAAAGATCAAGCTGAAGAAATGAAGTTGAAGGTGCTTGATGAACTTGCAAAACTCGATGAAGTGGAAGAAGATCTGGCCCTTGTCTTGGAGAAAATTCCTGCTTTAGGGGAGGTAGATCTGAACAAATGTTTAGGTGAGGGCCTTTATTAACACCTCCACCCCAAATAATAATGAGTCGATATGGTTATTTTGACTATGATTATGCAGTGAGGTATGAGTTTCTCACAGGTTTGAGTGAAACATTGGAAAACTTTACCCATCCTGAAAGGCATTTTTGAAAGGGAAAGATATATTTGCCTTGCTTTTGTGAGCTACCAAACCACACACTGTCGTGCATTGGTTTGAGTATTTATGCTTTTGATGCTTATACATTTTCAGCAATTCTATTTCCCTTATGCTTACAAATTGTTATCTTCAATTTAATTATGTGGGTTTTGCTGTAAAAGACTGTTGAATGAATTATATCAATATGGCGTCACAACATTAGTTGGTTTTCTGTCTAGACTTTGTTGACTTCGCTCATATTTTCTTTCCAGCAAGCCATCGTGCGTAAAAGTCGAATGCTTCTCTTGGCTTGTATTCCGGTACTGTATGACCAGCCCCCTGTTAATGGCACCATATAAGCAACCGTCACATGTAGGCTCAGAAAGATCAGTATATTGACTTCTGATGCAAAGAACTAAATTGCAGTTTAGAAGATTTCTATGTTGGCTAACCTTGACAGTAAGAAATGTGAGGTTCTTGTCATAACCTTGTGTATACCTACAAATTGGAATCAAGTTACATTATCTTTTCTTCTAGTCAAACATGATGATTAAAAAGGGACCCCTAAAAAACAATAGGAAAATGGTGCTGATTGACAGAAGTACCCGGCAACTTGTGAATTTGAAATCCAGGGTCTCCACTCATCGATGATTTTGTAACCAAGAGACCTGGTCCATGCTTGGCTTCCAGTGTATGGAACAACCATATCATGATCCCCACTGTCAGAAACACGGTGAAAAACATCATTCGTCAGTCATTACTGAATAGCAATTACTGTATCATGACATTTGTGTTTCAGATGCCAAGAAAATTACTGGGCTGTCCTGGTTAATCTTGGCAGTTGTCATGTTAGGTAAGTTTAGTGTTTAGTATGTTTATGTTAATGTTCCCAGTTCATATTTTTGTAAGCCCGAATATATTTACCTGTATATGAGCACCCTCAAGCCAGACGATGTGAACCTTTTGTGGTATTGAATCATGCTTCCTGCGTCTCTTGTATACTTAATCCGGTTCGTACACAATTCCCATGGACCTGTCACTGTTTCCTGATGAAATCAGCTCCATTAGTGTGCAAGCCTATATACATAGACTAAATAGGCTGTTTCTCAGAAATATGCCTAGCAATGTAAGTCAGATAGTTATCTTATTGTACCTCTTCTGCATGGATTGCTTTCCTGACGGCCGCATTGTTGAGCCACTTATTTGCAACCTTGTTCTCCTAAAATGAACCCAGAATTCATGATTATATGAAATGTGACTTGACCTAACAAACATGTTGTTTGGGGCTGGCTCAGTTTTTGGTTAGGTCAAATCATGACTCATGACAGCGTGGGGTCATACAGTATGCTACAATTTACCGTCAGTCTGTCCAAGAAACGCAATTGATACTTGTCTGGTTAATTTTGTCAGAGATATGATTCAGGTTGTGCATGTCGGATTAGTGGATAACCTGAAATCCTAAACCCTAAAAACCCTAAACCATACCTAAAACCATGTTCCGGACATGTAGTTTTACTCGTCTGGATCAGTCTATATGAAGGTGTGATTGATCACAGATATGCAGAAAAACTGGAAACCTGGTTACATCGCTTACATTACATAAGGCACTGTATTTGTTGGCAAGTTTTGGCCGAGAAACCAATCCATTTGTTGCAGGGTTTGTGAGAGTTGATGGATGGCCGAATATCCTTATCCTGACAGGAAGAGGTCTCTCTGTCCGTCCCAACTTATTGAAGCTGCTTCCTGATTTCACACCTTCATTATCGAGCTGTTCTGCATCAGGTACGCAGTGATAGCACGGTTCCTCTGGATCATATTCTGATATAAAGCATGGCTCCAATATGTCATATTCATTCAAACCGGAAACAACCTGAGGGAGGAAAAAATGAAAAAGAAAGAAAGAACAATTCAAGTGGGGACAAAGTTAGAGAACGATGAATCTATAGTCGATACTAGAAAGATCAGAAAGTAAATAGTAGTTACATCGTCAACTTTCTCTAGCTTGCTGTCACATTTCGGATCTGTTGAGTTATAGTAGTTTCCTCGACATTCTTCCACAACTTCCTGTATTTTTTCAGACAAAGAAGATACAGTTCAGAAGTTCATAGCCTATCATCCGAAACAGCTTCCAATGGGGGTCCCACTTTTGCGGGGTCTGGAGATATCCAACTATAGACAGTCTTACTTCAGTAAACATTAGTGTTTGTAGAGAGACTGATTCCAAGAGACCGTGCTTCATCATCATGTATTTTCATTAAAAATCAGTTGTCTATAGGATTAGTTTTACCTGATACAAGTTGTCTGAGATCAAACCCATGCCGTGCGCAAAAGGAATAATGGCATTTCCATCAAACCAAGCATCTGTCACTCCATTTCCTATCAGGTATCCCTGATTGAATTCGGGATCTTAGATAATATACCAAGATTTTAATTTCTGAAAAATCAGCTCACAGAAAATGCATACCTTCAGGTTGATAATTGGCTTGAAGCCCAAGTCGTGTCCTGTTGAATATTCATCACGAAGAAAAATGCAGCTGATAAATATACTACAAAAAATCCTTGGCGAAGTAAATGCATTACACTAATCTCCATCATGTACCTTTCAGTATTTCAGAAACCAGGGTCGGGATAAAAACACCAGCAAACGATTCTCCAGCAATGAAGAATGGGTTTTTGAGGAACTCCGGGAACATCCGAAACCACTGGATATGCAAACAAGGTAACTCATCATTCTAGTCGCAATCTGCTGTATGAAGTTTCTTAGTTTTCTTAAGGATGGATTACCTTGATCAGAAACGTGTGTGAATCAGAGGCTGTCTTCAGGTCTCCAGTAGTGTAAGCGCTTGTGTTGTGTGCGAAAGAAAGCCCAGTACCAACTGGGGAATCTAGATAAATAATGTTCGATACCTGTTGCAAAACAAAGTAACGTAATAAGATCAGTGTCAAATATGAAACTTTCTCAATCACTGACTGATTCATTGCAAATTGGCAACAATGTTCATGACTCGTAGTGTGGGTCCCGCTTACACGGGGACTGAGGAGATACAGCAGTGTGCAAAGAGATTAATTATGAGAGACCCACAGAAATATGCTTTCATGATCACTGTAAGTGGATCATACACTCATCTGACAATGTATATACTCTTTATATATACACCTACATATACTTAGATACACACATACACGTATATATACATGTGTATGTATACATACATACATACATGCATACATACATACATACATACATACATACATACATACATACATACATACATACATACATACATAATATGTTCAGGACCTTAGACCAACTGTATGGATTGAGGTGCAACTTTGGGAGGCTTCCTCTAGTTTTTGCTGCTTCAAAATTGAATGGTCCTGCAACATACCCAGGATTTCCTCTTTAGTATATTTGCCCAACTACAACTGCTCTTTCAGGTACTTGGTTTATATTAAGTTTTAAAAAAAAAAAAAAAAAACTGTACCATGTTCGTAAACAAAACCGTCGAAGCTTGAACAACCAGGGCCACCATTTAGCCACAAGACAACAGGATCGTTTGCAGGGTTTCTTTCTGATTCCACAAAATAGTAGAACAGTTGTTTCCTATGTTTCTCATCAACTGTGACATACCTTCAAGTTCAACCATGCCAAACAGAGATGCCAAAAATCTCAGATACCCCACAAATTCAGAAGGTTTCTTGTGTCTGAAGTTATTAATATGAAAAGCATACATTCATCATACACAGTTTTCTTTTTACCCCAAGTTGAACCAATTCAGACAATCATATCTCATGCTTTGGTAATCTCAGCCAACAATTAAGGAACTCCCAACTACTCTAAACTGTCAAAAATACTCCTTTTTTCAACACATATTATCAGTCCATGCACAAAAAGTAGGTGGATCCAGATCTTCTAAATAGGGGTGTCCACTATACTATTATGTTCACCATATACATATAAAATCCATAATTTTTTTCCCAAATTATGCTGATTTTTTATTTTTATTTTTTTACCGGTGGCCGTGACAACCCTTGGGTTACACTGGGATCTGCCAGAATAGGAGTTTAAAATTGTTTACTACTACATGGAAAAAAGTACAAGAAGTTCAGAGCGACACAAGAAAATTATGGACACAAGAAAATAAATCCTATTTCAACTACTAGAAGATATATGGACATAAGAAAATTAACGGACATAGGAATTGCATGAGGCACAACATTTTTTTTTTTGATAATTTAAGGCCTAAAAAGGTAGAAGAGATCGTAAAAATGTTACAATGTTACGAAAACAACAAAGAAAACACCAACAATAGCACCACAACTAAAAAAACAAGCTGGAACATCACAACGTAACGGCTAGAAATGACACATCAAAACCATTGCATGAAGTACAACATACCCTGAGTAATGTTTGGAGGGAAAACGGCCACCGAATCCGGGCAAGTATGTGACAAGAGCTCTTTGGGGTGCAGATTCACTCACAATCAACTTCACTAATGCAAAAACTAGCACTCCTTGCACAATTGAATAACTTTTTCTAGCCATTCTTGGTTAAAATTTTCAAGTTTGTGGGATCTTATACTACAAACTACAAAGAAGAATGTGAATGACAGAAATATAACCACAGTATGTGGCAAATGTCTATATTCACCAATATTATCATGAATCTTACCCCAAATTGCTTAATAATACAAACATTGCCCATGAAAGTGGATTTCCTTCTCTAATTGGCCATTGTACTTCACAACTAACCTCATTATGACAAAATGGGTCCACTCATATCGAATCAAATTATTTAGTTCTATTTTATCCTAAGAGAAAGAGAGCCGTTTTTACTGTGTAATGAAAAGGAAATTTATCATCCATGGAATCTTTTGAGATGATGTAATAGGAATCTAATCAAATATAGGATTTTTGTCAAAAAAATGGGGGGGGGGGGAAAATGGAGAAATGATCAAGGTTTTGGTTGATGTATGAATCATGAATGTATGTGGTGCATGTTGACATCAATGAGTTATGTATTAAGTCAAGAAATGTTAAGACATTCATCCTAGCCATGCAAAGGGGTATAATATATTTTTTTTTCTTTGAATCCGGATAAAGGAGTAGTATAAAGGAATTTAGATGATCCTTCTTACAAGACGTCTACTTAACTTATCATGATACAAAATTTAAAAAAAAAAATTAAAAGAACGGCTAGGACTCCAAATTTCCAAGATTTGATTGGAGTGCCCTCTGGCTTCTGTAAGCTAATCGATCATCTGCCATATTGACGTCTCTAAAAATATGATTCACCAAATAACCCTCTAACAGTTGTAAATAACTCTTGATATCTCTAACAGTTATATCAATCTGCCACAAAACCTTGAACACCCCTTGGATCGCCTGAATAAGTATAAAATTGTTACTTTCAACCTGAACTTTCTTGTAGCCTGCTTGAAGAGCCTGCTCAATCCCGACTTTCATAGTTAGAGTCTCCACAAGGAGAATAGACTCTGACTAGAGTTTGAAGGACCCCGCTTGAAGAAATTTGCCTATTACGTATGATAAACCCAATTGTTGGCCCATGTTAATTGATAGAACTATCATACACTTAAATTTGACCCATCCTGAATTAAATGTGAATTTGGTAGTGTAATGTGAACTTGGGAGTTAATGTAGCTAACAAGCTTTGGAGGCTATAATATACTATCTCCGTCCTAATTTCTTTGTCATTCCAACTAATTTATCAAAACCAATACACCTTGGAATGGGGGTGAAAAAATTAAACATTGCCCAAACTACCCCTATATTTACTGATATAATAGTTGTTGGGATAGTAAAAAGTGATAAATAAAGTTATTAATTAGGGGTGAAAATGAAATTACAATCATTGAAATTGTAAAAGTGACAAATAAACTAGGACATAAGAATTAGTTATTTTGACAAATATTTTGGGACGGAGGTAGTAGTAGGCATAGGTGGCTAGTACTTTTGGCAATCCCCATGTCTTCTCTTCAAAATTACAAAGATGGAAGGGAATACAATAAATTTCAGTGAGTTCTGTTTTTATGGGGTCCAAAAAATTAGATGTGTATAACCTTGCATTGATAAATGTCGCTGCTAAATTAAACTTAATACATGTGATAATTGATAAAATCATTAACTCAAAACAAATTATGTTGCAGTTAGTATTCCCAAAACGTTTGTCATTTGACTAAATTTTGACTGTTAATATGAAATTACCGTAATTAGAAAGATAACGTAACAGAAATTACAATGACGGTAATTTCATATTGTAATTCATTATAATTTATGAGTAATCAACAGTTAAAATTTAGTCAAATGACAAATATTTTGGGAAGTACTTGACTACTCTTAAAACTGATATTTGTTTTTTGTTTTTTTCCTCTCCCCCTCTCGTTCACTTAATTAACACACCATTAAACTTGGGCCAACACCATATCTCCTCAGGTGAATAAGCCCAATATATGCCCAAAACATAACACACTATTCCTATTACTACTAACCCAATTCATACAAACTGTGAGTTGTCGAAGAAGAAGAAGAAGAAGAAGAAGCCATTAGAGAACCTCCAAATCAATGCTACAGAAGCGTCTGCTATGCACACAAACATCTACCCATATGAACACCATTCTCAACAGCCGCAACATCACCAAAAAATGGAGGATCAAGCAAGTAACAAAATCCAATTTCAAACAATTACTCGAAGAGGTCAACACCCACATCTTCAATTCCGATTTCATAGCCATTTCTCTCCACAAAACCGGCTCTTTCTCAGCCCCATGGCAAAGGGTTTTGCCCTTCGACACCGCTGAAACTGCCTACTTCAAAGCAAGACGTTCTGCTGATCGCTTTCAAATTCTGCAGTTTGCTGTATGCCCTTTTAAGCTCGACAATTCCAAGCTCACTGCTTATCCGTGAGTTTTATAGCTTCAATCTTCCATGGTTGTGTTGTAATTTGTATGTGTTTGGTGTTCTGTTGAGTGGGATTCTGTCATTTGTTGTAGGGACCTTGAATTTGGTTGTGGGTTTTGGGGGTTTAGGGTTTGTGTGAGGTTCTTAAATTGATGAGTGGGGACTTGAATTTGGGTTTTGGGTGTTAGTTTTTTTGCAAGTTCATTTCTGGGTTAATGATGATTAGTTCTTGCTCAGTCTCAGTGGGTAAAAAAAGGGAATTTAGGCTATGATTTTTAGGGTTTAGGATTTAGGGTTTTAGGGTTTAGGGTTTAGGGTTTAGGGTCTTTTTGGTGTTTGGCAAATATTGTATGGGACTGTGGGTTTTTTTTGGGGTTTTAGTTTTTTGCAAGCTCTTTTCTGGGTTAATGATGCTGGGCTATTGTTCTGTGGATGTTTATGACAAGTGTTGTATGGTTTTGTTATGAACTTGCTAATTTTACAGTTCAAGTTCCTCTGGGTTTTTGCCGAATTATAGTTTATGGAAATGTTTGTTCTGGTTTGTTGACTGTGCAAAATGACAAGTTGTGAAGTAAGAATTGAAAGAAGTGAGCTTCAGCTTTCGAAATGAGGAGTTTTGTGCTCCTTTATTAGGTTTAACATGGTGAGGTTGCACATTGTTGTTTAGTTTTAAGGCGAAATCTTGATTGGGAGTGTTTATGGTTCATGGGATAAGGTTGTTCTAGTATGAGCTATAATGGCGGTCATGTTGGATTCTTGTATATCTTCTGAGAAGACGTGGTCAAAGAAGTGCGTCGTTTGTCTAGAGAACATTATTACCTGGGAAACTTTATCTAGACTCGGAAACGTATCATTTCCAGAACACAAGGAAAGCTTGTTGATTTGAAACCATAACGTTTCGGGATGTATTGCCTGTCGTGTTTGAAACATAAAAGCATTTTTGGAAAACCGTATTGCCTGAAAGAGCCATAGTATTTAGTTTTAGAGTAGTGCGTTCCCATCTAAAAGATTTCCACTGAAGATGGTATGTTTTTTCTCCTCATCTGCAGATATAATTTCCACCTATTCCCGAGGGATGAGTTGAAAATTGGGATGCCTTCGTACAGTTTTGCTTGTCAAACATCATATTTGACATCCATGGCTCGACTTGGATTTGATTTCAATGCCTGCATTTACGAGGGTAATTTCTTGCCCAAGTTTGTCATCCTTAGCAATGTATTCTTTGTGTATTATGCAGATCATAATAACGGTACTATTCTTGCTTAAGGATCTCGTACATATGTTTTCTCTGAGCATTATGCTGATTATAATAAATGATAGTATTCTTGCATAGGGATTTCGTACGTGTCAAGAGCCCAAGAATCAACCATGAAGTATTTAAAAGGAAACACCCCGCTTCTGGCACATTCGGTACAATCTTCACCTGCTTCGTCCGTTGCTGATTCTGTTTTTATTGAGAGGATCAAAGCACAAGTGAAGTCATGGAGAAATTCATTCAAGAACACAGCAGGACGTACCGAGGGTTTGTGTTAATCTGCTGTGTGACAGAATTTTTCGGTTCCTTCTTCTTTCACATCCCAAAAAGTGTTACTTGTGTTTTACAGATCCATTAATGGCCTCCCTGAGAAAAGTTGTCTTAGGTGGAGAACACGGATCTAGACCTTCCAAGGATCTCGATGTTTGCACCGAGCGACAAGTTTCACTTGTTCTTGAGGTAAGTACTGTCTTATTTCTTTGACATGCAATTTATGCGTTGTTTGATTGCTTGATGGATTTAAAAGTTGGCAAAGTTCTGCCCGATCTGGTTTCTATCATAAACTTTTCGTCTGAATTTTCGTAGACAAAATTGACCAAAGATTCAAACCCAATATTTCTCATACCCTAAAAAACCGGGTAATGGTCATCAAATTTTTCGTCCGAGTCTTGACGTTGACCGATTTGGCCCACCCGAACTTTTGCTAGCGCTAGATGGATTTAGATGCATAATGCGGTTTGGTTAATTAATTTATAAGTTGTTTGTGATTATTCACCCTTTTATCAAAGATTTTCAACGTCCAAAGGTTTTCTCAAAGATTTGTGGGTCTGCTGAGGTGCGATTGTCGACATCTGGATCTCTTGAGATTTCATGTATGCGTTGCGGGAAACACAATGGGAGTTGTTATAGTATACTTAGCCCATCAATCTCTTTGCAGGCTATGAAAGAATTTTCCGATGACATTGTCACTTTACTAATCCCAGCCAAGCGTGGGGGCACGCAAGGTGTTCGAGTGGTCTTGACGAGCTCAAAAGAGGATAAACTTCTCTTCAAGGTAATGGTCATCGCAAAATTCTAGTTGCTTTTTGAGGGGATGTCGATATTCTTCTCGGGGGTAATGTCGTGGCTTAAATTTGTAGAAAGAACTCCGCGATTTTGAAGAGGAGCAAAGCAAGCAGGCTCGTGGGTTTAGAGAGGTGATTGATATGATTTCTGCTTCCAAGAAACCAATTGTAGCGCACACTTCCCTTGACGGTGTGTTGTGTGTGTCTATTCTTTCTATTACTTTCACCGTATTCTTTGTGCCTCGGTTGATTCGGTTGGTTACTATATGCCTCTAATGTCTTGTGCAGATTTTGCATTCATACACTCCAAGTTTCTCAGCTCTCTACCTCCAACTATCGATGAGTTCAGGGCGTCGATAAGGTCAACTTTCCCCGAGGTCATTGACCTCGGCCATCTAATGAAGGAAATCGGCCCGCTGAGAAGAAAGAAAAGCTTACCTGCAGCTTCGTCTTTCTTGAGGACTCGATTTTTTGCTCCTGTTGATATTGATATTCCTCTTGAAGGCAAGTTTTTATGGTCATGATAATCACATTCCTTCTCTTCGACTTATTTTCCATGAAGTAGTGGTAGGCGGTGAACGATTTTAAAATCTTAGATTAATCGGAACAAGTAAAATGGACTAAAGTAAAATGTCACGTTAAACCTCCCCTGCTTCAGGTAGTGAACGATCTCTAAATCTTAGGTCAATAGGAACCAGTTTCTCTAAATTGTGAAATTTAGGGGTAAGCCTGCTACATCCAACCCCTCCACCCCTGCCAAAAAAAAAAAAAAAAACTTGTTCTGGCACGTTACCTTTGGAGTATTGGATTTGGATATAATCAACACATTCATTCACATGAACTCCATAGTGATACTAGTTTGATTTCAGGTGCACCAAACGAGATGAACGAAGGGAAGATTCATGGGCAAGATGCTATAACTGTAAGTCATTTATTCGCAAAACTCTGCTCTGTTCTCAAGCACAACAATCGCCCCCAAGTTAGTGGCGATGACAACACCCTCTTTGCCCTCGAAAACTACAAAAACACCTTCCACCCGTGCTGCGGAAACACCCTCGAGGGCTCTGACGAGGACGTCGAGGTCTCATCTGGCAGCACCCGGAAGCTGAACTGTGGTGACCTAGTCTTCCTATGGGGTTTCAGACACGGGTCCTCTGCAAAGGATCTGAAAAGACAACTCGGTAAGTACCACGAAGTTTTCACCGAAGAATTTGATGTAAAACTAGTCGATAGGAGCTGTGCAGTGGTGGCATTTTGGGAGCCGGGGTTGTCACGAGCGTTGCTCGATGGGTTGAATTCTGGAGGTGTCGGGCATGAGGGGTTGAGGGAGATGATGTCAGAAGGGATTAGGGTTGCAAATTACGGGACGTACAAGACAGTATGTGAGATGGGGATTTGGGATTCTGAACTGGGTGATGCCTTGGACCAGGCATTGAGATTGACCAATGAAGAAGAAACCCACATCGATAAGTCCGAAAGGAGCCCGTATGAAATATGGTGGGACGATAATACTGTTGTTAACCTCGATGAGTTGTGAGTGTGGCAATAACAGAGGTCATGATGTGGGTATCGCATACACGGGATCCAAGGTTGAGAGATTCAGATGTAGGCAGTCTTACCTCAGCAAACATCGTCGTTGCTCTATTAGGAGTGTAGCATTTCAGTATGTTCGTCCACAGGTTGTTGATGAACTTAGAGATGAATGAATGAATCATACGGTGGGTTTTTTCGAGCTGATGCAAAAATGAGACCCAATCACACTTGAAGTTTTGTGCTATATAGTCGGAGGCGAATTCCGACTTTGTCACAGCTTTACAAGGGTGTGTTAACTGAAGAAGTTGCATAATTTTCAGAGAAGTATTCTGAGTATAGTTTCAGTGTATTATTTGTTTTCTTCTACCTGCTGTAATGACCTCCATTTGTTTCCAACTTGGTGTATTCTTTATGAAGCCCAATCTCACTTATGCATGCATTTTTATTGCATGCTACCTTCAAAGTTCTACATTTGGATTTGGTACATTGTAAACATTGTAAGCTCTTCAATGATTAATCGGTCTAGGCATATAATAAAAGATGTTAAATTTATAATGACGGGTTTTTGATGAAACAGTTGATTTCAATTTTGTTGTTATATTTCTAGTTTGGTTTTATTTAACTTATGCAAAGATTATTATTTCAGCACTCTTTTAGCCTTTGAAAAATAAATAAATGATGGCAATTTAGAGAAAATAAACTTAGGCCCTGTTCTTTTTTGCGGTATTTTGCGGAATGGTGTGGTGAGGTGTGGTGGAATTGTGGTAGATTATTGATATGTGGGGTAGGTGAGGAGAGAGAATGTAAAAAGTAGAGGAGAAAAGTGAGGAGAGAGAAAAGTGAAGAGAGAAAAAAGTAATGATTTGCGGTAAAATGTAGTGGGTTGTGGCAAATTGCGGTAGCATGTAGCACCGCAGTTTGCCAACCGCAGAAAAGAATAGGGCCTTAGTATTGCCACAATCCGACTATTGGATATGCCATGTAATAATATGTGAAAGCGAGATGATAAACGTCTTGACTCAAAAGACGGATAATAACCTTCTTAAATTTTATATTTGTTGAACTACTTAATAAGTGTTATATTTTCATAATTGATAAATATATAATTATTAGAGAAAATATTATTAATAGTAACAAAAATGTGAATTAGATACATTTTAAGATGGTTATTAACCATTTTGATTCAAGGGACATATCGCTATTATTAGCAATGGCCAAAATTCGACATTATCGCTATTATTAGCGATAACCAAAATTCGGGTCCGGGTAAATTCAGCTTCGATCAACATCAAAACTCGGATGAGAAATTGATACTCTGACTCGATTTTTTCGAGTCAATTCAGACGGGGCTAAATTTGGGTTAAAATCGGGTTCAAACAATTGAAAAAGAGAAATATTTTGTTCAAATATTCGGTCATTGTCAAAATCACATTCGGACTAAATCAAATTCTTTCCAAATCGAACAAATTTAGACATTTAGATCGGACAGAATTTGGTCTAACGCTGATTATTTGGTATGAAAATTATATCCCAAAAAAAGAGGAAAATTATTATTATTATTATTATTATTATTATTATTATTATTTATTTTTTAAAAAAATTCTCTTTTCTTTTCTGAAAAAAATTATACTCGCTCACCATCTTTCCATTTCTCCTCCTTCCCCACTTCGCCAAACCTACCCATCGTCGCGATGGCACTCGCCGGTCTCCATCGCCTCTCCGCCCACCTACGCCGCACCACCGCCACAACCACCACCACCTTCTCTCTCCTCTCCCGCTACTCCGCCGCGCCCACCTCCACCGGCGGCTCCAAGAAAGTCGCCGATCGGATCGTAAAGCTCTACGCAATCGACCTCGACGGAAACAAGCGCGAAATCGTCGGACTTTCCGGCCAAACCCTACTGAAAGCCCTAACGAACCACCACCTGATCGACCCCGCCTCCCACCGCCTGGAGGAGATCGACGCTTGCTCCGCCGAGTGCGAGGTCCACATCGCCCAGGAATGGCTCCAGAAGCTTCCGCCGCCGTCCTACGACGAGCAGTATGTTCTCCGGCGGAATCAGAGGCATCGAGTTCTCAACAAGCATTCGAGGCTGGGGTGTCAGGTGGTTCTCACGCCGGAGCTTCAAGGTATGGTCGTCGCTATCCCTGAACCTAAGCCATGGGATATTCCGTAATTTGATGAGTTCTAGGGTTTCGGGGGTGGATTGGAGGGTTTTGGTGGGGAATTGTGGGATGAGGAGGATGGAGTTGTGTTTGTGTTGAGGTTTTTGAGTAATAATGATGTGCAACTATGCTATCAGGGATTTTTTATGTTTAGTATTATATCATTGTGTAATGGCTTTGACAATTGGGAAATCTTTGCAATTTATGGTTTCCACATTTGAATTTGTGGCACAAGATCACATTTTGTTCTCTTTTTGTTTTGAATGGTGCCATTGTAGGAAGATGTATGTGTTTATCTGTAAGTTCATTAGGGCTTCGCAAAGACGAATTTGATTGTGGAAATGGTTAGTGAATTTGTTAAAGAATCATTATTTTGTGCTTGCAATGGATTGGATGCATAAGTGCATTGGGTATATACTGTGTGGTAGGACAGTGTTTGGCTTGGATTTGAATGATTGTTCACCCTGAGAAACCCTTCGTTGAAAGTTTGAAGTGCATTGTTGCGTTTTCTTGCGTTTTTTGTGTGTTTTGGTTGGGGGGGTTGTTGGGGGGGGGGGGGGGGGTTGCATACATTTAGAGGAAGAAAGAAACATGAGTTGAGCTGTGATCATAGTTAATGCTTCCCGGATTGTTAGTCCTGGAACGTGGAACGGTAATTTTTACACAAATTTAGTCTAGTTTTGGCTTCGGACCGCTTGTTCCCGAAACGTGGGTCGCTGGCGTATATAGCGTTCCCTGGTAACTATGGCCGTGATTAATTAGAAATTTGCAATTTTGGGTTAGAGCCTTAGAGGTATTCTAGTAGGGGATCCTGCAACCGTTCGGAGCCTATCTTTGAATGCATCTAAAGAATGAAGCGGAAGATGATGCTGTTCTGTGAGTACTGTGACTTACTGGTTTCATTGTAGCTAGGAAAGTTAGTACAAAAAAGAAAATGGTTATTTGCGAGTTGACAGCACCCTGGAGCTAGCCGCTTGAGAACAATGTTTCTGTATCTCTAAACTCCAAAGCGATAGCGGGAAACAATTAACTTGGAATTTATTTAACCTTTTTGTCATCCGAAAGGGTAGGGATACGTAGGTTATTAAAGTTGGGAAATGATTGATGCCAATTGCCTAGTGAGGAATGGTTTTGTCAGATTGGGATTAGTTGTTGAGTCTTGAATGAATGAAAGAGAAGTCACTGCTAAAATCCAAGCGGGTTATACGGCTTAAACGAAAGTACATCTTGATCCAAGGAAATTTTCGGTTCATCGTAGAAAAGACTTGAGGAGCTTTTGTCTTCATCCAAGCCATTTTACGCTTCTTCTCTAGGATGCTGCTGCAGTAACCTCTTCCTCACCTGGACCCTTTACCTTTACATATCCTCTCAGTGCTAGTTTGTTCTTCTTGATAGAGCATGTCCTTAAAACCACCACCTCATAGTCATATTTTTTACGAAACTTTTCTTTCTTGCACTCTTCATCCTGTTGGGTCCTTAATTTCCATCCTTTCTTGCCCTAAATTTGACTGTTAACCCGTGTTTCGATTCTAGAGCTGTGATGCGATGGTTTTTGGTTCTTACTAGTTACAGTGTTTGCCAAGTACGAGTTTATATAGACTTGGTTTGAGTGTCTTGATAGAATTTGGAGTATTTCCTTGATTCCCTTGTTTGTTTGTTCGCCAAAGAGATGCCATTGGATTTTAGTTCACGGCTTTGTGACTAATCAATTAATCATCCATGTGTGATCCAAACCATTAGAGAACCGGAAACGATCAGTTTCATTAGTATTTCAGTTCAGCTTGACAGTATAACTCATTACAAGCAAGATCAAGGAAGGAGGAGATGAAATCAAAAGGACTGGAAAATTTGTTATTTGGGTGTTTTTGTCAGAAATTTGTGTTGTCCTATGTTGTCGTACTTTTGGGGTACGGTTGTCGATCTCAGGGAGTTGTGTTCCAAGCACTCAGAGCGGAGTCAAGTGTTTCAAGTTAGGTAGATTAATCAAGGATGGTGATGATAATGATCAAACAACAAACTATGAAAGCAATAAAAGATGTTCGGGAAGCAAAATTAGTATTCAACAACTAATCAATCTGAACGACCTAATCTACCAATTCTATACAAGCAATTAAGAGTGATCGGTTGCACCATTAAAGCTCACCAAAGCCCTCTCTCGAGGGTCAAGGGCTAGTCTAACTATTCCAACTACCTATTCTCATGGAGTTAGTCTAATTAAACTACAAGAATAGCAACCCTAGACCTAGTTAGAATACGACTATTCTCATGTCCAAAACCCTAACTATTTTCTCCACCACACTAGCAAATTAATCTCACCTTTCGACATATATCAATTGGTTAAAGAAATACAAATGGAAACTCTCTCGAGCATTTCATCGAACATATGGTGGACAAGAGAAAACCTCTAACTACAAGCATGAATTTAGATAGACTAGTCCTAAACAAGATTAATTCATCATCGAATACATCAATTACTACCCAAACAACACAAAACTAACAACAAATTAACATAATAATGCAATTAAAGAGAAACAAAAGCAATCTAACAAGCATATACACATAGAAGAAAATAGAGAGAAGGGGATAGAAAAACTTAGTCTTCAATTGAAAGCCAAATTCAATCTCCTTCTTGAATTCATAAATTCCTCAATGGAAATCTAAACCTATAATCATAAAGGCTTAGGGAGAAACCTCCCTTCAAGCCTAGAGAGAAAACTGAGAATGAAAAACAACGTAGAATGAAAACTACTGTCTTTTTTGGGATAATAAAACGAAAAACCGCAAGTCAGGGGTTTTGGCACGGGTGGGTGTGCCAATCGGCGCGGGTGCCCGTGCCAAACCCAAAAAACTGCATTTTCGATCCTTGTAATATGTGTTGGCTAGAAAACTTCAAAGATCTCCCCCTTAAGTTGTGCTAGCTTGCGTAGTTGCTCACGGACACTTCCTTTGGGTTCTCTCACATCCCGTCTTCATCCCGGCTTCCACACCTTGCATGCCAAAATTACGAAACTTTGCTATTTCATTTGAAATTTTCCTACAATTCAACAAGATTCATTACTTTAGTTAAATAAGACAAAGTTATCTAAACCATGTCAAATATGCTGCAAAAAGGGGTAGAATAGCGCCGAAACAAACCAAGAAACCAAGGTTACAAGTGGTAAAAACGAGGTTTATCATCCTAGCATTTCCCTAAGCAACAATTAAAATGAGCGGAGGCTGTATAGTTTTTTGGTAGGATTTGGTACCAATTCACTTGATCTTGGCACCGTTTGTACTTTGTACATAGATGTTCGGTCAAAACAATTTAGACACTGTTTAACAAATAATTGTTGACTGTTTGGATTGATTGCTTATTATTTAACTGTTTAGATTAAATGTTTGTATTGACTGTTTGGAAAAGTTGTGTTGAGTGAAGTGAGTTGTTTCTGAAAAGGTGTTTGTTGATGCTCCATTTATACCCTTTATTGCCAAACTATTTAACTTGTCTCATCATCGTACTCCCAACTCCCAAGGGAAACATGCCTCCGCATAGTCTCGAAGTTCAGATGCAGACAGTCTTCCCCTCTCTCCTCTAACTGAAGTTAATGGAGTAATTGATTTTTGCGGACACAAAAAATCATTTGAAAATCACTTTCGAAAACCTATTTTGATCGTAAAGCATGTAGAGATAGAATTGATGAATTATCTTTAGATCGTAAAGCATGTAGAGATAGATGTATATACATGCATGTGTGTTCCATAATGTTCAAAAGATTGCTAGGCGTACCTGGACGACATAAACAAACAGAAGACACAAGACACCAAATCAAGGCAAAAGACAATACCTTACTAGCAACCCTTACTCTACTAGTTAAACCTAGACCTTCATACTTCCCTATTTACGGCCATGTCTTTGGATAATCGTAGGTCCCTATTTACGGCCATGTCTTCCGATAATTCTAGGTGCTTCTCTGCTTCAGATCTACTTTAATCATCCCCTTATTTACTTTCTAGGTTGACCATGACCTGAGGTCAAAGGGAATCCTAATTCTTTCACACCTTTAGGCTTTAAAATGGGCATCCAGCCATCCACACTTCTATAGACCTGACTATATTATCTCAGTCTAGTGTTTTGCAACTTATTATCGATTGCCACTACTTTTATCTTATCTCGATACACGACATTTCTAATCTTAGATCCTAGCATAATTGCAAATCTATCGAACCATCCTTTCTACCACCTTCAACCTCTTATATTGTTTCTTTTTTTATTCCCCGACACTCTGCACGTACAACATTGATGTTGTAATTATCATATGATATACCTTACCCTTTAGTTAGGTTAGACTTTAGACACATCAATGTTGAATGAGACAACCTAGAAAGTAAATAAGGTGCAGTGTTAACTCCCTGATTAGTACTAATCTTGATATTAAAAGATAAATTCAAAAAAGCTCAGCTCGATATTGTTTTTTGTTAAAATAATTGCATATTGGTGTACCAGAGGAAACTAGGGGTGGACACAATATCCATAATTCCGAGATCCGATCCAATTATCCGAAAATCTGGTCCGAAAAAACGGATAATCGGTGGATAATTTTTTATTTTCTTGGATCGGATATCCGATCGGTCATTTTTCTTCGGATCACGAATCAGATACGGATCGGAAAATAAAAATCTCGGATATCTCATCGGATATCCAACAATCCGACTTTTTTCAACATACTCCTATTTACACTTTTGCACGCCATAGTATTTACTCCCAGTATAATTCCCAGGTGGCCTATTTACTCCTTTAGTCTCCCAAGTCCAACGTCTCTTCAATCTTCACACTTAAAATATACAATGTCATTGTGTTTGTGTTTTATGTTTCTCGTCTTGCCCACTGCCCGTGGATAATCCGTTATCCGATCCAAAAACTTGGTTAACCATGACTTTTGGATTGGATATGGATCACAAAATTTATAATATGACAATCCGGTTAACCAAAAATGCGGTTATCCGTAATTTACGTATCAAATACGGATCGAAATATTGACTATCCGACTTTCCGGTTATCCTATCCATTTTTATGCTCGGACCACCCCCAGATGAAACTATTGAATGAAAAGTGTTTTGTTTTGTACTACCTCCGTCCCATATTGCTTGTCCATTCAACTATATTTAAAAGTCCAATGGTCATGGGAAATGGGGTGAAAAATGTGTAATGTACCACAATTACTCTTACTTTTCTCATGTGAAGAAAAATAAAAAAGAAACAAAAGAGTATTTATTTAGGGTATAATAGAAATTATAATCATTGAAATTATAAAATAAACAAATAATTTGGGACGGAGGTAGTATGTAAATGCACTGCATCCAACACAACAAGTACTACTATTAATGGTTGAAAAATGATATCCACAAACTGGGTCTATGCTCCACTTTGGGCGGCACTTTAATTACTTGACCCAGTTTTCAACCCTTTAAATTTAAAATTAAAATGAAAATGGTTTAATCTCAACCCTAATTGACCCTTTACTTGACCCAGTATTCTACTCTGAATTATTCAGAGTGTTGCACCTTTTCTCTTTATTATTATTTTTCTCCCTCTTTTTTCTATTCTTTTTCATGCCAACGATTTGCCTCATTACTCACAATAGTGTATGTGGAGGTAAATTGTTTATATCTAGATTTCATCGGACATATAAAAGAGGAATCCATAATGAGAGTTATTATTTTTTTCGATAATATGTTTTTTTAAAGAAACATACTCCCTCCTTCCCATATTATCTGTCACTTTAACTAACTTTTTTTTTTCCCATAATATCAGTTACTTTATAATTTCAATGACACATTAATTACTAATTTATCAAATTAAGCTTATTAATTACATCTTTTTCTTCAATTTTTCTTTTTTTATTCACCTTTTTCCTTTTTTATTCACCATTTTATTCAAGTTTTCTACATTTCCAATAAGCTAAATTAATGTAGATGGAAGTTTTCTTGGTTTTTGAAATTATGTCTAAAGTGACAATTAAAATGGGAAGGAGGGAGTATTTATAATGGAAAACATTTATTAATAATATTGCACACAAATTTATGTACAAGTAATTCACGGTAAATTAATGTAATGAAAGTTTGAGCATGTATTATTGAATATGGTTGATATTTAGAGAAATATAATGATCTCCAAGTTTACTCCCTCCGTGCCGTATTAGTTATGACTTTGATATATGTTTCAATCAAACTTTTAAAATTTTGATAATTAATTTCTTAACTTACCCAATTCACTTTTTAAATTTGTCATGAAAAATATTATCGTAAGAATATAATATTATAAATTTTTATGATAAAATATGCTATAAAAAAATATTATAGATCATGTAGTATTTTTTAAATGAGAGTTAATATAGAACTGAAGAGTATATACCAAAAGCTTTCTATTTTTGTTTTGTAAGTTATTGCACCTAAGTTAATCATGCACTACATTACATTACATGTCTCTTTTTTCTTTCCCTTTGGAGTTGACTGCAATTTGTTAGATAAATAATGCTACAAATAGTAACCTTGAATCCTCATCAACCCAATTTTCCTCCTCTTGCATTTTGACAATTACCACATATAAGGTTTCACTATTATTTTCCAATTTGTTTGGGTCAAGTGATTAAATTAAAAAATATAATTTGGTATATCCAAACCAACCACTCATGCTACACATTTATGATGGATAACTTTTCTAGTCACTCTTAAATAACCCATTTTAAATAAAAATAATATCAATATCTTCATTGGCAGCAAAAAAAAAAAAAAAAACACATAATAAAAGAGTCCTCTCCCACTCCTAGAGGGATGAAATCTTGGCTGGATATTACTAAAGCCAACCCTATGCATACATGGAAATGCCACTTTAGTTATTATAAAATCAATCAAATTATTTATCTAATCCATCCGGTCCATATTAATTGTCATCTTTGAAAATTGTGCAATCAAACATTAAAAATTTTGACTATAAATTTCTCAATATATACAATGAATTGTTATTTAAGATAACTACCATTAAATTCATAACGAAAAATACTATAATAAAAGTATAATACTACAATTGTTAATATAATATTATATAAAAATTATCAATCAAAGAGTGACATAATGACTGCGATAATTAAATATATGACAATTAATAAGAAATATAGGGATATCTTTCTAAAACCATTTTTCTTTTTTTTTTTCGATTAATATATTTCATAAAAGTCAATTGACAATAATTTAATGAAATAGGAGGCCGTTGGAGACCAACTCCACAAGTCATGCAATCCAACCATCAAATAACAGGATCCCACGACCATCAACGCGCCAAAAATAACTACTTTTTGACCTCACCATTTTATTTTTTGTTTTAAAATATAACATAAAATATTTAGCACACAAACAATGGAGATGACTGGGTACTCCCTCCCATTTTATATCTTTTTTTTTGTTTTAACTCCAAATAATTCGTATCAAGAGATTTTTGATTCGAAACAATCTAAAATGACTACTTTGTAATTTACCCAAATTATTTGTGCATTATTTGAGAATAATAGTTGTTCAAATTGTAAAAGTGATAAATAGATTTATTAATTAGGGGTAAAAAAATGAATGTCAGTCATTGGAATTGTAAAGGTGACAAACAAATTGAGAGAGTTAATTAAAATGACAAACATTTTGAGACGGATGTAGAGTTAACTAATGATAGTCTTTATATTTTTTTTAAGTTAATATTGTAAGGTTTATAATAGTTTTTTTATAAAAGTCACTAGTGACTAGAAATTTTACCTTTAAGTTTTATTAACTCAAAAATAAAGTATCTCATACGTTATTTAAGGGTAAAATAAGTATTTTAATTATTAAATTTATAAAATTGACAAATAAAAAATGAAAAAATAGTTAAAAAATTTAACCCTAGTATTTTTATAATCATATTCATAGTGTCTAAAATTTAGACAAATAAAAGTCCAGGTGACAATATAACAGATATCCTCTGTTTCACAATATTAACTCAAAAATATTCAAGTGCTAATGAATTTAACTAACTCCTCCGAGTATAAATTAATGACCCAACGACTTTCCTGCCCTTAATTCTAACTCCTCTCCCTTTCTCTCTCGCTCTCTGTGCCTGAATTGCTCTGCAATTAGGGTTTTGTTGTTCTTCTCCCAACAATTCCCAATTTCGCACCATTTTTCTTCATGATCGGCCACTTTTTCACACATCGAAGCATGATTCCACTATAATTCATCGATCAAACCCAAACATTCCTCAATTTCGCAACATTTTCCTTCATCATCGGCACAACTTTTTCACATATCACCATGATTACTCTATAATTCATCGATCTGCCCCTCAAATTCGTTCCAAATCGTCGGCATTTTGATCTTCGAAGAATCGGTACGACAACAGATGGATCAGACGGAGATCAAACGAGTTTTCCAGATGTTCGATCGGAACGGCGACGGACGAATCACGAAACAAGAACTGAACGAATCGCTCAGCAATTTAGGGATTTACATTCCGGACAAGGAACTAACACAAATGATCGAGAACATCGACGTGAACAAGGACGGATTCGTGGACATCGACGAGTTCGGATCGCTGTACGAGACGATCATGGACGAACGCGACGAGGAAGAAGACATGAGAGAGGCGTTCAACGTGTTCGATCAAAACGGCGACGGATTCATCACCGTCGAGGAATTGCGATCGGTGTTGCAGTCGCTAGGGTTGAAGCAGGGGCGGACATTGGAGGACTGCAAGAAGATGATCAGCAAGGTCGATGTTGATGGCGATGGAAGAGTCGATTACAAGGAGTTCAAGCAGATGATGAAGGGAGGAGGATTTGCTGCGATTACCAATACATAAACATAGGTCAGTAAGTAATTAAGTGGTGCTTAATTACTTAATTCGTTTTGGTTTGTTTGATTTTTGAAGAATTAAGGGGGAAATGGGAGGAATTTTGGGGAGATGTTCATGAATGTGCATGATTGATTGGGAAAGAGAAACCCTAATTGAAACAAATTAAATTAAATCAAAGAAGATGATGACGATGATTGTGTTTATGTGATTGATTAATTAATCTCTCATTTTTTGAGATTTGTAGTTCTCCATTCGTTTAATTTGTTGACTTTTTGTATTGGGAAAAACAAAACATTTTACTCATGATTTCATGCAATGTACTGTACTCCCTCTGTTACTAATTAACTGTTGTTATGGTACATATATAGTCAATTTTTACGAATTTTTACTATTAATCATTTGACATATATAATAATTTAACATATAAACTTATAATTGTTAGATTTATGATTGAATAATATTTTTATATAAATTCAGTGATGTAAGTTTTGCAAATATAATAAGTTGGAGTTCTTTCATGCATATGCATGATTGAGCCCCTAATTGAAAGTTAATTGTTGTATGATTGAATTATTAGAACAAATCAATGATGATGATGATGGAGTTTATTAGATTGATTAATTACTCTTTCAGTTTTGAGAGTTGCAGTTCTCTATTTGTTTAATTTGTTGACTTTCTTTTGTATTGCAAAAAATAAATAAATTATTTTATTCATGATTTTCCTTGATCATTATGTGTTATTAACCTCTACTCTTCATGTTTTTGACATTACACATTGTTTTCCCTTGATCATTTTATATTATTAACCTCTAATCTTCATTTTTTTTGATAAGAGACTAGCAAGTTTTGAGGAAATATGTGTCAAAAAGCCTATTTATTTGGTAGTAAACACATAGCCATCATGAAGTTTATAGATGTACAATTACAGAGGGAATGAGAGTTTTATAAATGCGTATATCAAGAAGTATATGACATAAATAAATCCTGCTTAACTAGAAGAGGATGAAGATTTCATCGATAAGCTTAACCCTGTCACTAAGAAGGAGATCTCAACTATCGGGGATTCATACATGCATGTTACAATATAAAACAATCATTGAGTCATCAACTGTAAGCTTAAGCTTTTGGCTGAGAAGACTTGACTATTTAAAGTCTAAAACAGGGGAAGTGATTTAGTTGGAGAGGAAGGGATATACTTAAAATGCGATGTTCCCTATGTCCGCCGTGAGAAGCTGATTGTTCTGCTTGCAATTCTTTGGACTTATAGCTTCCTAAAATTTTACACTAATCATTCACACCATTTCACTAGAGTAACATCTTCTCAATACTGTTTGTCTTCATTTTAACAATTTTTATGAACATGGTCATTGTTGATGGTAAAAAAAAAATGTTTCTAGATACTAACATACTGGATTTGAACGGTGTTAAATGATTATGTACCCAAATTTTAACCCAAATTTGCACTTCAAGTCGTCTACATCAATCTAACCCTTCTATGGACATATTTACTACTTATACGAATAAATTAGAATAAATTTGGTTATTTTGGAAAGTATGAAGAAATTTAGGTATATTCAGGTAAATAATATTTACTCATAGATTAACTGTGAGATTTACTAGCTCAAACATATCACATCAATAACATTCCACATCCCTTGCCTCAATACTCTCTTGAACCAGAAATGCCTCTTGCATTGCTTCGACAGAAAATGTATTGCTCCATATATAATGCATACATCCCTTGAGAATATATTATGATAGTGTACAAAACTAAATGTTCCCTTGAAACAATGAAATCTAGCTTATGCATTACATAACATTGCCTCTTGCATAACTTGAGCGGCAAGAACATGGAGCTTTCCTTGTGCAGATGAAGCGTTTAGGCTCTAAGAATCGCTTTGTCAGATCGAAGAGATTGATATGTGCTCATTGTGAATCTGAAGGAGACATTATAATCATGTACTTGCCCTATGATCCACTAGTCATAGAGACAAAGAGAAACAACAACAATGTTACAATAACAATTACTATTACCATTACGACTACTATCAGTGTGGGTCCTGCTTTCATAGGTTAGGGGAGACGCAAATATAGGCAACCTTAAGCATCAATATGTGCTTGCAGAGAATCTCATTCAAAAGGATTATAATCTTGTACACGCTCTTTCAATATCTCATGTGAACTTTTGTGCAGCAAAATAAGGGCACACAGTAAACTAAAGGGCATGGTATATGGTAGTCTCACCACATACATATATCATACCACAATTATTGAGGTTATATGAGTTCCATTTTTACCATGTCTCGATTAGGTTACAAACAACTCAAACTAGCAGGCTCTATGAACCCTCCGGTGCATGACACAAATTAGGATGTATATCCTTGTTACAATTCAAAAGAAGTGGAAAACATTGACAATTGCTTTAGAAAGCAACAAGAAGAAATCACCGATCAAGTTTACCTGACGCCTTATGCAAATGTAGATGAAGTGTAAGATAACGAGAGAAAATGATAAGAGCCAACTCCATTATTAGATCATGTGACGAGAGAGAGCAGGCTCGTAAGACGCCAATTATAAAATATTTCACTCAAAATGAGTTTTCACAAACGTGCTTTCTCTTAACGTCACACAATCTTTTGATGAATTTTACAGGTATCAACTAAATTACCTGCAAAAAAGGACTGTGATCACATATAAGCAATACTTATTAACCGAGTAATACTATAGAACAACTTTTCAAATTTACAACCCTTTAGAAGTCTAAAGATTGTGTGCTCGTCCGAGTAATAACTATAACAAAAGTCCTTACAATCTTTTGATTAGCTCATCCTGGACCCTAATCCAAGCAATGGACTCCAAGTTCCTAAAGCCATTATCTAAACACCTATCTAACTCACCCGAGTAATAGTAATCATAGTAGCAATATGACCAGTTATAATTAGGTCCAAAGAAAAGGCAAAAATCCAATCTAGTCAACCAACCCTCCCCCCCAAAAAAAAAAAAAAATTAAACAAAAATTAAACCCTAACCCATAACCCTATCTCACCATGGTTAATTAGGTCAATTGCCCAAGTCCAATAAAAGGGACCCAAAAATGGCTCAAACCCTACAAAAGAAACAAGTATGATTGCATATGAGATTCACAAAGGAGAGAAATCAACAAATGGGTCTCAAATATCCAAATGGCCAAAAAAAAATCACAAATTCAGAGAAATCCACAATACAATAAATATTACATTGATATAAGTAAATAATTATGCTATTGAAAATGAACAAATATTAAGTATAAGTGAACAATTATGCTATTGAAAGTGAACAATGACCATAATTGAAATACATATTCCAGAAACATACGGGAGTCTAAAAAATGGCTCAAACCCTATGAAAAAACAAGCATAATTGCATGAATTAAAGTGCTAACACCATACTTTTTAGAGAGAAAAAGAGAAAATACCTAGGTCCTACCATATCCACCACCCAGATGAAGAAAGAAACAAAGAAGAGACCTTTGAGAGTTCAGCTTTTATGGGGGTATGCTTTGACCCAAAAAGACCTCAACTTTATTAGAAAAAACATTTTAAAAAATCACAGATGGATGACGTGGCGGTATGATGGACGTTCAAGTAGGACGGTGTACTATATAAAAAGGTACACTTGATTGCACTGAAAAATGACAGTTTCTTCACCACTTCATTCCTTCCTTCCATAGTACAAAGTACTACTGTACAAAGGACCAAATTCTGGAGCTGACGTGTCACATGTCGGTCCATTTACTAATTGGGCCAAACATTGGCCCATTGGGTTATGGGCTCGACATATTAGTGCTCTGCACGCGCCTTGTTTGAGCGTGGGCTACAGCTCACACTTGTATTTCCATCATCATAATTACAATATTACTGTTGCATGTTATTTATGTTTTTATTGACTCACGGTTTGATAATTTTTCAATGTTTTTGTAATAACTGCAATATTATATTTTGATTGATAGTATTTTTATTAGGAATCTAATAATAATAATTTTATTTTAATAAATTATTATATATATTGAAAAATTTATGGTCAAAATTTTATAAGTTTGATTGCACTATTTCCAAAAATGAGAAATAATATGAAAGGGAGGTAGTATTAAAGTTGTTAAGAATCCACTTCATGAGTAATTAATTTCGTGTTTCGAGAAATTGCACATCAGATGAATATTTGATATCTAATATCCAAATTTTCATGTATTTTTTGGATCGGATAAATCGTATAAATATGAATTTGATTTTAAACTAGGTTTGTACAACAAAAATTTGAAAAATATGTTTAAATTTTCAGCCAAATCGGTAAATATTTCAGAATTTACTACTCTTATCATTATGTCTCCCTTTCTCTCTCATGCACTTTTTCTTGCTTTATTACATGCGTCAATGGAGTATCAGAGGGAAAGTGGGATAGAGCGAGCAGTACGGAGCAAGATGGGGTTTCTTCATTTTCAAATACCCTTTTCTTCTGCTACTCAAAAAAAAACTATAAATTCCAAAAAAAGAAGAAGAAAAAAAATCATTTTTTTTATTATTTATTCTGGTGGGGTTGGTTCAAAGAACCCATTTTTCCAAAAAAATATAATTTGTGGGGTACCCAAATCAAGGCTTTGGGTTTTGTATGTTTGTATTTGCACACTAGATTTTTCCTTTTTTTAATTTCCTTTTTAGCAATTGGAATTGGGAAGCAACCCAACTTTCTGGCATTCTTCCATTTATTCAAGCTTTGAACCTGCTTTTCCCACCTTAATCTTAGGATCAGTATTTCTTATTTATACACCCATCAAAAACCCATCAAAATTTTCATCTATCCATCACTTTCTTTCTCCTACTTTCAGCACCAAAAACCACATTTATGCTCAGATGATGATGAAGCTCCCCAAATCTGTAAGTACCTCCTTCTATTAACACTTGTGATTGATCATCTTGTACCATAGTTTTTGGTTGAAATAAGTGCAAATGTGTAGCTTTTCTTTGCACCCTTTATAGTTTTTGTTTTGATTTTCTACATATTGGGTTTTGGGTATAGTTCTTCTTTTGAATGAGTGGAGATTTGGGGGTTGTTCAAGTACACATATGGCACTTTTCCATCTTTGCTCCCAAACAAATGTAGTATCTAAAAATGGTTTTGAGGTTAAAGTATAAATCACTCCTTGTTGTCTTTGGTGGCTGTATGCTTGAGTGATTGGGTTTTTTGCTTACAATCATGATGAGTATTGGAAGTTATGCTTGTAATGGGAAGTTCCCAATTGGTAGTTGTGATGAAATATGGTGAGCAGAATCTTTGTCAAGCTACTGTCTGGATTTGGTGATTTTGGGTGCATCATGTAGTATCTAAAAATGGTTTTGAGATTTTTGAAGTTTCAAGCTTATGTTAGTTAGTGAGTCTCCATGTAGCAAAACTGTCAATAATGTCCAAATCCAAATCCAATATCCCAAAATCCCACCGCAATGTGAGGTATGAAGGGGTCTAATGTGGTACTTTTTCCCTTTAATTTGCAAATTAGAGAGACTAGCTAGCTTGTTCCAAGTGACCCAAGATTCAAAAAATTGTTCATTATCCACTATTCCATGTGATTGGGGACAAAAACTGTGAGCGAATCTATATTATTGCAGACAAAAAATTGGGTCTGGGTCAAATTCAGGTCGGTCAATGTCGAAATTTGGACAGAAATTGATGTCCATTACCCGGTTTCTTTGGGTCAGACTAGGTCGCACAATTCGAACGGGCTTAATTTCAGGTCATAATTGGGTTTGGACAATTGAAAAGAGAAATATTGCGTCAGAGTTTGGTCAAATAGGCCCATGTCAAAACTTGAACAAAAAATTTATGCCCGTACAATGCTTTTTCTGGGTCGGACAAATTCGGGCATTCGATTCAGACAAACCTTTGCTAGCTTACTCTATATAGAACAAAATGTTGTGTACATGATGAGGCTCATTGTATTCCTTTAAATATGTGCATGTGTGTTCTACGGGACCCATCTTTCATGTTGCAGACCCTCATGGGGAATGCATGGGAGAGACCAGAGAGTGATGGGGTGATGCAAGGGGCCCCATTCCTCTTGTTGGATGATGAGATTTCATGAATCTATTTGCCATTAGAAACTCGGTTACTACTTATTTGCATTTTGGAACTCTTATCCATCCGATCCCGGCTCCTAGATTTGACTCATAACCCAAATCTTGATTACCAAGGGTCATCTCTTACTGATGGCGGTAAATAAGTGGTTCCATTTTAACTGTGATTCGTTTTCGGTTTCTGTTTTCATCCACCAGATGGCTTCTATAGGGCCGAAAAGACGGAGATCCTCATGGTGCAAACCCCTTCCAACTATGGCTTTGCTTTGTGCCGCCGTTTTCATTGGCAGTGCATTTCTTGTGACAGACAGTCAGGAGGTAAGTCTATATAGGCTGGTGCTGATAATTGCCTGCTTTCGTGATGTATCGAATTTGCTCAAGCTCTAGAGTATGATATAGACCGTAGAGTATAGTATCCTAAGAGTATAATATTGCAATTGTCCGTAAAATATTATATGAGAAATTATCAGTCAAAGAGTGACATTGGAGATTGTGAAAATCAACTAAGTGACAAATAATACGGAACAGGGAGAGTAATATCCTTGTTTTGTCCCAAAATGCTTGTTGCATGACTTGTGATCCATGCAAGTATGGCCATTACTGTTGAAATTATGTTGTTGCAGATATTTTCAGCTCGAGGCATGTTACATATCTTTCTGAGATCAGGATCTATGAACTGCAAAGTACGTGATGCAATGGAACGTCTTTAGAATTTTGGTCGTATATACTATGGTCCTTGTTATTTTCCGTCCTCCCCGTGGAATAGACAATGTTTTCTAATGTATGACTGTTTCCTAACAGGAACCATGTAATCTTACTGGGGCCGAGTCATTGCCAAAGGGCATTGTTTCCAGCACTTCTGACTTGGAAATGCGACCTTTATGGGGTTCACCTAATAAGAAGGTTGGTACCTATAATCGGATCATTTTACTTGTTAATCGAATCCAAAACAAGACTACCGTGACGTTAGCAAAAAAAAACACCGTGATCATGTATGCACAACTCGATTTTAAAGGATGGATCATGGAATGTTGATTGTGTATAGAAGAATCCTTTTTTTAAAAAAAATCCAAAACACTCGATGTGTGGGTTTCTCGTGTTAGCACTTCTCATCTAGATCATTTTGGTTACATGCTTTTGTTCATTGTCTGACGTGAGTTTTCTTTCGTTGTCCCCAGAAATCAAACATGAACCTTTTGGCTATGGCGGTTGGTAAGAAGCAGAAAGAAAATGTTGATAGAATTGCGAGAAAGGTGAGAACTTTGGTGCAATAGATTAGATTTCAAGTGTTTTAAATGCCTCCCAATGTGCGCCCTGCTAAAATGTCAAGACTTCTGAGTTCTGATATTCTTTGCAATGTAAAAAAGAGGCTAACTTTTTATCATCTTCGCAGTTCCTAGAGAGTAACTTTGTGGTGATGCTTTTCCATTACGATGGCAATGTGGATGACTGGAGAGACTTAGATTGGAGCTCCAGTGCCCTGCATGTTGCCGCTGCCAATCAGACTAAATGGTAACTTTTCGAGACTTTTACGCCATGTTTGGCGCATATAAAGATCATTTTATTCGGTATTTCTGCAGGAATGAGCCTCTTCATGAACCTGTTTCACCTGGGAGTTTGTTGTTGTTGTTGTTCGGTATTTCTTGCTACAATGTTTGCCTTATTGTTTCTCCTTCAGGTGGTTTGCAAAGCGGTTCATGCATCCAGATATTGTGGCTGAATACGCATACATTTTCCTGTGGGATGAAGACCTCGGAGTTGAAAATTTCAATGTTCCACGGTACATACTCAAGTCTAGTTTGCAAGTTCTTTTAGTCCTGTGGGATTGTCCCGTTCGTCGTCTTATGCAAATTTCTCGTCTGCTGCAGTTACCTCTCTGTCATTAAGGAAGAAGGGCTGGAGATTTCGCAGCCTGCTATCGATCCGGATAAATCGGAAGTCCATCATAAACTTACTGCTAGACAAAAGGGAGCTTTGGTGCATAGGTTACCCATCACTTCCTGAACTTTTATTTTTTTAATTTCTATTATGTCGATAACCTGGCCAGATGGCTGAGACAGGTGAAGTTTAGGTAAAAGTTGAAAAGTTGAGTGTTGAAAATATAGGTTAAAATTGGTAAATTTGGATCGGGTTGTGTAATGGATATTTACCCCTCTAAAGAGCAGAGTCAAACCTCATTTGTTTCTTTTACGTAGAGTACTAGGTAGAGAACGGTTTTATAAATCTTGGGTCAATTGGAATCGGTCTATCTGAACTGCAAAATTTTCCCGTCCATACCTTACTTGGTGGTGGGATTTTGGAGTATTGGATTTGAACTTGGACCAAGAGTAGCGGACTTCAATCTTCAAGAAAGTCATTCCTTGTTTTTCCTAAGGCTAAAATATCTCACTAAACACCAAAGTTCCATCGCAAAACATAGTGTGAGGATCTGATGTAGCAGTCTTACTGGTCCCGGTTGACCCTAGGTTTATTTGATTGTCAAAACCGATGATTTTAGAGGTTTAGCTTGGATTGCGTACACGATTTTGCTAATCTCAATTTTGCTACCAGGAGAGTTAATGGTGAACTTCCGGGGAGAAGAAAATGTGATGAAAATAGTACGGAGCCTCCTTGCACCGGGTAAATACCACTACCATTTGATCAGTTTTCACCCCTCTCATTCCTTCCCATTGTTTCTGTTGCACTTCTATTTTCGCTCACGGATCAAAAGATCAATCATTACTTATTCATTATTCAGTTTATTGTTTGCTGTTTATCGGTTACTATCTGGAATTGAACAAGACTAATATTACAGGTGGGTAGAAATGATGGCTCCGGTTTTCTCAAGAGCTGCATGGCGATGTACATGGTTTATGATCCAGGTATGTTCCCTACTATCGAGAAATTTAAATACATTTTTTCGAAATTTTGAGATCAGATACGAAATGAACACATCCTGCGTAACAACAATAAAAACAACCAATGTGGGTCCCCCTTACGTGGGGTCTAGGTTATCTAGATGTAGGAAGTCTTACGTGATCTAGACTAATTCATGAAATGGACTGCCTATATGATACACTATTCCTGTTGAATATAGATTTGGAATATCTGTTTTATGCTGTGACACGACTGTTACTTGAACAACTCGTCTTTTTGTTTCGTAGAATGACTTGGTTCATGCATGGGGCGTAGACTTTCAGCTCGGTTATTGTGCACAGGTAAATCTCTGCTACAAATCCCTTGTTTTTTTTTCCTTACTTTTTCTCGGGCTTGCTCGTATTGCCTGAATGTCTGACTTGTGAGGCTGTGATTGTATGTAGGGTGACAGAACACAGAAAATTGGCGTCGTGGATTCTGACTATGTCATTCACCTTGGTCTTCCCACATTGGGTGGCACACCACAGAACAAGGTAATGAATCCAAAGCATAGTTACCAGGAACGCTTCCCGGGTCACTAGTCCCGAAACGAGGGTCGTTAATTTTTACACAAATTTAGTATAATTTTGACTTTGGAACGCTTGTTCCCAGAACGCGGGTCGCAGGCGTATGTAGCGTTCCCGGTAACTATGATCCAAAGTTAATGTCCATACTTGGAAAACTGAATAGTCATTCTATCTGCTCCTCCCCATCCATGGCTTAACCGAGAAGGTTACATCTATGGAATTTTGTATAATTACCATTGATCGTGACAACAAGAGTAACGGTTCTTGTGTGGGTCCCACTCATGCGGGTCCGGGGGAAATCCAAATGCAGGCAGCCTTACCCTTGATCTTGAGATAACGGAAGTTCCTATTGGTTGTCATAATGTAGTCTATCTTAGCCGTTTGTTTCTCCCTAGGTACTAGATAATACATCAAGTCTTGACTCTCTCGCTAGGGCATGGAGCCCAACCCATCATTTCGAACTAAAAAACACACGCCACCCCCCAGTGTGGGTCCCACTTATGCACGGTCTGTAGAAATCCGGGTGTAAGCAGTCTTCCCTCAATACACACTTCTATCCGTTGATAAATTGTTTTCAAAGACTCCCTTTAAACTAAAAACACAATTTTCGAAAATCTTGACATATAGACTCATGTCAGGTTTGGGCATCAAATAGACAAAATGAATTCGTAGCTGTGACTTTCTTGGTCCTTGAAACCGGTCCATATTTATGTGCATCGATATGTATTTAGCTTACGAACTTCACCATTGATGAGAGAAATTCATGCAGACCGACGGTGAAGCAGCTAATCAGAAAGCACAGAGTGGATCTTCCCAGGGCTCATCACAAGGGGTACCTAACTAACTAATCCTCAGTTCCTCACAGGTTGTTTAAATTTGGTGCTAATTTTCGTACCGTTGCTCATTTAAAGCTCCATTTGCAGGCATCATCCACATCCAGTGAGCCGGATACCAGAACTGCGGTATGTGCCTCGCAATACACTTCCTAATTTTCTTGCTGATGTCTGATGTATCGCGCATATAATTGTGATTTTGTGCTTGAAATTCACATGATAACCTTAAAAGGATTCCGTAGCCTAACAAAATAATCATAAGTCATAACACAACTCTCAATGAGTTTGGTAGAATCCCGAGAAAGATTTTCCCGGGAAAAAACTCTCGCTATCCCCCTCGTGAGAAAAAGTTTACTGAGTTTGACAGTGGAATAATGGTGAGTTTGACAGTGGAATAATGGTCAAACATGGGAAAATTTGTCAGTTTAGGAACGTTGGCGAACTTTCCCAGAAAAGTTTTCCAACCCGAACACATGGCAACTTAATGTTTCCAACCCTAAACCCTAAACCCTAAAACAAAATGTCTCTCGAAACCAAAATGCAGGTGAGGAAACAGTCGCTGACAGATCTAGAGAGGTTCAAGAGCAGATGGAGGAAAGCCGTCACAGACGATGACAGTTGGACCGATCCATTCCAACAACCGAAAAAACAGGATATCCGATAGACTGTTTGTCCATAATGTGTTCCCAAACGATCCAAACCCAACTGAAACAATACATCGAACAGACACACCTTCGACATTACAGGACAGCAAAGTACATCAGAGTCGGCTGCTACGACATACATCTTACTGTAGATGTCATGCAAATAGCATTATGGCAGGATGTTTTGGTCAAACAGAAGCTCATTGTTTAAGAATTCATTCTTTTGTACAAAACTGAATCTGCAAATCTTGTAAAATAGCAGCATTCATACTTGTGTCAAGAATTCAAACTCATTGATCATTAATATATTATATATATATGAGTCATGTTGTATGAATAGTCTACCGCTTTAATATACAATGTTGCTTTGGTAAACTGTTTGGTAAATAATTGTTAGCTATTTACATAATTAATGTGAAATAGTGCAATTTAAACTAGGCTCTATGTTGTCAATAGTTAGAAAGAAACTGTATGTTTTGATATTGTAAAATGACACCCTTTGTTTGATAATTTCTCACATAATACTCCCTCCTTCCCATATTATCTGTCACTTTAACTTTCTTTTTTCCCATAATATCTGTCACTTTATATTTCTAATAACACATTAATTACTAATTTATCAAATTAACCTTATTAATTACATCTTTTTCTTCAACTTTTCTTTTTTATTCACCTTTTCCCTTTTTTATTCACTATTTTATTCAACATTTCTACATTTCCAATGCACTAAATTAATGCAAATGGGAAGTTTTTTTGGTCTTCTAAATTGTGTCCAAAGTGACACATAATTTGGGAAGGAGGGAGTATGTTATTAACAATTACATTATTATACTTTTATTATAATATTTTTCATTACTAATCTAATAATCGTAAATTTTATATAGCAACTCATTGTATATATTGAAAAATTTATGATCAAGATTTTTTAAATTTGATTGAACGATTTTCAAAGACGACGATTAATATGGAATTAAGGGAGTATTTATGAGTACCTTGCAAAAAAAAAGAAAGAAAAAACTAATTCATTGGGCCAGGCTTTTAGTGTGGGCTTGAACTAAAATTTCGGCCTGTTTTTGGTGGGCTTTTCATACACCCTTTGTCCTGTTTTCCTCCTTCCTCTCTTGCAACTTTAATTTGAATCCCAAATTCCCAATTTTTCTTCCATCCTCAACTACTCCTCAACAACGACTAAAACCCTAACAACTCCAAACCCAGAAACAAACTCATCCTATCTCACTTCTCACTCTCACTCTCACTCTCACTCTCACTTCTCCCCCTCCATTTTCGAAGCTCAAACCCTAAAAAATGCCATAATTTCTCTCCAAATTCTCCTCAAATTCCCACCAGACATAGCAGATTTGCAGCAAACAGTAGCCAGTAGCTCGCCATTGTTCACTTGTTCTTATTTCGAAGTAAGTTCTTCAAATCAATGAGTTTACTTAGCTAGAATCTTGCAGATTCTAGGTCTTTTGTTGGTCACATTGTTGTTACATTGTTATTCTACAGCTTGGATTCTTGCAACTTAGGAAGTAGCTTCTATAAATTAGTTTACTTAGCTAGAATCTTGCAGATTTTTGGTCTTTTGTTGGTCACATTGTTGTTAAATTGTTATCCTACAACTTGGATTCTTGCAATTTAGGAAAATTTGTTTACTTAGCTAGAATCTTACAGATTTTAGGTCTTTCTTAGCTAGAATCTTGCAGATTCTAGGTCTTTTGTTGGTCACATTGTTGTTAAATTGTTATTCTACAACTTGGATTCTTGCAACTTAGCAAGTAGCTTCTACAAATTAGTTTATTTAGCTAGAATCTTGCAGATTTTAGGTCTTTTGTTGGTAACATTGTGGTGACATTGTTTTTCTACCACTTGGATTCTTGCAATTTAGGAAGTAGCTTCTATAAATTAGTTTACTTGGCTAGAGTGTGGTCATTTTGCTTTTGTGCAATTGATGGACTGACATTTTTCTCTTGTGAACCTATTAATTTCATGGACACATTGGATTTTCTTGGTGAAATTTGTGTCTGGTTATTAATTCTTCTGTTTCCTGCAGGGTTTTGTGGGTCCAAACATCATTAATTCTGTAGATTTAGTCACAGATTTACAGAAATTGTGAAAGGGGAGTTGTCTTCATTTTATTTCATCATGCAGACACCTAAGTCCAGGTAACAGATTTGCTCTATCTAAAGAGTCTCCTTTTTTTTTTGGCTGATTTTTGCTTTTATGTGCATTTTAGGGTTTGAGTTGAAGATATAAAACAACCCTTCAAGGTTTATGAGCTACTAAGTTATATTCTTGGTATCGAGTGTTGGGATTTTTAGGGTTTAGGGTTTATTTTAGAGTTTGAGTTGAAGCTATAAAACAACCCTTCAAGTTTTATGAGCTACTAACTTATATTCTTGGTGTCATTGGAGTGTTGGGATTGTTTTTTGCACCTTGAATTACTATGAGTGTAGCAGATGTCAGTCCAACATCTCTTTTTAAAGAAATTTTATATACTTTCACTGTAATTTGAAGTGTCGAGTGTCGTACCTTTGTCCGGGTACCAAGGATCTGACACGGATACGGCAGAGAAAATGAAGAGTTGGAGTAACATAGGCCTTATGTTGGTCTCTTGACAGTTTTTTCTCCTTGTTATATTGGCTATGATTCGTGTTTCGGCTTTGATATAGCTTTTTTATGCTTGGATTTGCATCCTATAAAGTTTGTTTTCTATTTTTCCCCTGTTAACATGTATATGAAATAATTCTATATAAAGTATACAACTCTTTCTTTGTGTTTATAACACTAATTGTTGTATCATTCCCCACTTCCTGAGCTGCAGCAAAGGAAGCCTCAGGGAGTCACCCCAGAAAGTCTCGGTACAACCGACGAGGCAGCTGAAAATAAGTCCAGCTGGGCAAAAGTCTCCATCCTCTTCAACTCATACTATTCCCAGGACCCCTAAAGATGGAAGCCCAAAAGTTGCTGACCGCAGATCACCAAGAAGCCCTCTACCTGAGGTTCGGAACTACTTTGACCTTGTCAGCTCGTAAAATTCTATTTTTTTTTTTTAAAAAAAAAAATCGTCTTGTAGAATCTATCTTCAGAAGTTGGATATTTTCTTGTGAATCTTCCTCTGCTCTGTTACTTTTTATGTATAGCCCCCTTTTATCATGGTTCTTTCTTTTCCAACCAAGCTACTTGAAACAGAGTTGTGGTGCTAGTCCTCCATGTCTATGTTACTTGGACTCGGGTACGGGTGTCGGACTCAGCCAATTTCGGGAATATTTGCATGTTTTTGTTGTAATTTGAGGTGTCGAGTGTTGTACCCTTGTCTGGATGTGGAGGGTCCGACACGGGTACGGCAGAGAAAATGAAGAGTCGGAGTAACATAGCTCCATATTTGCACCAAGGGTATCATCCAATGATTATTTAGATATCGTGAAACTGTTTCTAATGAATCCAATCTTTCAGAAGAAGCGGCCAAGCAGATTGTCTGAACTGGAGTCCCAGGTTAGCAAACTGCAGGAGGATCTGGTAAAAGTGAGAGATCAGTTGATTGTTACAGAGTCGTCAAAAAGGGATGCTCAGGCAGATGCAGAAGACTTGAAAAGGCAGCTGGCCGACATGTCATTGAAGTTGGAACAGTCTCAGGAGCAAATTTCCGAGCTGCTGGCTTCTAAGGAGACCAGTATTCAGGATCTTGAAAACATCGCACGGGAGAAGGATCGAGAATGGGAACGCCAGGTTGAGTCTGCCCAGAAGCAACAGTCAGACAACTTAGCCGCCTTGTCGTCTGCCCAGGATGAGATTCAGAGGCTCAAGCTCCAACTTGAGACGGTTGCCGAATCCCGGGAACGGGAGAGAGAATCAACCGATGGTGAGCTGAAAAGCTTGAAGGAGAATCTGGCAGGGAGCTTGTCCCTCATTGAAAGTTTGAAACAAGAGCTAAAGGGCTCCCGAGAAACAGAAGCTCAAACCGAGGAGCGCGTTAGGGAAACATTACTCCAACTAGCAGCTGCTGAGGAGACTGTCAGTGGTCTCAGATCGGATGTGAGCAGATCCACCGAGGCGTATAATGCCATTCTGTCTGAACTAGAGCAGTCAAAGGCTCGTGCCAGTTTTCTGGAAGACCTCGTGAACAAACTTAATGCCGATGTCATTGAAGCTCACAAACACGCTTGCCGTGATTCCAGTATGCCGAGAAATACTGAAATATTGGAGGTTGATGAGCTTGAATCAGAGTTACAAAGAACAAAGCGTGAGGTTGTTCAGCTGGAATCTGCACTGGAAGCTGCTGAGATAAGATACAACGAAGAACGATTACACAACAGCATGCAGATTAAAACTGCTTCTGATGAATTGGAACAGTTGAAGTCCCAATCCTCTCTAAGGGAGGCTCAACTGGAAGCAGAGCTCAAGGGCGCAAAGGCGGTTATCGATGAGCTGAAGGCAAACATAATGGACAAAGAGACCGAGTTGCAGGGCATCTCTGACGAGAATGAACGCTTGACTGTGAAGCTCGAGACACGCCAAAGAGAAGAGGAACTAGAAAACGAACTCAAAAAACTGATGGAGCGTGTCGAGGAGATGAAGGAAAACATAATGGGTAAAACTCGGGAGTTAGAGAGTATGTCCGAGGAGAACGAGATGCTGAAGCAAAAGATCAAGGAACAAGAAACGAACAAGGGTGTCGAAGAATCCCGAGTTTCCGAACAGGAAGCCATGGCGAAACTGGGTTGCTTGATGGAAGAAGCTGATAAGAGCAACCGGAAAGCCGCTAGGGCTGCCGAGCAGTTGGAGGCAGCTCAGGCGGCAAATGCAGAAATGGAGTCCGAGCTCAGAAAACTCAAAATTCAGTCCGATCAGTGGAGGAAGGCTGCAGAAGCGGCTGCCTCGATGCTCGAGCGAACCGCCTCACACAACTATAACCCTAGCCCGACTATCGGTTTGGATGACTATGATGATGAAGAGTCCTTCAAGAAGAAGAATGGGAGTGTTCTGAAGAAGATTGGGGTTTTGTGGAAGAAGCCCCAGAAGTAACAACTGAAGCTCTTTGTGATGAGCATGAGCTTCATTCTGTGTTCATTTGTGTATGTTGATTAGCCTATCCTATCTGTATGATGCTTGTAGACTTTATGTTATAATTCCAGACTTGTAACATCTCTGCAGTGCTCAGTTTTAGTTTCAAGCATAGTATGTATGATGCATGATGATGCACTGAAGACACTGCTTAATGTAATGTGCTCAAGCAATTCTAGTAATGTAATGTTGATGTATATTTATCGGGATTAGTTCACAAGGAGTTAATTGTGGTTGTAAACACAAATTTCTGGGTCTAAATAAATAAACACAAGGAATTAGTGAACAAATATAATATATTAATTTCAAAGGATTTTGGGTACAATTTCTATGTATTTGTTATAAATGAAAATGTAACTCCTCCGATTCGATCTCCTTGAACGAGTCTTGAATGAGTATGACTTTGGATGAATATATTCTTGGATGAATATACTCTTGATTGAATATGAACTTGGATGATTGTGGTCTTGAATGAGGGTCGTAGAGACTTGATCCCGATCAAGAGGAAGTAATTTGATCTCCATGAATGGACGGCACGAGCTTAAACTTTGTTGTGCTTCTTGTCTTCGAGAGAAAGTATGGTAGCTTTTGAGTCTTCTTTGAATAGTTTTCCACCACCTCTAAAATAAAGGAGAAATGATCTCTATTTATAGAGAACCTGGACCAGCCTTTGGGCCTATTTAATTCCTTTTAAATAAAATAAAAGGAATAAATAATTAAAATATAATATTATATAATTAATAATTAAATGATCCACCATAATTAATTTTGATACATGGCGGATTATAATTGGCCGAATTAAAATTATTTAAATTTCCACGTGGCGAGTCTTGATTGACTGACAAATTTTTACATTCAACAGTGTTATTATCAATTTGGACGGGTGTCAAAAGATATGCGTAGAGCTGTCAAAAGCTAACCCAGCCAAACACGATTACCGGTTTAAATCTAACGCCGAATGGTTGTGTTCCCACTTTTCAATTTGTTTAATTAAATAGATTTGGACCCTGTTCTTTAATTGGTTAAATCGAACTAACTTAACTTAATTTAGACCATGTTCTTTGGATGTGTTATTTTCAAGCTAGGATAGTTAGGTTTCGATAAGTTTTGATATCTTAGGATAAGTTATGATACTTTTTTAGGAAATTCTGTTTTTAGAATGCACACTTTTTTTGGGAAATCGTGTTAGGCTGGGATAAATTAAGAGAAGTTAGGAAAGCTAAAGAGTTAGATCTAACCTAACAAAAGAACATGTCCTTATTTTAACTTATCATTACCTAACTTAACTTAACCCAACCCAACCCCTAAAAAATACCAGAACCAAAAATAACGTTTTAAATACCAAAGAAATTCAAATAATATTATTTTAATCTCAAATCAATTTGTTTTTTTTCCAACACTTATAACTTTTTCATTTATTTTCTCCAAAATATTCAAATTTTATTACTAAAATATTTTCACTCACTAACAAATTTAACTCAAACCTAACCTATCATATCATAACTTATCCTAACTTAACTAACCTAACTCGAACTTAACTTGACAAAAGAACATGGTCTTACTTTCATTTAAAAAACAATTAGGTAAAAGTCAAATTCGTCCAATTGGTAGCTTACTTTGTTTTTTTTTTTGTTGTGGTATGTAAAATGTGAAAATTGTATGATATGGTAAATTGTGAAAAGTGAGGTATATTGTGGTACGGTATAGTAGGTTATGGTTAAATTTGTTGTAAGAATATTTGGTATGGTAAGTAAGGAGAGAGAAAAGTGAGAAGTCGGGATAAAAGTTTAAAGTATGACAATTAATATGAAAGGGAGGGAATAATCTTAGAGTGCGTTTGGTTGGTTAATAATCACGGAAAATAGTTAATTTTTTCGGATTGATTTATTTTACTCATATTTAAATGCGGGTTAACTTTAGGAAAATTTTGACGATGGTGCCACCATTTTCTCCGAACACTCCCTTATATTGGAAGTTGGAACCCGCCATATAGTGGAACCCTCCACTGTGGAGAGCGCAAACTATAAAACTGACGACAGATGCCCTAATTTGCGACTGCATGGAAGTTTACAACAACCCATCCATCAAGTACTCTACCAATTTCACATCTTTGTGCGAATGATATTGTGTATACTGCATGGATTTCAGATTATTTGTCTAAATCATGATCACATTGTTTAGCCATGGACAGAATTTTACCTTGTCTGGTTGATTGAAGCGAAATGATTCAGTTCTGAAGCAACAGATATGGCGATAATGGCGATACAAGCGCACTGTCGAGTCTTGTGTTCATACTGCTTATCGAGCTGCCATTTTCGTCCTCCCTAGGTTCTTCATCTTCAGGTAGTTACGTTTCCCTCTCCAAGGTTTATGCTGAATTTATTGAGCTGCTATGATCCTGTTCGATTTCTTTTTCGTGTCCTTGATCTTTTGCATATCTGTTGAAACAGCTCAATTGATGATTTTCGTGTTGAAAGTGATTCTGAATTACATGTTCTATGAATTTGAAATTGCTGTCGATGAGATTAATGACGGAATTAAGATTATGATAGAAACATGACAACGATATAATGGAATAAACTTTGATTTGAAATTGACCCGTTTTGATCATTCAATATGTACAAAACAAGTGATTTTTACGTTTCTTAGAACTTTTAGATTTGTAGAATAGACTCAAATGTAACAGAATACATACAGCCTGTGGCGCCCCAAAATGATGGAGTGGATGTTGGAATAATTTGACTGACTTGATAGTTCAATTCAATCCATCAAAAAATGTGCGTATTTGAGGACCCGAATAGTCTTGGATAACTCTTTGTAATAAGATCATAGTTACCAGGAACGCTTCCCGATCCTTTTTTGTTAGACTTCATTAGGAAAAAGATTATTTTGATCTTTACATGCCAAATTTTTCATGGCTCAGGGGCTTTTTGTTGTCTTGTGAGGAGCTAAGGAGTAACCGTTGAACCTCAGCTCCAAACGAGCGACACTCTTTCCCTTTCTCCTTTCTCTAGTCTAGCCATGTTTTTCTTCGAATTTCAGCTAGAGCCTATTGGAAACGTGCATCTACACTGCACATTTGCTAACATTGTTCGGCTTTCCCTAAAGACCGCAGACCATCTTGCCATCTAATCAATTCTAGCTTGCACCTGAAGGACTATGTGTTGGGTAAATACAAAAGTGGGACTAACTCTCTCCTTTGGGATGGACAGTAGTTCGTCAAATAATTCCAGTAAGCTATATGGTGTCTCTAGCAGTTGGGTGTAGATGCACTTTTTTCACTCTTGTTGCTGACAAAATATGTTCCAGATGTCAAATGAATTAGAACATCAAGAAATGAACTTAATCACAATCAACTTGCTCCATTTCATCCCATCACAGTCACATATGTCTATTCTTTTGCATTTTTTTTTGTAGCCTGTTTGATTGACCCAATGTTCCAAATGTACATCTAAACTGTTTGATTGACCCAATGACCCCAACTCCAGATTTTAGGATTGGGGATTACAAATTTCAAACTTGAACCGTAAAATCGAAAATACATCTTACTTGCAGTGATTTGACATCCTTGTGCAAATTTATGTTATAACTGAATTTTGACATCCTTGTGCAAATTTATGTTTGCAAAAGAGACATGAAAATGGCACGATTGTTAAATGGTCAGTACTCCATACACAACCCAACCCGTTTGCTAGTTGTATTTAACACCTGCCACTTGTGTTTCCCCGTCTCCACATTTTCCCTAACAAGATGAATTTCTTCAAATCTGTACGTATCCTCAGTGGGGAGAAAAGGGGGGTTCTCTATTTTTTTCCTGCATTTGTGCTAACTGCCTGTTGGCATAATATTAATTTGTGATTGTTAGCTATCTTAGTTAAAATTAGTCATTTTGCACCATGTATTACATACTTTGTGTTTTGGTTTATAACATGTTGGTTTTGACTTTTGAGTGATGCTGTTTACTTTATTCTGTGCTATTATTATCTTTGTGGTGACTGATGAGAGGATTAGTGGTTTTTGAAGTACACGGACATTCATCCTTCTTTGCTGCCAAGAACAATTCCAGTTTGTGACTGTATGCTCCAAGAGTTTGAGAGTCCAACAAACGTATTCATCATGAATATGTTCTAAACTTGATGAGTAAAAACATTATGGCAATTTACTGTTGGTTTCTTTTCATCATAGTTTTTTTGGTCTTTGGTTGGTTTGAACTTAGAAATGGAGAGTGTTTTTTAGTTTGAGATAGGTGGTGAAAGAAATTAAGTGAACCCCTCCCATCCTTCCATAGCACAACGATTCTTTACTAATATCTAATTGGATAAGTACAGTTCTTTTGCACTTGCCCTTTTGTATATGGGCATCATCCCCTTGGTGTCTCATTAACATAATTTGTTGATTACAAATAAAAAAAAAAAAAAACTGATTTCATAGCAGGTGAACCATGTAAAGCCTAGAAGACAGAGATTCTTAAATGCCCTTCCTATGCCGGCTTTGCTATGTGCTGCTGTTGTCATCAGCTGTGCATTTGTTGTAATGCATGCAAAATTGGTAAGGATAGTTGCTGATTAATGGCTCTGTCTATTGATGCACTGAATTTGGTTTTATAACATGGCATAGGGCATACTATCCCTGAGTTCTTTGACATGGCATGCAAATGCATCTACTAGACTTCTTTCATTATTCACGGTTTCCATTTGATATAACTTGGATGCCTTTATGTTGAATTGAGGTCAAAACCTGATAAAGTTTGTGTGATCTTGGTTATTCAATTATACATTAGACTGTTAGCTGTCTGCCCCACAGTTATCTTCTCATAACCAAAATGTTATCTCTCAGATCTACTGCTTGATTCTTCTGACCTCAGTTCAGCACCTCATCCAATTCAAGCGGTGTACCTTTTATTTTATGAAGAGTAAACAAGCACAACTATTGGACCCTTTCTCATCTCAAGGGTAACTACTAATATGCTTTACGTGTCAGGGGCAAGAGGTAAATACCAAACTGCTCATGACAAACATGACCCATCTACCCCACAATTTCCATACATAGGAACTTTGTTTTTACTTCTACCAAGATTTGAACGTTGGTAAGGAACTTGGAAGATGGGGTGCTACGACTTGGCGGCCACCTCTTTCATAATCCTAGCAGTGTACTTATTTAGCATTCTGATTGACCTAAAAGGATGACTTCTGAGAAACAGTAGCATTTACGGAGAGAGAGGGAAGTCGGGAATGAGTATAAAACTCCACTATTTGGATTATGATAATTCAAACATCCCATATCTTATGATGTATATGAGAATGCATAGTGTTAATAATGTGATCAGGGACTAACGATGAGGAGATGCCAGGGCTGATGAGAAGTGCCCTAGTTTTTGGAGTACATGTTGGCTGTACAAATTCTCACTTAGAATCTCACTTTGATCACTTTTGCAGTCATTGAACCATTTTTCTTAAATGAATTTTGTTGCAGAAATTGTCAGCTCTGGTTGTCCGAAATGAGAACTGTGAGGTCTGTCATGAGCAATCCCAGGGTTTATGGGCTTTTGCAATCATACTATTTGTTTCTGTTTTCCTCATGTTTGGCCGCTTTCTTCCAGGGGCAATGTAGACCTCGTGGGTCTGAAACATTGCCAAAGGGTATTGTTTCCAGCACATCTGACTTGGAATTTCGCCCGCCATGGGTATCACCTATTGAGAAGGTCAGGAAAAAAAAAACTATCTTTTACCAGAATCTGAATCAGAATGGCCTGATTAGTTGCACGATAAGGTTGCATGTACCTTATCGTGCAACGAATCAGGCCATTCTTGTGTTTCTCTGCAGAAAGTGTCCATCCCAAAGGATTGTGAAATGCAACTTTTATCCTAGTTCATGAGTATTGTTAGTTATGTAGATTTTCATGAAATTTCGTATTCGTAGATTGGTTATGTTTAACTTAATACATATATTCTTTGATCACTTATCCAAAACAGTTTTAATTTACTTTGTATTGGTTGGCTTTGTTGCTGTCTGACGACATAAATTCCTCTCTCAGAAATTGAACATGAGCTTATTGGCTATGGCTGTTGGTAAGAAGCAGAAAGCAAATGTGGATAAAACTGTGAGGAAGGTGAGATGTTTAATTCAAATATATGAAATGTGCATATTTTCTTTTAAAGACCACGTTGTAAAGTAGCTTGTAACAAATCATCATTGCTTTCTTTTCTTTTTTTTTTTCTTTTTTAGCCAGATTCCAGAGACAAATTTAAATAAAAAAAAGTTTTCTAACCTTTTTTTCCTTTTTCCTTTTTCTCAAATTTTCCTGGCTCAATCACACTAAAGATGGTTTGAGAGGGTGACTTTGTGGACTGAGCCATGTAGTCAAAGATTTATGGCTATATTTGCTCAAGGGTATCTTGTTGTCATCTTGCAGTTTCTAAACAATAACTTCGCTGTGGTGCTTTTCCATTACGACGGCAACGTGAATGATTGGGGAGACTTGGAATGGAGTGCCAATGCTCTGCATATTGCTGCTGGAAACCAAACTAAGTGGTAACTATGTGGAAATGATTGGAATATAGTCATATACTTTGAGGTTTTTGCATTTGAATAAGGAAAATTGGATTTTAACGAGCCGAACTATAGGGGTTGGACTTGGGACAATGGTAAGCCGAACTTTAGAATTGTATCACAATAAGCTGAACTATTGAACCCTTCAATTTTAGTGTACCGCGACTGAGTTAACACGGTGGTTTCCCTACGTGACACTTGTATTGTAGTAATTTCAAATTTTATATATTGCATTGTAGTAGTCCAAACTGTCATATATTTGATTGCAGTGGCTCAAACTATTATATATTGGATTGCAGTAGTCCAAAATATTGTTCAATTTGGAGCAACTCGGTGGTGGTATACCACAGAAATCCAAGAGTTCAATGGTTCAGTTACTGTCGTACATTTCTAGAGTTCGGATTACCACTTTCCGAACCCTTATAGTTTGGCTCACTAAAATCCAATTTTCCCTTAAATAATCCCACCTTAAACCACAACATGTTTGATATGCTGAATGTCCGATATACACGAAACTTTATGTCGCGACTCTGCTGACAATATTTGCTTATCATTTCTCATTCAGGTGGTTTGCGAAGCGTTTCTTGCATCCAGACATTGTAGCTGAATACTCATATATTTTCCTCTGGGATGAAGACCTTGGAGTTGAAAATTTCAACGTCCAAAGGTATCCTGTTCTTGCAAAATTCTCTCTGATTGTCCTGATATTTGTTTCTTACTCCTTCATCTATTGCAGTTATCTCTCTGTCATTAAAAATGAAGGCCTGGAGATATCACAGCCTGCAATTGGTCTACGTAAAACAAAGGCGTTACATCATAGAATTACAGTTAGACAAAAAGGAATGCTGGTGCACAGGTTATTTGATCACTTTCCTGCTTTCTTACTGGGGCAAAAGCTATATACTGTCAACTCTGTATGAAATAGTTCGTTGCTAACGTTTGATTGATGCTTAAACATATTGTTTGCCTTTGGTTCCTGCCATCGGAAAACTAACTAAAGCTGGCAAACTTTTGTCCAACCTGGAAAAAACCGGGTCTGGACATAGATTTTTCGTCCAAAATTTGATACTGACTGAATATTTGGACATAAAATGTCTCTTTTTCTATTGTCCGAACCCGATTTTGACCAGAATTTAGCTACGTTCGAATTGTCCGACCCGAAATAAAACTGGGTCCGGACGTGAATTTCTTGTCCGAATTTGTTTGACCCGAATTTACCCGAGACTCAAATTTTTGCCCGCGCTAAAACTAACAACTGTGGAGGTCTAACTTAGATCATGTACATTTCTGCTAATGTCTGTTTTGCTGCCAGGAAATATCATGGTATTACTGGAAAGATAACATGCTATGAAAACAGTACTGAACCTCCTTGTACGGGGTAAAAATAATTGTGTATCATCTCATGTTTAAGGTTGCTCGTTTCCGTGGCTTATTTGGGATTAAGAAAGTCTCACTTGTACAGGTTTGTAGAAATGATGGCTCCAGTCTTCTCGAGAGCTGCATGGCGTTGTACATGGTATATGATCCAGGTGTGTTCTTCACTAAACTGAGAAATGTACACCTGTATTACATAGACCTCACATGTAGTCAAGTTTTAACCAAATTATCTTTGCCATATGAAGCTCATGTATGTCATGATCACAACAAAATGGTATATGATCCACCTAGAAGGTGCATATAGACACCCCTAGCTACCAAATCACTTAACCTAGGTCTTACTGATACAAGTCACGATGAAAGGAAGAAATCTAATAGTACTAGATTCCCTTGGATACATGTACTAATAATCGTCTTTCTGCATGATCCTCCACATTTTCGCTCATGCATAGTAGCCCAGATGAAACAAACTACCCATGATAATTAAGACCCCCAGTTGAATATATCTAGTGCTGGCAAAAATTCAGGTCCGGGTCAAATTCGAATTGGTCAAATTGGTCAATGTCATTCAGACGAGAAGTTGATGTGCGTTACCCAACTTTTTCTGAGTTTGCCAACTTTTTATGGTCGAACCAGGTCAGACAATCTGAACAAACCTAAATACAGGTTGTAATTGGGTCTGGAAAATAGAAACAATAAATATTGCTTTCGAACTTTCAATCATTGTCAAAGTTCAAACAAAAAAATATGACCCTACCCGGTTTTTCCGGGTCAGACAGATTCAAATAATTGGGTAGGACAAGTATTTGCCAGCACTAAAAATATATCAAATACATATATGTAGTATACTGACTTGAGAGTTATTTCAGCATCTTGCCCTTGCTCCTTGTTTTGCAGAATGACTTGGTTTACACATGGGGTTTAGACTATCACTTTGGTTATTGTGCTCAGGTAAAGCTTTCCTTACATTACTCGTGTTTTCTCTTGCGACCTTTGCTTGAATCCCTGACTATGCAAAGCTGTGATTGCAGGGAGACAGAGCCCAAAATATGGGCATAGTAGATTCCGACTATATATATCACCATGGTGTCAAGACATTGGGCGGTGCAGCAACGAAAATGGTAAGAGCTCCTGGATGTGTTTATCGATTGTGAAAATGTTGTTTTTGTTCGTTCTTCTCATGGAATCGCAGAGTAAAGTTTCACCGACGACATTCTCTTTACTATTGGACTCGAGATCTTCGGCTGCATCTTAATTGGATGCCGCTGTAGCCAATCGAGTTTCTGGTCTTGGTATTACGTTTAATCGTTGTGTCAACACCTCAACATGAATATGATAGACTAAACCTTAATTAGAAGGATCATTGGACGATAATTCAATGAACTTTAAGGGTATTAGACAATAATGTACTGAACTCTTTTTTTGGACTCTAGTACACTGAACTTTGAGGGAATTGGACAATAATGCACCCAGAATAATTCCAGTGATGGTTGACACGGTAGCGGTCCTGTTTTGAGGTTTCATTTTTCTTTTTTTTTTAGAAAAAATATATTAGTCATCTTGCTTATGTGTACTTTCTTATATGGCAAAAATTTTAAATTTTTTGGACGTCATTTTCTCAGTCGGCCACGAGGACCGCCACCAAGTCAGCCACCACTGGAATCGTTTCGGGTGCATTATTGTCCAATACCCTCAAATTTCAGTATATTAGTGTCCAAAAAAAAGTTCAGTGTGTTATTGTTTAATACCCCTAAAGTCCAGTGTATTATGTCCAAAAATCTTAGTCAAAATTTGTAATGCCCCGACCCCTCCTGGGCCGCGGACATTACTGATAACCGCTTCAAGGATCGCTGACTGACTCCACAAATCACCACGAGTCTTTCCAAAGATACGCCCCGCCACACGCGCTCGGAAAACTTGCGTGGGTCACCACCTGCACGCTTAACTGAGGAGTTCCCAACGGATGAGCTACCATAAAAGAAGGTGCACATTGGCAATATAGGTAGTCATTTCAATCCTCTTAAGCCACACTTTAACCATATATCCGGGGTGTTACAATCACCCCCACTTAAAAAAGCACAACGTTTTCGCTGTGCCTCAATCCACTCCAAAATCTTTGCCCCGGTAGTTAGGTGGCTGCCCACGGATCTCCTGTCCACTGGCACAGCTCACGATTGCAGGTCAGCTTTGATACCATCAGTTACACCGCGACCCTTCCCAAGCCGTGGACATTACCGATAATTGTTTCACGGATAGTTGACTGGCCCCACAAATCACCACGAGTCTTTCCAGCGTATTTCGTCCTCGCTCACACGCTGCCTGGGAAAACTTCCCAGGAGGTCACCCATCTTTAGACTACTTCCAACTAAGCACGCTTAACTAAGGAGTTCCCAATGAATGAACTACCATAAAGGAAGATGCACTTTGATAATATGAGTAGTCATTTCAATCGTTTTAAGCCACACTTGGCCACATATTAGAGATGTTACAAAATTATGCACCAAACAACCTTAAGAAATTTTGGACTCCAGGGTGGTGCATTTAGTCAACCCTGCATATTTGTTGGATTGTTGAGTACCCCATTAGTCCATTACAAGTTCCGCACCTATGAGTTAAGTTGAGGGGTCTCACAAGCTAAGGTATATGACTAATATGAGTTACTTATGTATCTAACATGGGGCAATCAAACTGTCATTTTCACATTCTTATACATACTAGTTTCATTCAGATTCAGAATCAACAAAACAGGTAAATTGAGATCCTCACACACAGATACCATAAATCATCTCGTTCGGATAATTTATCTGAGGTGGAACCTCTAGGGTTACTAATAGTGTCAATCTGTCGCAGGTACGGACCAACTCTTACCAAGACATGTCCAAATTTTTGAGCAAATGGAAAAAGGCAGTCGAAGATGACAAGTGCTGGACCGATCCTTACCACCAACCAAAGACTGTGGCTGGTATCGTCAATGGAAAGTACACGTAGAAATGTCATGTAAGATGCCATACAGGACATTCAGAACGGGCACGTAGAAATGTCATGTAAGATGCCATACAGGACATTCAGAACGGGCGTTTCTCATGCCTGCAATTTATTAGGTGCTCTCGGAGCACGTGCTTCAGATAGTATAATTGTTCACCTATATATATTAGATTGTTCACCATAGATATTAGATTGTTCACTCTTATTATAATGATTGTTCACTTATAAATATTTGGAGCATATGCTCCGGGTGCATGCAATATTGTGATTGCACTACATGGTTGATTACATCCAACCAAACAAGTCATAAGTGTTGTTAATTACAATAATTTTGTTTTTACTAAATAAATCAAATTAAATTTTGGTAGGAAAACTACTAACCAAACCCAATACCTCAAAATCCTACTCAAGCAAGCTAAAGTATGGAAGGATTTGGTGCAACAGTCTTACCCCTAAGATTTACAATCTAAAGATACTAGTTCCAAAAGGATGGTCAGAAGCAACTTGTAGAGTTGTTCGTGGCCAAAAGGATGATGAGAAATTTAGCATGGCTAGGTGTGCGAATAGTTTGGAAGTTGATAGTCTTGATGATATTGATGCTAAGATATATCGAAGGGTCGTGATTATTAGCAATGATATAGGTGTGCGAGTCTTCGATGATCCACCAAATTGAAGTTATTGATCTTTTAACATTGTGATTGAGTTGTGATGGTTTTTGGCTGTCGTGGGTGCGAATGTCCTTACTGTGCTATTTATGTTTAGTAGTGTTTGGATGTAATCTTTTTCTTTTGGAATTGGTTGTTTGCTGTTTTGTTATGCGGTTTGTTGTACTCTATAAACTTTTAAATCTTTTGACTATCAATAATCGAAAAAGAAATACTAGTTCCAACATAGCAAGAGTTATCCACAGTATGAGCTTCATATAGAAACAAAATCCTCATATATTATATCATCCTAACATATGAAAATATCCAAAAAATATATGATCGATATATGGACATTCACATATGTATTATTCCATAACACTGATTTATATTTGCATATACACTTAATTTTGTCAAACACTTTTCCTTAGAAAAGTTTATTTCCACCAACGACGATGAACGCTGTTTGCCAAACAAAGCTAGTGCGACCGTCCTATCCCCGCGACTGTGGGAGCTTAAATTATAACGGCGCATTTGGTACGAAGAAGTTGGAAGGTGTGAATAGAAATAGATTAGTAGTGCAAAATAAAATAAGGGATTGAGAATTTGCGCCTGCAACAGTTCATCAATCCAGGTATTCTAGTGTTTTCACATCCTTCTGCTGATGATTTTCGTATACATTGCATTAGTTCAGATGATTTGCCCAATTATTGAAAATTCTGATCACAATCTGTAGTATTGAACATGAATTTACCCCTTTTTTGATTGATTGAAGCGAAATTTTCCGATTATCAAGCAACAGAGATGGCGACAATGGCGATACGTTGCCACTGCAGAATCTTCAGTTCAGACTGCTTATCGAGCTGCCATTTTCGTCCTCCATAGTCCCGGCGTTACTTCGTCTTCAGGTAGTTTCTCTCTCCTAGGTATAGGTTTATGCAGATTTTATTGAGCTCTCTGAACATGTCAGATGTCTTTTTTCGTGTCCTTGATCTTTTACCTCATATGTTGAAAAGGCTCGATAGGTGATTTTCTTGTTGAACTTGATTCTGAGTTGCATGTTCTATCAATTTGAATTGTTGTCGATGAAATTAATGACGAAATTAACATTGTGATAGAGACGTGACAGCAACAAAACGGAACCAAGTTGATATGAAGTTGGCATACTTTGATTATGACTTGGAGAAAACAAGTGATTTGACATTTCTTGGAAGTTTTAGATTTGTAGAACAGACTCCAAAGAACACAATACAGCCTGTTTTCTTCCTAAAATTATAGAGTAGACTTTGGAATGATTTACCCAACATGATAGTTCGATTCAAAAGGTCAACTTTGGGTTCGCCTGAACCAGCCTCTTCATGCATTTTTGTGCATGGAGGGAAGAATGCCCACATTTGGATCCCCCCAATACCTAACGTCAACGGGATCTCACTGGGGTTTGTTGCTGACTTGTTCTTGTTGTGATGGTTCGATTCAAACCATTTAAAAATACGTGCATTTGAGCAAGATTTGAGGGCCTGAATAGTCATGGATTGAGCCCGCTGTGGTAAAGGCAGTGTGTTGACCTTGGCTATTACCGCATGTGATTTTTGGGTTATCTAGAAAAAAAAAATGAACTGAAGGGTTTTTGAGGGAATTGAAATCCCTCTTTAGAGATTGAAAAACAATTTTGTCAAAATCTCTCTACTTTTGGGTGAATGGGAAGTGTAGCTCTTCCTCTTTTGATGTGGTAGATTTTGTGAATAGTTATTTGGTTGTACATAACTTTGTATGGTGCTAGTCTAGCATCAGTTCTTTGAATCCTATTATTCATGTATATCCTTTTCTTTCTTTTTTTTAAAAGAAGGTTGACCTGTTTTTGTTCGACTTGATTAGGAAGAACATTCTTTTGATTTTACGTGCCACATTTTTAAGAGCTCAGGGGCTTTTTGTTGTATTGTGAGGACCTGAGAGTAACCATTCAACCTCAACTCCAAAAGAGTAGAATTGTTTCGCTTCCTCCCTTTTCTCATTTCTGGTTTTACCATGTTTCTTCCAGGAATTTGGACTACTCTACCCTACTACAGACCTTGCCTCTACAATGCACATTTGCTAACATTGTGCAGCTTTCCCTAAAGACCACAGATCATCTTGCCATCTAATCTATTCAAGGATGCACCTGAATATATGGCTGGGTAATTAAGAAAGTGTGGCTAACTATCTCCTTTGGGACGGACAGTAGTCGCTTCATCAAATAATTTCAGTCAACAATATGATGTCTCTAGCAATTGGATTTAAATGCACTTTTTTTTCTCACTCTGTAGCTGTTAAAGTGTGTTCCACAAGGCAAATGAATATTAAGCTTGTCCATTGATTCATGAAAAAAACTTTAAAACGTCAAGAATATAATAACACAATCATGGTCATATATATAAATTCTTTTGCATTTTCTTTTTGTAGCCTATTTTAAAGCTTATAGTATTTGGAAACGCATGCATTGTGCATCTAAACTGTTTGATTGCCCAATGATCCCAATTCAGGACCTTAGGATTAGGGATTACCAATTCTGAAAACTGTAGAATAATATTTTACCTTCCACCTATACAAATGGGTCTATGGGCAAACATGACATCAACATATGATTAACTGAAATTTGGCCAAAAGCCGATGCTGTTTAATTTGCCTAGCATGAAAACAATTGATTTGACGTATTTGGGCAAATTTATGTTTGCAAAAGAGACATGAAGATGACACGATTATCAATTATTCAATACTCAATACAATCCAACCCATTTTTACTAGTTCTATTTAACTCCTGCCTCCTTTATTTTCCCCCATCTCTAGTTTCTCCCTCTGCTTCTCTCACATTCTTCCTAACAAGATGAATTTCTTCAAATCTGTAAGTATGCCAGGCCAGGGGGGGGGGGGGATTTGCTTTTCCCCCATTTGTGCTCATTGACCGATACCGTAGTTTTGATTTGTGATTGTTAGCTTTCTCAGTTAAAGTTACTCCATTTGCACTGTCTATGGTTTTTCGGTTTATAACATGTTGCTTTTGGGGGTTACTGTTTACTTCATCCTGTGCTATTCTTATCATTGTGATTGGCTTTTCAAGTATATGGACATGGATCCTTCTTTGCTGCAGAAAACAATTCCAGTTTTTGATTCTATGACTATATGCTCCAAGAGTTTGAGCCCAACACACATAATCATGATGATTACTCTAAACTTGAGAATTGAAGCATTATGGCAATTTACTGTTGGTTCCATTTTGTTGTATTTTATTTGTCTTTATTTTGTTACTCAAAGTTGGAGCTACTATTTTTCAACTTGGGATCAGTGGTGAAAGAACTTAAATGAACCCCTCTCCTACTTCCATAGCATACCATCCCTCCCTAATTTCCGACTTCATAATTCAACTTTTTCTACGTGCGGCTTTTATATTACGGGCATCATCCCCTTGGTGTCTCGTTAATACAGTTTGTTGAGTACTCATCAAAAAAGTTTCTGATTTCGTAGGAGGTAACCCATGTAAGGCCTACAAGACACAGATCCTTAAAAGCCCTTCCTATTCTGGCTTTACTATGCGCTATTGTTGTCATCGGCCGTGCATTTGTTGTAATGCATGCAAAATTGGTAAGTATAGTTGCTGATAATTGTCCCTGTCTATTCATGCACTAAATTTGGTTGAGTATTACAATATGGCATAGATCATACTATCCCTAAGCACTTTCACTTGGCATGCAAATGCATCTACTAGACTTTCTTCACCATCCACAGTTTCTGCCTAGTCAGTCCCTATGTCATCTCAGAGTTAACTACAGTAAGCCTTACAAGCCTGGGGGAAGGGATAAGTACCAAACTATTGGTGACAAAGGCCCGTCAATCCAATAATCCCCTCGCATGGGAATGTTTTTTGCTTCCGCCAAAATTTGAACCTTGGTGGGGAGCTTGGAAATGGGGGTGCTCAACTTGGTTACAATCTTTTTCGTAATCCAAGCAGTGTACTGATTTACTATTCTGATTGACCTAAAAGGATAACTTCTATGAAATATCATTTAAGGAGAGGGGCCAGGGAATGAGTATAAACTTCCTTTAAGGGGGATGATAATTCTAGCATCCCATATCTTATGATATATATATGAAAAAGTACAATGTGAATAATGGGATTAGTAATGGTGGGGAGGTGTTTGGGCTGATGAAAAGTATGCTATGTTTTTGGGGTTACAAACTATTTCAGGCGTTCTTTGGCTTATTGTCAGTAAATTTTGGCTGTACAAATTCTCACTTGGAATCATCACTTCAGTCACGTTTTCAGTCATTGAACCATTTTTCTTAAATGAATGTCGTTGCAGAAATTGTCAGCTATGGATGTCATGAGAACAAGATATGCGAAGTGTGAGGTCTGCTATGAGCAACCGTTGGGTCAATGGGCTTTTGATATTGTACTAGTTGCTGTTTTTCAACAAAATAATCTATTTTCTCATGTTTGGCTGCTTTCTTCCAGGAGCAATGTAGACCTCGTGGGTCTGAAACATTGCCAGAGGGCATTGTCTCCAGCACATCCGACTTGGAACTCCGACCTTTGTGGGGATCGCCGGCTGAAAAGGTCAGAATAATATGGTTATCTTTGACCAGAATCCGAAACAGAATGGCCTGATTTTAGTTGTACAATAAGGTTGCATGAATCTATACCCCCCCCCCCCCTTTTGTCATCTCTTTTCCTCTCCAAGGAATTTTATTGTCATGGGTGGAGGCCAGGCTGTGACATAATGGTATGATAACTCTCTTGAATGAAGCCCATACTTCTGTTTCTCTGCAGAAGGTGTCCATGTCAAATGATCATGATGTATAGCTCTATCCTAATTAATGAGTACTTTAATTATGTAGATTTTCATGAAATTCTCTATATCTTGAGTGATTATGTTTACTTTACCACATGTCTACACTATATTCTTTGATTACTTACCAAAAACAAATTAGGTTTAGAATAGTACTTTATATTGTTTGGTTTTGTTGTTGTCTGACACTCTGACACAAGCTCCTCTCTCAGAAGTTGAACATGAGCTTATTGGCTATGGCTGTTTGTAAGAAGCAGAAAGAAAATGTGGATAAAACCGTAAGGAAGGTGAGATGTTTGATTCAAATAATGTGAAATGTGCATATTTTCTTTCAAAATACCTCCTGAATAGCTTGTAACAAATCAGCTAATATTATTAAAGTATTTTTTATCAACCTGCAAATCCATGTAGATTGGAATAGCTAGTTTGTCTGTGTAGCCACTAGCCAGGGATGAAGCTAGCCTTCTAATTCAAGGAGGCCAAATTAGATTTCACTGATCCTAAATTTTTATATACAACAATAAAATTTGTAAAATCAGATTTTTAAGAGGTCATGTTTGTTAATTTACACATAGCTAATTAACATAGCTATTAAAAAAGAATCCATCAACACGAATTTTACCATTAAAACTTTGTAAATTGATACTTATAGTAATCTAACATTTTATAGACCAATAGCAAAAGGTCTATTTCAAGAATTAACACATATTTAGAAACACATTCTTGAATTGTTATATATATATATATACACACACACATACACACACATATATATATAGGGAACGAATCCAGTAGGAAGAAAGTTTAGGTAGAAAGGTGAGAAGATCAAATCACAGCCCTTGATTTTGCATATGAGAATGTGTGGTCATGGATATGAGGGAGTGTGGTCATGGATTTAAGGGATTGTGGTCACGAAATCCATGACCACACACTGTTAGATGTAAAATTAAGGGATGCGATTTGTTATTCCCACCTTCCTACCTAAACTCTCTTCCTACTGAATCTGTTCCTATATATATATATATATATATATATATATATATATATATCAACCAATGGTTTTAGTTCCTTCAATTTTAAATAAATATATTAGATGTAGCTAAGTATATGACAAGGAAGAAATAATCAAATAGAAGTAAAACATTGGATTGGGAAGTTTAAAAGGCATAACCAAAAACCAAGCAATAAGAGGAGTTGTACCCAAGATTTCCATGTAGAACTTTTGCAACACTGCCATTTCACCAAATTTAAGTTCATGAAACATTTAGACCAAATATATATAAGTTATTAGAGCCAGCCGGCTAGGAGGGCCATGGTACCCTTTAGCCCTAATATTCCTTTGTCCCTGCGTGTAGCACAGATATTTCACACCTATATTACATGTGCCTAGAGCACTTACTCCAGGATATTTGTAGTGAACAATCGTAATAATAAGAATGAACAATCATAATAATAAGAGTGAACAATCGTAGTATTTGGAGCACATGCTCCGGGTGCACCTAATAAATTGCAGAAAAAGCAACCTACATTGAGAGTAGGTTGACTTTTTGTACTGATATGATATGTGTATAAGTGTATTTACAAAAATATCTCATCTTTTTTGTGATTTGTAGTTTGTCCTTTGTTAATGACTAAAAGAAAATGCATCTAATATTTTTGTTCCCCCTTCTGTTTCTTTCTCCAAGAATCAAACAGCCTAGATGTGGGAAGTTTTTGTGGAAGGGAAATTGGAGGGAAATTTCTCTTTTAGTATTCTCTTGGGTTCAGAAGGACTATATAGTTGGTAGATTTTTCACCATTGTTTTCTTTTTTTCTTCTTTAGTCCAGCTCTAGATACATATTTTTCCCCCCTTAAAAGAAGTTGTCCAACGTGTTTTCCTGTTTCCTTTTTCTCAAACTTTTCTGGTCCAAATACACTAAAGATTGTTTTAAAGGGGACTTTGTGCATTTAGCCTTGTGGTCAAGATACATGGCTATATATGTTATGTAAGGAAAGGGTTTCTTATTGTCATCTTGCAGTTTCTAAATAATAACTTCACTGTGGTGCTTTTCCACTATGATGGCAATGTGGATGACTGGGGAGACTTGGAGTGGAGTGCCCATGCACTGCATATTGCTGCCCCAAAGCAATCTAAATGGTAACTACGTCTACATGGGACTGATTGGAACTTACTTTATATCGCAATTCTGCTTACATTCTTTGCCTATCATTTCTCATTCAGGTGGTTTGCAAAGCGTTTCTTGCATCCAGATATTGTGGCAGAATACTCATATATTTTCCTCTGGGATGAAGACCTTGGAGTTGAAAATTTCGATGTTCAAAGGTAGCATGCTCTCTCAAAATTCTCTCTGATTGTCCTGGTTTTGCTTCTTACGCCCTCGTCGATTGCAGTTATCTCTCTGTCATTAAAAACGAAAGCCTGGAGATATCACAGCCTGCAATTGATCGAGAAAAATCAATGGAGTACCATCATGCAATTACTCTTAGACGAAATGGAACACTGGTGCACAGGTTATCGCTCACTTTCCTGCTTTCTTATCAGGGCAAAAGCTTTATACTTTCAACTGTGTATAAAATTGGTTCCTTTCTAACATCCGATTGATGCTTAAATGTATTTTACTCCTTTGATATCTGCCATCAAAAACACCAACAATTGTAGAAGTTTTAACTTAGATCATGTACACTTTGGCTAATGTCTCCTTTGCTGCCAGGAGATATCATGGTATTATTGGAAAGGTAAACTGCGATGAAAGTAGTACTGAACCTCCTTGCACCGGGTAAAACAATGGTGTTTTCTCCCCTTTTTTCTCTTGGTCTTTCTCTCTGTCGTCTATTGTGTATGATCTCGTTTCATGTTCAAGATTGATTACATATCACTCGTTTCCATGACTTGTTTGGGATTAAACAACAGGTTTGTAGAAATGATGGCTCCAGTCTTCTCAAGAGCTGCATGGCGTTGTACATGGTATATGATCCAGGTGTGTTACATCCGTATTACATAGATGAAATATGTAATCAAGTTTTGACAAAATGCTTGTCATTTGAAGCTTACATATATCAACATCACACTAGAACGAGTCATTCATTCACATTAGATTTATTTCTTGTTCCCAAAACGAGCAAATATATTTGTGTATAATGGTTAATTTTGTCCCTAATCATTTCTAAAACACAGACTTGCACCATACTAATGGCACAGGGAGTTCGCTTCGTAGTACATCTGGAGTGAAAGCTAGTTGTTTTACAAGAACACGACAATTTTAGCCAAGGACAACGTTCCCCAAAGATTTTTCCATCCATAATTGATAAATAAGTAATTCCATTATCAACTTAAACCTATAGCCAACTATGAACCTGCTAAAGTTTTCCTCATTAGAAAAACAAAATAACGAAGGAGACTACTAGAATGACCGACTTCCATTTGAGAAAGGTACCGATCTTTGCCTTTTTTTGTATCTTTCTTTTTCCCTTTTCTTTTAATTCAAGATTTAAAGTCCTTTCCCATCCACCAAGAATGTGCATATAAACACTCCCAGTTGGCTCATTTAACCCAGGTCTTATTGATACAAACCATGATGAACATATGAAAGCAATACTAGATTCCCTTGGAAAACATGTACTAGTAATTGTCCATCTGCACAATCCCCCGTTCACATTTTCGCTCGTGCCTGGTAGCCCAAATGAAACGAAATACCCATGATAATCAGGACTCTTTGTGTTGTGTGCTGACCTGAGAGTTATTTGAGCATCTTACCCTTGCTTCTTGTTTTGCAGAATGACTTGGTTCATGCATGGGGTCTCGATTTTCAATTTGGTCATTGTGCACAGGTAAAGCTTTCCTGACGCCTGACAGTAATCATGTTTTCCCTTGCTTCTTGCTTGAATTCTTGACTTGCAATGCTGTGATTGTAGGGAGACAGAACCCAAAATATTGGCATAGTAGATTCTGACTATATTATCCACTATGGTGTTAAGACATTGGGCGCGGCAGCAGCAAATACGGTAACTGCTCCTGGATTTTTGTTTATTTTTTTAGGAAGGGTAAGTAGGGCCACCTATGAGCTTCTATCTCAGTGTTAACTACCAGTCAACTCTTGAGGCCAAGACCAAGCGGTACGTACCAAACTACCTTGACACGCATGGCCCATCAACCCCACAATTTCTAGACAAAGGAAACTTTTGCTTCTGTGAAAGTTTGATCCTTGGTGGTAAGAACCCTTGGATGTTAATTGCCAGTGAATGTTGTTGTCTTAGTTTGTTGTCTTCCTTACTCATGGAATCACAGAGGGTTTCGTCAACGATATTCTCTTTATCATTGGCCTCAAGATCATCAGCTGCATTTTAATTGGATGGCACACAGTACCCAATGTAGTATCTGGTCAGTGTATCATGTATAGTCACTAAGTTATTCAGACTTATTGTCACTAAGTTTTCCATTTTAGTTATCCACACCACAAAATGAATATGATTATTAAACCTGTATCAGAATTATGCACAAAACAACCTCAAGAAGTTATCAGAAATAATCCACAGACATCAATTAGTTCATACCATAGTTACCAGGAATGCTTCTCGGGTCGTTCATCCTGGAACGTGGATCACTAATTTTTGGACAAATTTAGTCTAGTTTTGACTATGGAACGCTTGTTCTCGGAATGATATCGCAGGCATATGTAGCGTTCTGGGTAACTATGGTTCATACTGTCAAGGTGTCACTTGGGGGTCGACCCTGCATATTCCATGGAGTGTTGAATACCTATTACAAGTTCAGCACTTATCATCACAGGCCTGGATCTATAAAACCGTTTCTCCTTGTGGGTCATTAGGACTCAGGGGTGACACATTCAGTCATGTTTCTCTTATTCGATGGAGTCTAAATGGGACCTACTAATTAGCAACTAGCTGGCATATGCATATCCTTTCCGAAACAAAGGTTGCTACTTATCATATTCTTACTCGTCCTTTTGCATTTGCAGGCAGCAGCAAAACCTGGTGAGCCCAACATCAGAGATGAGGTATGTCTTGAAATACACTCGATGTTCTTCGTGTATCCCTTTTTTTTTTCTTAGCTACGAAACAATACTCAAATTTCACATGGCAATCTTCGATGTTCTTCGTGGTAGTTGCCTTTCATTTTTTTTTTTCTTGGGATCTTTTAACAAGGGAACAAATAATCCTTATTGTATGGTGATGTGCATGCTTAATATCTATCTCCTCTCGCTTGTAGACCAAGCAAAACTGACACAGTCCGAACACATATCTGACCCAACCTGAAGATGTCAAAACTAGTAAATCTGAAACTACCCAACCTGACTAGGTCCCAACCCAATTTTATTTTCCACCTAAGTTATCTATCTTCACAAGATAAGATTATTGGACAAAAATGAAGCAACCCGAATTCAACATGAACCAAATGTGACCTAAACCGAACCAAATACAAATCTTGTTGACCCAAATATGACCCAATCCGCCATAGTCCACACTCCACAATATGTCAGTATCTTGCAAGGAAATTGGTTATTTCACTTGCTATCTAATATGGGGCAACCAAACTGTCATTTTACATATTTTACATAAAAAGTTACTAGATCTCACTTCTCAGTATTCAGATCCAGATTCAACAAATGGCAAGGATTGAAATATCCTCATACAACATACCAAAGATAATTATATCACCATATTTAGATAATTGATCAAAGGTAGAACCTCTAAGGGGTTACTGAAGCATCAATCTTTTGCAGGTACGGAGCAAGTCTTACGAAGAATTGTATGAATTTAGGAACAGATGGAAAAAAGCAGTTGAGGATGATGAGTGCTGGACCGATCCTTTCCCCCAGTCAAAGAAACACTGGAAGCTGATACCGTAAATGGTCCATGGATTTCGCAAGAACTGCCATGGAGGATACCATACAGGATACTCTAAGACAGGGTTTCTGTCTTGTTACCCACAATTCTGTGTTTCTCGCTGCACTGCAAGCCTGGCACAATTTCAGACACAACATCCTATATCGGTGGAATGTTGAGCAGAATTTTTGTTTCTGTTTTTCTAATGTAAATAGGGTTATCACTTATCCCTGTGGTTTCCATTTGCGTAATTGTTTTCTTGCTTCCCTTTTTCGGAGTCAGCTCTATTGTATTGTTGAGCTTCAACCAAGGCCATTTTTGTATGTGTCACAGAGAATAACCTATGCAGAGACATTTCAGCAAAAGCTATGCATTGTGTAGGCCAATTTTACTGTAACTTTTTGTGAGAGCTTATTTTTATCAAACTAACTTTTTTTCTGGCAAAAAATTATTCTTCTAAAAGTAAGCTGAAAAGAATAGCCTTAAACATGAACCTAAATTTTAGATAAAGACTCCCCCTCAATTTTGTGTAATTGTGATTTTTGTGTGGATATGATATATACTTATGCAATGTTTTGAAATGTGGCATTTATAGGCTTATAACTATAAATATTAATAGCTCATGTTTGTATTCACTTTACCATCAAGAATGTGAATAAACTCTAGGGCATGTTCTTTCCAAGTTTATCTTTAGAAAACTAATGGTGCGTTTGGTTGTTTCTCAGAAAAGACTTTCCCAGGAAAAACTTTCCTGGGAAAGACTTTCCCTAGCCTCCCTTAGGAAACTTTTTACTGAGTTTGTGAGGAAAATAATGGGTTCCACATCAAAATTTTCCTATATATTTTGCAGAACCAAACATGGAAAAGTTTTTCAACTTAGAAAAGTTGATAAACTTTCCCAGGAAAGTTTCTCAACAAAACGCCCCCTAAGTTCATTGTAAGTTTAGTTACTAACTTTAGAATAGTTTATTTTTCCCGTTCTCTTGGTCCATTGCCAAAAAGGGGCAAAATTACACCCGACAATTCCGAAGTAGCTCCAATCAGACTGATGGGTAAAATTATCTCCAACAATTCAAACATTGAATCCAACTTGTTTGATCACATGGGCAAGCAATATAAAAACTGTGAACACCACATTGATATCAAAAGCACCACAGGGTCATTTTGAGTGTAGTTATCATGCAAGTCACAAAAAGAAACCTATGACAACATAAATTAATACAATCTAGAGACCTAGTATGATGGCATCATCATGGCTTACTTCTCTGATGAGTTAGGGCCCCTCTTCTTTCCGAATCCAACAACTGCAAACAAAGAAATAAAACAGTTAGGGTACGTTTGGTTGGTCAATAATTTCGGGGAAATGGTCAATTTTTCCGAGTTGATTTATTTTCTCCATATTGGGTGTAGGTAGACCTTGAAAAAATTTTTACGGTGAGCCCACCACTTTCTCCATTTTCCTATGGGAAATTTTGGGAAATTTTTTCCATGGAAAATTTCCACAATAGAAACCAAATCATAGCAGGCAGCAGCTCAGCACTAAGCTGAAGTATAACATTGATCCTCATATTTCCATTATGAGGTTCCATTAGTTGTATGTTGAGAGATTTGCTACTCAAGACTGTAAGCACAATCTAATGCATCAACGATACATAAAACACAATATTAGGTACCAGCAGTGACGAAACGGCGGTTGTACTGCATGCGCTTGTGAGCGCGTCCTCTGGGCTTCTTCTTCTTGTCTTGCTTTGCCACCTTCGGCGTTTGCCCTCTAACCTTACCGGCACGGGCCAACGAACCGTGCACCTTACCTGCACTTGAACAATCAAAAAAAAAAAATCAAATCTTTCTCTCGACAGTCAACACAACCTAAGCCATTTGCAAAGTTAAGCAATACCCATTATTAGAGTTTGTACGCCTTCTTCTCTTGAAGCACAAATGCAGGCAGACAGACAGACAGACGGTCAAGGAGGAGATGTTTATAGCTAGGGTTTATAACTCTATATTTTTGCTCATGAACCCGGGCTTCATCGTTGATTCGGGTACAGTTTACATTCGGTTGGGCTGGGCTGGGCTTTAACACAAATAGGGATTACAGTCAACTCCGAATCCGAATTCGATTAAAAAAAACTCTGAATCTGAATTCGATTAAAAAAAATCCGACTCCGATTATTATTGGGGCGAATATGGAGGTAACCACCTCCGATCTGATTAAATCCGATTATAGTTGATCCGATTAAATCCAATTATAATAATTAATATAACAAATTTAAAAAAAAAAACTAACAATTATATTGAAATGACCGGTCTTTTTTATAATAGATTGTAAAAGTTTATTTTTTTTTTCTTTTTTTTTAAGGGGAATCGTGTATTACTATTAGCCCCCTCCCCCAGGCTCTCATCGTCCCCTTCACTTCACCGCCCTCTTCTGCTCTTCACCTGCGCATCCCAGCCCCTGGGCTCCCATCCCAGCGTCGCTACCACCATCATCCACTACCTTCACTTCACCACCTTTGATTTCTTCTTCACTTTTGAGGATTTTCAACATTTTCAAAAAAACTGACCAAAAGTGTTGACAATATATATAGCCTTTGATTTGAAGATTTTCAGCATGTTCAAGAAAAGCCTTCAGTTTAAAGGATTTGTAGCATTTAAATCAAAAAAAAAAAACAACAAAACTGATCAAACTGTAAATAATTGCCTTCAGTTTTGAAAACTTTCAGCATTTTCAAAAAACTGACCGAAACTGTTTACTAATTACTACCAAAAATATTTAACATCGCGATGAGTACCTTGGACATCCTCCATGAGCCACAGAAGAGTATGCAACTGAAAACCCGAAAATAAACCTTATGATCCTCCCACCAATCCAGTTTCTCCTTTCAACACTGTTTCTAAACCGGTTACTCAAAGTACATCAACATCAGCATCGCGATAAAATACACTAATCATTCCAGCAGATTAGATTCTATCCAACACTAAAGAATCAATGTCTAACGTGAAGCCGCCATCTGAAGGGGGAGCTTGATACCGACCACCTGGCTAACAACGGAAAACCACGAAATCAGATAACCTTCTGCAGAGATCGAGTCTTTAGAAACACAAGTGTCCCTGACGAGGAGCTTCATCAAGTCATTTGTTCCACAAGGGTGCAGGGTGTACCACGGTCTGTTCAGAAACGGATGCTCCTACAAATACGATTTTGAATGAAATTAACTGTCATCAGGGCAACTCAATAACTTCTCTTGTATGTATGCGAAACGCATTATACTACTCTCAAACTCTTCATTTCAGCTTAAGTACCCAAGCTAGAGACTGACCAGATTGAATGGATACATGGGGGTGTTTCACTGTCAGCTTTTTGGGGTAGCTTTTAGTTTTTTAAACACTGTTAGCTTTTCGACCAAGGTGAAAAAGCTATCTGAAGTGTTTGGTAACAAACTTTTCATATTAGCTTTTTGGACCCAATAAGCTAGTTTTCAAAAAGCTACTTGAGGAAGCTTTTTACAAAAAGCTAGTTTACCAAATATCTTTCGTACAATCAGCTAACCCAAACAGCTAAAGTCAAACAGCTAATTCAAACAGCTATCAGCTAACAACTACTAGCTAGTTGCCAAACGAGGCATAAAACGCAATACTTTAGTCCAAAACACACAACGCTAAAGATGATGGATAGCCCATCTCATGTGGTCATTTGCCCGTCATAACCCTCCTAGTGTGGGTCCCACTGACACGTGGTTTAAGAGATCCAAATGTATGCAACCTTACATCTATGGAAACACTGAGTTGTATTTAGTGCAATTAAATATATGCAAATGTTGCATCTCTTTCACATTTGTCATCCGTCAAGGATGTTCTTCACTTCTTAACATGGTGCATATATCCATCAAAAGAAGGGTTGATGTGTGGGATAGGTCAGTGTCCCAAGAACTTTACTTCACATGTAGAAGAATTCCACAACATTTGATAGAAGCAATACTAGTTCATTATGTACAGCACAATTTCTTTCCGAGAAACATCTAAGACTGTAAGGTAAGGAATGAGCAAAACAAAGTCAGATGTATGAAAAGTAAATTTACCTGTTGAGTAATAAATGTCCACTTTGCTTCTGTCAGCAGCTTAGCGGAGTTTACCGGAAGATCCCTTTCGATTTGATCTAACGTCAGAGTTTGTCCGCCTGCAAAAAGAGAAGCCATAAACAGCAATGACGCACGAATACGATCCATCTGATTATCTGAACATTGGATGGACCAGAGAACACCAATATCATATCAGCACCATAGTTACCATGATCATGAATTGTTTTACAGAATCTAGAGTTGGCAAAATTTTCTCTGACCCGGAATACCCAAATTGGTTGACCCGTAAAAAACCAGGTTTGGACATAGATTTTTCATCCCAATTTTAATATTGACCTAATATTCAGACATAAAGTTTCTCTTTTTTCTATTGTCCGAACCCAGTTTTAGCTTTGTCCGAATTGTCCGACCTGAAATAAAACCAGGTCTGGAAATGAATTTCTCGTTTGAATTTTGACGTTGACCGAATTTCTCCGACCCGAATTTTTGCCAGCGCTAACAAAATCTATAGTTCACCAGTTTCGTGGATGAATAAGACAGAGGTCTATCAGACTATCACAATAAAAACACATACCACTGTTGTACCCACGGAAATACAATACTGGAATCTTGTAAGAACTGCTATACACAATATGGAAGTCATAGTAGTGCACTTCACCGGCACCCGGTTGAAGATCCTGGAAGATAGAAACACGTATAACATTTTTCGGTTGTAAATCATACTCCATAATCATCCCCATAACATAGTACTCAAGTGCGTCATAAGAGATTCAAGTTCTCTACAAACAATTTGAACAGAGCATTTCATACCAGCACTGCAGGATCAGCAGACACTTCACTCTCCAAGCAGCTCGGCTCTTCTTTCCCGGAATGATCAAGCTCAACATCGTCTATCTGCATATATCATAAAAGGACAATAACGGGAACGAAGAGTGAAGCGAGCATCCTCATATGCTTGTTTAAATCAGACCTTATCAGACCTGAAAATGCACATCTTCTCCAATGATAGATATCCGCCCGCCTAAACATAGAACAACTTATCTTAGAATCTAAGCAGAAACAACACATCAAAGCTTGGATGCTGTGTTGGACATACAAGAAGAGTTCAAATACATCTTGGGAAGAAATAAGATCAAACATGCTAGAATTCTCTCACATAGAAAAGAACTAGAAGAGGTTTAAACTTTAAGGTAGGTAAGTATACTCAATCCTACCTAAACTATCTAACCTTCCTTAACATACTTCTACTTATGAACGAAAAGAACAGGGAAATTTTGTTTTAATCCATTACAATCTAAGCTGAAAAGACAAATCATTTTTCAGCAATCCCGGTTACAGACAACAGTAGTACAAACCAGCAATATGAAAAACCCTAATTTTTATTTGATCAAACTGAACAAGTACCCCCATGCTTAAACAATTTTGTGCAGAAACATGGAAAGCAACTAGAAATAGAGGACATAAACAAGAAATAACTAAGGGAGTAATTATGTCCAGGAAGTTACTTCGTTGGAAGAAACAAACGGTGAATTGAAGCAAGAAACCCAGGACCAAAGAGGAAGATCATGATTAGGGCTAATACTCTCCCATTTTTCAGCAAAAGCTAAAGCTCCGTTGCGAAATTCATCCGGAGAGAGAGTCCCATCAAATGTTGACATAACCACAGATTGTATTTCCGAGTTCATCTCTAGAACCTGAAATTAGGGCAAAGAGAGAAAATTAATCAGGATTTAACCCATCAATTAATGAGCAGATTAGAGCAGAAATGCCCAGAATCCCGATCATCGTGAATTACGCAGTGGGTGAGTATGATTTCCGATCAGAAAGAAGCGATTGCGGGAAACCCATTTGATGTGGAGTATATAATCAAATTGGGTCGGAATTTTGGCGGGTGAATAAGTTGAAGGGAAGGAAAAAAGACGAGATTTTAAGTTTTCAGAGATGCGTACCCGACTACCTGGTGAGTTTGAGAGAACTGAAGACAGTTAGACAGGTGCCCACTTTCAATCCCCAAGAAACCCTTATTTGGTTTGTGGGGATTTGGCAGGACAATATCAAATGGCCCAAATATTTCAATATATATTGCATTCACTCGCAATATATGCTTTAAATATTATTTGCGAGTGAACAACCATAATAATCTGAACAACATAATATATGTGAGTAAACAATCGTAGTATCTGAAATATATACTCCGAATGCACCTAATAAATTGCACAAATATTTACTCTACTTTTTTAAAACTCGCCCAGTCACCATTATTAGGTAAATCTTGGTCACGGTTAATCCTTCTTAGGCTTAAAAATAGGAGGTTAGAAAATAAAGAAAAAAAAGAGTTATAGTTATTGGGTTTCCCTTATTAGATATACCAGAATCTACCTACGAACTTGTCATTTGATACTGACTAGAGGAATATAGACTTTGGGTTACGATCATGTATTCATGTCTTGGTGCCTTCACATGATAAGAGTGATGAATTGATGATGGTTGTATTGCAATGTTCGCCCAAGCTAGAAAAACAACATGACCTTTCTAGCACATAGCTAGCCTGTATATTTCTTTTGGTAGATCCTTTGAGAGAATGACTACTTACTTATGTGTTTGCAGTTACCCTTGTCACCAAAATATATTTTTAAAAAAATAGCCAGCCTGCAAATGAGTGGTGACACCAAACATTGCAAAGAGGATGAAGCAAACAACCTAAACCCTAAACCCTAAACAAATCGTGGTGGATGTTATGGTCCGGTTGCATGGTATGTAGATATTAGGCCCACGTCGGCCTTGTGGGGATGATAGAGGGTTATATAGGCTTGAAGTTATCCTAACCCTTGGCCTTAAGTTAGGTTTTGGGATGGACTCTTCCAAAGTCCTATATCAAAAGGCCTCCCATAGGCAACCAAACCAATGGTCTTGAGAAATGAGAATTCATACACTGTCATAAATATCAAATGAAATCCAAGACCTAGGACTCATATTGACCATTTCCTGTAGAAAAGGGACAACTTGAATGAAAGAGGCCATTTCCTGATAAAACCCATAGATTTCAACTGCATATCATACTAGAGTATGTACTTAATACCGTTATACATATCAAATGAAATCTCATACAAGTAATACATGAGAGTCTTAGTTCTACATTGTTCTAGCTAGATTGTTATCAACAAGAATGTTTCTAGTCCATGGGGAGCGAATGCCAGACATATCGTGATCGTCCAACAGGTGTTGACAATCAACGCACAAGGAATCAGCAGAAATGCGACCAACCAGATTAGACCCCGGAAGCTATTTTGCATAGTCGCAAATTCAGTTCTCTTTATAACCCCTCACCTTGTGCGTCTATGAAAGCATCAGCAATTTTCCGATTTGGCATAGATATGGCGATACTAGAACAGCAGCTTTTTCGTTAGGGTTAGTTCTCAGGAGTTGTGGCGTACTGATCTGCATCGGGTTGGTTGGGAACATTGTTCATTTTTTGAGACTTTTTGGCCTTCTTTTTTGGGTATACGTGCACGGATGGTGGAAGAAGTTCTTGTTGAATCTCCTGTAAGTAAATTAGGGCAAAACCCTTGACTGTGAGCAAATGGTAATGATATAAGATAATAATGAAATATGGGAACCGGGATATGATTTACAAAGGTACCTGCCAACCCTTCTTGCCTCTCATACCTCCCTTGATTGCGTAAGCCCCTTTGAACCCGTTCTTGAACAATAATTCAGCCACTTTGAGTGAATTACCATCGAAACTACCTTCCAACCACACAAGCACATTAAGGTGGTTCCATAACGTTAAAAGAAATAAAGAATAATACAAAGTGATACCCAAGAGTTTCTAGCTACTCGAGATTCACATAAAGAATGAGGTTCATAATTCATAAACAAACCATTCAATGTTTAACCGGAGAACATGCTTTTTTTGGGGGAGTAGACGAACTACAAAGGTCAGTACAATACAACCACAACACAAACAAAGAAGGGGTTAATCAAACCTAGGATCCAATGTACCAACGGCTTTTCTACACGAGATTTTCTATTAGCAGTAGACTGGGATAAACCATGCCCTACCTCACTAGATGAGGCACCACCCTAATACCGAGCAACTACAAGTCTGCAACAAGCATCAAGTCATCAACGAAACATCATCGGTACAACACCATCAAGCTAGCTTAGCCCATCAGTTACACAAAACATACAATGACACGACACAGAAAGTAGTATTCTTTATGTAATATTCAACACAAACTTGCTCTCCATCTTTGTAGCAACAAACCACCCCACAAAATCAGTAGAAGTTTCACAAATCCATCAGTTCAAGTTCAAGCCATGTATCTTTATGAAAAACCAGTATACATCAACTAACAACAGAATGATAAAGATCTCAATGAGGTCAAAATGACATTTGCCACAAAGTATTCACCCATGAGTAAGATGTCCTACATTGGAGAAGTAAAGGGAAAGGGTATGGTATATCCGTATATCTCAAGTGGGCTACTTCTTCTAACACCAACTGGTTTTAAGATGAAACTGGTTGAAGTCCTTGGATCTCCCCATAAAATTTCCATATGCTCCATTAACCAACCAAAACAATCAAGCTACATTGAGATTTGAGCATGTCTTTCTTTTGTGTTACACAACACTCAAATGCAAAATAGTTAGTCAATCAGCAAAGTTATAAGCTCAAATGAACCAAATATCCTCCTCATGTTTCATATACAACCACAGAAAAGCTAACAACTCAAGCTGCAAGGTTATCTATATAGAATTCACAAACAAACTACACAAATTCAAACAATAAAACTCATAAAAGAAGCACATCTAAACCTTGAAAGAACATCAATTGTAGAGTTTAGACTGAAGAATATATGCAAGTAACACTACTTACCTATCCAATACACAAACAACAGTGTTCTTAGGATCTGCAAATTTTGCCATAACATTCTTCAAAAACCCATCTTCATCCCCTTCACTATACGGAATCTGAGCCACATCTTTGTTCAAAATCCTCAAACTAGGCGACCCAATAAAATTCACACTCTTCTGATCCCTTATATCCAAAAGCTGAACCCTAGAATCATCCCTCAGCCTCCTAAACCCATCAATGGCAGAAACATACTTGTATTTCCTCAGATACTCTTCAACCAAAGGGAGAACAATCAGATAAACGAAGGTACACCCAGCAACAAAAAAGGGGTTCTTGTTGTTAAAATCATCGATTGCGACGAGAATCGATTCAATGTTGATCTTATCGGAGGGTGACCCAGATGGGTCTGCAGCAATTTCGGATGCGAAAGAGGGGAGGACAGAAGAAGAGAGGAAACCCAGTAAAATTGGGAGGGATAGGTAGGGTTTTAGAGGGGTTTTAGAGTGTATGGAGGACACAAGAGATGGGATTTGATTGGGATGGAGTTTGGAGGAGGAAGAAAGTGGGATTTGGAGGGAATTTGGAGGGGTTTTTTGGGTGGGTTTTTGGGGTTTTAGGAGGGAGGACGAGGAGGAGAGACAGAGAGTAAGAGTGAGAGACTCCATTGATGAGAGTGAGAGAAGAGATGATGAAGATGAAGATGAAGATAAATATGAACAGGTGGAGAGGAGTAGGCCATGGGAGCAACTTGATATCCTGAGTGTTTGGATAAAATTGCCGCTAAAGTTTTCTAACATAGTAAAAATGTCATTCTCAAAAATAATTAATTGATTTTAAAATCTCTAATGTCGGAATTATTTATGGGAATATCTCAACTTTATTTGAGACATAAAATTTCAAACTTTGGGGTTGTATTGGTTAATAGACCGAATTAACATCGATTTAACGGTTTTTCTATAATGTAGTGTGTATTTTTTTTTTTATTTGGATACACTCTTATTCTCTAATCACTTAAAAAAACACCCAAAACCCTATAAACCCTAAAATGTCACTAACATTAGAAAACTCCACTGCCACCGGTAGATTGAGGGTGGGTGTGAGAAAATTAAAGTTTTTTAGTTTTTATTTATAGTGTGTTTGATAGTTTTTCGAGAAAAATTTTTCCAGAGAAAAATTTTTTCGAGAAAGATTTTCCATATCCCCTTGAAAACTGTTTATTGAAATTGTGATGAAATAATAGGCCCTACATTAAAACTTTTTTACCAAACACACTATAATTAATAGAAATTTCTAAAATCAGTCAATTTTTTTACTATTCTCAAAAGTTGAGTGATGATTTTATCCAAACACTCTGATATCAGTAGTTGCAATTGCATAGAGGAGGTAGAACTTTGGATGGCCCATAAATGCAATCATGTAGACTTGGAGAAGTACAGCCCAGTTTTGGAACCAGCCCAAAACATCTCATAGGCCAGCCCAACAGTAAAGAAACCAAAGTTATTCCTCCTTCAGTTCCATATTGAATGTCGTTTAGTAAATTTGATCTCTCCAATATCATTTTTTGACTAAGAATTATTTTTAAAGCATATTTTGTCAAAAATTATAACAATCTACTCTAGTACTTGCATATAATATAATCTTATATGTATGTTGAGAAACTAACGGTCATGACTCATGACCGACATGTAAATCGAGGTCTGGAAGACTGGAACAGAAGGGGTAATACAATACTGAGACTAGGGTAGTCAAACCTTCTGGTTCGAGTCATTTTATGTCTAGGCAAATCAGATATTGAAAGGAGAGTTAATGTTTGATGTCCATTATTTTGAGCCGCTTTGGAGTCTTATAATCCGGTCAAGCTAAAATTGGAGTTAAAATCAGGTTTCGATAACAAAATGAACAAAATATTATATTCAAATTTTCAATCAAACAAGTCAATGTTAAAAATCCGACAAAAACACTATAATTTTCCAAGCTTTGAAGACGTGTTTGATGGTACTGATTATTGTACCTTGTTATTATTAGAAGGATAAATGGAAATAATGTATAGTTGAGGTCTTGAGGCTTTTTGTAGTTGTTTATTATATTATTTAAAAGGTGATCAAATAGCACATGCATTGGCTCATTCTTATCACCATGGCTTGATTTCCCTGAGTTTGATTGGAAATTATGCCAATGATCTAGATAGCTAAAACATATTATTTTTTTCAAACTTAAGTTATGATGTACTAAAATAAAATGTCTTATTAAACTTTCTCAACTTCTTTTTTATGAAATCATAGGTAACAAACGACTTCTGAATATTGTGTCATTGGAAGTTTTGGAACAAGTCTCGTATCACAACCTCAAAGTCAGTTAACTTTAACACGCTTGTCTTGTAATTTATAAATGTAAAATGATCGTATCAATTTAGTTCAATTTAGGCCATTTTCATGTTCAAGTAGCTTCCTATTAACCATCTTTGACATTTTAGGTTTGGTTGAAGTCGTTCTGAATCAAGTCATGTAATTTTTTTGGTTTATAAGAACATAAAGGACAATATAATATAATCTTACATTATAAAAAAAGAGGCCGAATCAAATTTGTAATCCAATATATCCAGGATGTCAGTCTAATTGGTTAGTTTTGTTGAGGGCATTAACTTTTTTATCCAATGACCGATTTATTCATACCCAAAACAACCCGAACTACATTTTAATAGATACCCGAGATAAAGCCCTCATTTTATTAGATCAGCCCTGTATTTTTCCATGGTATGATATCGCATTTAACGCAATTTAGCACGTCATCCACAAACTATCGCATCTTATAATACCATACCTCACTTTATCACAACCACCATATTTTTAACACAAATTTTACCATTATCTACCACACCATACCATACCGCACCGTAACACACTTTCCACAATTTATCACCATAACATTTCTGCATTTTACCCACCGCAGAAAAGAACCCGTCTAATAAAAAGTGATGCAAAAACAAAATGGTAGAATAAGGTGGCCGGCATTGGGAGAAGACGTGAAGGCAACATGCATGGAGTATGCTAGCATTAGCATATTCGTCATTGCATGTTCCCTGTGATCGTGCACCCAACAAAGTCCCAAAATCTGACCCCTTGTAACATAATCTAATTAAAAACAATACATTTGACAAAAAAGACTTATCAACAAGCTATAGAATTTCCCTATAAAAACCCACATATCCTAGCTAGACTCACACAACAAATCAAAACTTGCACATTTTTCCCTCCTTTCCTCTACACATTCTACACACACAAACCAATCAGCAGTGATGGCTCGTACCGCGATCATCTTCACCATCGTCGTCCTAGGCCTTGCAGCCGTGGCGTCTGCCGCCACACCACCACCACCGGCACCAAAGAAGAAGGATCCCGGTCACATCATTGCTCAGGGAACCATCCTCTGCAAGCAAGGCAACAAGCCCATCGCTGGTATGATCGATTGCTACATACCCTATCCCTCTATTTCACAATAATTGTTATATGGTCGATGACTTTTTTACAGTTTCCAATGCACTGTTTTGATCGTAGATATTTTAAGCATGGTATTTTGCAAGAGTACAATTTTCACGGCAAATCTAGTAAAATAGTAATAGTAATTTCATATAATAGAAATCTAAATTCTATACAAACCTAACCACTCCAAGTTTGACACCAGTTTTTAGACCGGCCCCCTCTCTCAATAGTAACCACCAGTGAACTTAACATGTTGGTACTAAACTGTTTATAACAAGCATGACCCATCAACGCCACATTTTCCACTAGTGTGATACATTTCGCTTCCACCTAGACTTGAACTTTACTAGGAAGCATGGAAGACGGGTAGTTGCCACTTGACTACCACCTCTTTGATTAACCGTGTGTTTACTCAACTAATTAACCCAAATGAAATTGACTCGTTTATTAAGCATATCTCCTCAAACAACCCTCTTTCCAACCCAACACCCTAACCAATATACACATTAACTTCCAACCATGTATGTACGTATGTAGGTGCAAAGGCCAACCTTACCTGCATCGGAGACGCCAATGGCAAGAGATCAGTGGTGACTGTGATCAGCAACCCAACCGACGCCAAGGGAGTGTATGTGATCGGAGTTGAAGCCACCCTCCCAACTGGTGAGAAGCTGATCCACTGCAGAGTGAGCCTCAACTTCTCCCCATTGGCCACCTGCAAGAAACCAACCAATGAGAACAACGGTATCAAGGGCTCTGGCCTCACCAAGGTCCTTCGTACTTCCAACCCTCATGACAAACTTTTCTTCGTCCCCAACTTCTTCTACACCAAGTGAAGAAATAGTTGAGATTCCATATAACCATTTATGTTTGGAATTGATGTTGAGTTTTCTGCATTGTGAGTGACTTGTTTCTTTGAGTGCTTTGCTTTGTATTCGGATTTTCCTTGTGTTATTCATTAATTGATATGTATTATCCAATATCCATCATGATTTGGATTTCATATATAAAGTGATTTGTCTCTTGTGGCCTTATTTTATGAGACTTTGATTCCTGGCTCTTGAGGAGTTTAAACAACCCAAAACAAACCATTCAGAATGACAGTTAACAGTGTAATGCAAAACAAAATTGGCCAATCCAAGATTTTCCTGTCTAATAGTGTAGTTAATATTCACAACATCTAAAATTTAACAGGCATGACCAGAGGCTCCCACAGGCTTAATAGCAACAGGGGGTTAAGTTACTATATCATTCATGTTTTGGTTTTTAGTTTAACTTTTGGCAAAGCCTAGATCAAAGCAAGGCCACCAGAACCTAAGTGATCTTACTGGCCTAACACTAACATAGGATTCATAATGTGGTCTAGTTACAAATTGGCCAAAGATTGATGCATAAAATCTTGTAAGTATCAAACAACCGAAAGTGAAACATCCCTGCAGTAAAGCTAAGGCTACGAATCTGACAATATGGGTTCTGGTTCTGACTTAAAATATAGATAGTCAAATACCTTTCAAGTTCCCTTCACTTGTCTGAACTTCACCATATGTGTATCTTCTTATGCTACAAGAGCATATCAGCAAAACCTCAGCAGCAAAACTATACAAATCATGGTAATGGCTCGTTAACATCAATTCAATAATGTAAGAATGCTGATTGATGAATGATGATTAAGGGAAGAATGATGACCAGAACTTTAGCTTTTAACTTCAAGCAGGCAGGACTATTATCCAGTAAATAATATATGCAACTTCTTGAGGATTTTGAACAGCCATAAAACAAGCCATTTGAAATCAGGATTGAGGAAGCACCACAACATTGGCCAATCCAAGATTTTCTTGTTCAACTATGTGGATAATTCACAGTATCTATTGTTTAACAAGTGTAACTACAGGCTCCAACATACATCAGACGTTTAGTTAATATATCAGTAATGTTATGCTTTATAGTTTAACCGTTGCAAAGCCTAGATCAAAGAAAACCCACCAGAATATAACAATAGCAAGAGTATATCAGTTGTACCAGACAATTTGCACATAGTAGTTTGACTTGTATATTGGAGAAGATAACACTTCATTGTTTAATCGCGCCAGGCTACCAGACCAAAAGTATGCATGATCCTGTACGAAGGTTGTTCTGCCAACTTGGATCGTCACCAATATCATTTTCAGCAACCAGTATCGTTGCTGATATTCATTGTCAGAAAATCAGTTAAAAGTTCAATCTAACAGGCACTACAACAGCATCATTTTTATGATCTTTCATAGAATCATCCACGAGCTTTCAAAATAGTATGTGATTTAACACTTATTTGCGACAAAGGTAATACTTTTTCTCAAATCACATTTTAACATTTACAATCTCATAGCAGATCTTCCCCCCCCCCCCAAAAAAAATCACGTTTTACGCACGTGTTTGCAATCGTGGCTTTTACGTGTGACACTTATCCTTATCCTAGCTTCCTTCGCTTCGAAGGGAAATACATAAAAGGAATGAAAGCGTACCAGATCTCAATAAAATGAATAAGGACAGGAAAGGGAGACCATTGTAAACCAATTATAAATAGACCTTGATCTCATATAACAATCCTCGCAAGTTCTCTGAAAATCCTCACCATTAAAAAGCAAGCTAATTGTTGGCATTGCATCCTCAAAAATCCTCAAAGGCACACATTTCAACGCGCAGAACCAACTAGCATGATGTTCTTCACCATCGAGACTTGGCTACGCAGAAAGAAAACGAGGTGGAAAAGGAAAGCATGATGAAATTCACCCAAATGGGTCAAATCTAATTAGTAAATCAATCACCTAATCACCTGGTTTGACTTCATCCTTTTTTTTTCCCCTGTTCTTACAGATCATAATAGTGCTCATATTGAGAAATATTCTTCTAATCATTAACTTTGGGTTCAAACTTTTTACTAACACAAAATATTGACAATATGCTTTCTGTTTTCAATATTATTGTTTCAGGGCAATAAGGTGGGTTCTTTCATCAGTGGGAACTGCTTCTAAAGTATGCAATTGACAGGATCATTAAATTACTTACTTATGCGGTGCTCCGGTTCTCTGCAAGCCTCTACCGATCAGAAGATTAACCACAGACTTGTCAGAGCGAACCCTGGTACTTCAGAGGTGCTAATTTGATGTGTCCTGAAGAAGAAGCTTCGACCTGTGTAAGTTACCTGTGCTAAGTTGCCTTAAAGAAAGTAAGGAATCTATTCCGCCAGCAGAATAAAGTTTGATCACATAGACGAGATGTATCATGTCATTTGCATCTTGTCTTGCTACCTAGTACCTATTTCTTTTTCTTTTTCTTTTTTGCACCAGGGGTGGGGGAGAGGGGAAGCTATTGTAAGCATTATTTACAGGATGTTTCAGAAGATGTCATATTCAAATCATCCTACCTGAACTAATGCAATAATAGCTGTGAATTGCTTTTCCTTCATTTCTCATGAGGAATGTCCTTACACATATTGATACACCACCTCTACCACTTTATTTATCACTAAAAAAATAATTTGATCATCTCAAAAATATGCCAGCAAAAACACCGCAAGTATTAGCCAAGCCTGCCAAGGAATCAATCAACGACAAAGTTACAACCATGAAAATGCTCAAAATATATGCAAATTCATATCATTAAAGAGTTTAATGGTGCCAATGCTCAAGATAAAGGAGAGATACATTTAAGTTTGGCAGATTTGCTGGCAATAATAGCACTAAAGAGTGCCCATCATGCTTTCAGTAAAAAGTATAAGCAGTTTTGATGTTCTGCTTTGTATTCAAATGCTTGTATTATTGATATGTTTTTTTCTGGGTTTCATAATACTATTCGGTGTCTTGGGGCTTAGTTTATATCATCTCGAGTTACAACCTTTCTTTCGGATTCTGAGTATGAATACTGAACACAATGTGTTTTTTTAATCTTTATGGTCACAGTTGTAAACAACCAGATAGATGTCGAACTTAACAGCTTAATGTATCCAGAGTGGCATTCAGATCCTGGATAAGTCATGTAAGAATGATGACCCAACTTTAGTTAATTTCCGAGTGGCATTCAGAAAGAAGTACTATACAGGAGAAAAAATTGTGTGCAACTTCTTCAGGATTTCAAATAGCCAGGAAAAAAAATACCCGGAATCCTATATGTAGAATATGCCGACCTTACATACCTGAAAATCTGAAATCCTAGCTATTTACAATCCATTTTTCAGATCAAATCTTACCCCACAATTTATCATCCTCTTGAAGTTTCTTGTCAAAAAGGTGGATATACAATCTTCTATGCATGCCCTAAGGTTTCAAGCACTAGATTCCTTACCTTCTTTGCCTACGGCAACTCTCATCATTCATGTACATCAGGTAGGCTGAAAATCCATCAATACTACTCATATGCATGTAGCACAGCCCAAGTTCTTGGTTAATTGCCTCCCTGGAACCACATCTCAATAATTCCATACAGCCGAAGATAGATAAGAACCTATAAATCATAAAGTGGTAACATACAGAAGCATATGTATGAGTTATCCCCTCCTCCCCGCCCCACCCACACACGCACACACCAAAAAAGAACATCATAAAAGAGATTCCTGAGCATTAGAAAAAAGAGGTCAGTAAACATCAGAAACAAAATTTGCTGGTAATAATAGTGCTGAAGAATCCCGATCATGCTTTCAAGAACTCTCACATTTTCTCCCAACCATGTCATTGAGCACTTTTTTTTTCTGTCAATCTGTAATTTCCAAGAGAGGTCAGCAATACTTGCCCCTCAAAAAAGAAACAAATGCATTGGTGCAAACAGACAAGGAATTCTATGCACATATAGGCCACATTCTCCAAAATAAAAATTCATATACCTTGCAAGAGCACTAAAACAAATCCACAATTTTCATAGTCACTGTGGTTCCGTTTCTTCTATTCCTGCGATTTCTCCCCTATATATACAATATACTAGCCTTACCTCATCTCCCAGCAATTTGCAGTCCATTTTGCTGATCAGAGCTAACGTCGCTATTTATCACCTTCTTGAAGCTTCTTCTCAAAGCCAGATATACAGTCTTCTATACATGCCCTATAGGTTTCAAGCCCTGGAACCTTGTTTGCCAATTCCAACCCCATATTCATCCATCTTTTTGCTGCATCGACCTGCCCTAGCCTCACTGGAACTGCAGCCCGATTCCAAGCTGTTGTGACAAGCCATTTCCCCTCATCAACAGGGTATTCACCTTCTTGGAGCCCCACCATAATCCTATATGCTTGTTTGTATAAGTTGTACACCACCTCATCGTCTGCATCTCCCTTGTAGATGACAGCTATGGAGATTAACCTTCTTAAAATGAGAGCTACATCCTTGTAATCTGGTCTAGGTGAAGCAAGTAGAGCAGATAAGCTGGCATTGAGGGCGAATGTGGCCATTTCAGGGTTAAGCTGAGGACCCTGTGAGGCTATCAGGCCTATCTGACGAAGATGGCTTGGGCTGCAAGCTTTTGAGCTGGCAAAGCTCTTCACAATGAGCTGTTGGGATCCGGAATCATTAACCCTTCCGTAAAGTTCATATGCATTCAAGGTGTATATGAAATAGAGTTCTGCATCAAGATTGTTCTCTTGACAATCACCCAGTTTGTCTCCTGTTGATAGTGTTTTCACTAGCTGGTAGAAAATTAAGTGAAAGTTTCAGTATACATACAGGACAGTAACATATATACCATCGTATTTTGAAGTCTTGAAGCTAGGAAGATTGATACCTTTCCAGCTCTGTCTAGCATTTCAATGGCTTTTTTCCTTTCTGTATCCTGCATTGCACTGTTCTTTTCCTTGTCAGCTGCTATCATGGCAGATAAAGCCAAGACAATTGATTTGCAAACCATGAAATTGTTTCCCTCTGTTTCTTCATCAATCTTAACATCATAAAAGTCGGCTGCCAGGCTCAAGAATTCCGCACAAAGTTCATAGTTCTTTTCCACTCCTGCTTTTGCGCCTATATTCCATGAATTAGTTGCAATCCAATTCCGTTCCCGTCTTCCAACCTCTCCCCTCCCAAAGAAGTTATCAGCTCCAAGTTCAATAGCCCGAGCTTGGGCTCTCTTCATGAACTTCAGGACTTCCTCCTCATTACCAGCATCTTGAATAAGGATTGTGAGGATGGTACGAAATATTGCAACTTCAGCCATTGGCATTGGTTTCTTTGATGAGTAGAAGTTGAGGAGATCACTCAAGGAGGCAACCGCAACAGAAAGTGCACGACAAGCTACTGCTTCATGAGCTGACAGGTAAAGGAATTCCATAGTGAAGTCAGTGCAGCTCATCATCTTTTTCACCTGAGCTATTGCACCATCATGGTCCTTCTTTTGCAAGTATATCTTGTACTGCCCGAGTCAAAAAGAACAGGGGACAAGTTAATTGAGGGCACTGAAAGCCTCTTCACGACAGACACAAAATCAAAAAGAAGTAAAGCTACCTTAAGGAAGGCTGTGGCTATATTTGGCTCCAGCTGCAGAGAAACAAGATATCCAGAAGCAGGATATTGTAAAAATGGGTTAAATTCAATGAACATCTTTTGTTTTCACTGCTTAACTCAAACCTTGAATAGAACTAAAAATACCTTCTCTGCTTCGTCAATATATTCCTGAGCTTCATCCAGCAAGGAGAGTCCCATGTAACATAGACATAAAACCCTATAACCCTTTGCTTTAAAGATTCTGTTCTCGACACCAGCTGGAACATACAACATTGCTTTCTCAAACAATTCTGTACTTATCTTGTACTCCTTCGACCGAAAATGAGCTGCAGCACTGCCAAGGAAAACCAAGATAGTGAGAAGTGTGGGAATTAAAATGGCGTTGAAATGCAAAAGATTGCTGTAACTTACACGACCATAATTGCTCAAGGAACAATGAATGGTATAGGAAAACGATTTCCCCCAAAATACAAGTAAAGGAAACCCATGAATTTCTCATCAACCCCTCTAGTCGGCAACTCAGTTCCTATACCTCATTTTGTCATCCTCGTTGATTAGTGTTTATTTGATTCATTTGTGTAACATTCCAATAGGTTGACCTCCAACTATGACAATAATGAATTGTTTCTCAATAGCAGTTGTATAAATATAGTTTGCCCCGATAAGGCAGCACTAGTGCTGTGCGGTCTTTCATAGTCTAATTCTTCATCTGCAGAAGCGGAATATGGTGCCATGTTCGGAACATATGACCACGGCTAAGTGCTGAAACCCTGAAGACACAAGCTTCCAAATCCTTACAATGATCACTAGCAAGGAGAACAAATTCCAAGCTCCTAAATGACAATTTTACAATATTCCAAAACAAAAAAAAATTCATCAGTATGTTCCAGTTCCACTCTTAAGAACAGATTTATGGCCCCTTACAAAGAATTTTGAGGCACATGGTGGGGTTTTAACTGCATAAATAACATGATCGGAGCAATGAACACAGGACAAATGCTAACTAAATGCCCACACTGACGTTCTTAACTTCTTATACTAACTAAATGCTAAGGCATTCAATCGACACACGTTTCTTCTGCTAATCACACAACCCAACAATAAATCAAACTAGCAAATTAAGATAGGGTACCAAGTCCTCACCAATTCCACAGGATAGCATGTAGGGCAGTTCTCTCCTTGGCTGCTGCTCCCTCCCCGTCAAAAAGTGCCACCACTCGTTCATCCACTGCCAGCTCAGCCGCCATTTTCTCCCTAATCCTCAACCCTTCACCCGCGCCACCCCCCTCACCCAAAACCTTATAAATCACCCGCACTGCCGCGTTTGCGCTGACCTGGCACCTCACCAACAACCCCAAGAACACACTCTTCACCGTCTCAACGGCTGCCACCCCTACAACCTTGAAGTAGGCCTCGACAGCCGAGACCCAAACACTCTCGGGAATCCCCTTATTCAAAACCATGTCTCTAAGCTCCTTCTCCGCCTCACCGAACCTCCCTAACCCTAGCCACGCCTTCATGGCTAAGACACTCAAGCTCGGGTGCTGGTCAGCGCTATGATCCCTCAAAACCCTAACACATTTGATCACACTCTCAAACTCTTCCCTCTGCAAATGCAGAGCAGCTATGAAACGCAGCGTTTTGTCCCTCAGAGACTTCAAACTCAGCGTATCATCCGTCTTCTTCACCACTCTAAGGCCCCTCTCACACAACTCCAAACCCTCGTTCATCAGCTTCAACGCTTCATTTCCCTCCGAACCCTCGTTCATCGCCAACAGTGCCATCCCAAACGCCAAGTACTGCTCCGAGAGAGCCTTGTAATTCTCCGCCATTTCAAACAGGAATTTCTTCGAACGATTCATGATCGCCAACGCCACATTTCGCTCCGAACCCTCCCAAGCCGCCCGTGCCCTCGCAACATTCAACTTCAGTACCAATTTTCTCTCTCCTAGGTCACAAATCGACTCAACATCAACCTTCGACACAAGATCCGTCGCTTTCTCAAAACAATTATTCGCCAAATCAAAGTTCCTCATCTCAAACCAGATCAATCCAGTCTTGTAGTAAAACGACGCCGCCTTCATCGCCGGAGAAGGAACTCCGTAGACATCTCCGGCGATCGAAAGAAGATCAGCAGCGGCCTGCCGGAGATCGACGTGGCTGTTTCCGGCGCCGGCGTTCGAGAGATCGACGCATGCGTTCCAGAGGCGGTAACCGAGCTTCCAGAGCTGGAGCCTGGACGAGTTGGAGAAGTAGTGGGCGAGTTGACTCAGGCGAGTCAGACATTGCCGGAGCTGAGTGGTGAGAGAGGAAGGTAAGGGGGCGCGAGGAGAGAGAAGCTCCGCTTGCTTGATTAGGGTTTCGGCCTGAGAAAGGAGGAGAGAGAGTGAATCTTGCTGCTGTTGCCGAACCTCCGGCGAAGTTATCTCGGCGATCCTCATTTTCCGGCGCCGGAGAGAATGTCGGGGGAGTTTCGAGAGAGAGGAAGTAGGAGATGATCACGAGATTTTGGAGGGAAAAATGTCTGCGAGCTTTTGAGAAACCATGAAATAGTTTTTTAAGTAAATTTTTAAATGTAATGATTTTATTTTATTTTTAGAATAAAATGTGAATTCTTTGGATCCGGCCCAATCGGTAACTTCTGAGTTCAGACTCACTTTGTTTGGGCCCTTCAGTCCACTTTCTTACCACTCAACTTTAGGAGCTTTTTTTTGGGGGGATAACTTTAGTTTAACTTTGTGCAATATTTTTAGGGGTTATATAATTGGAAAGATTATGTTTTTAAACTTTGATTGTAATAAACTACAAATAAAATGTCTCAATTAATTTCATGTGCTTCTTGTTCATGGAGTTGTATATAGTAAATGATTTCTAAACTTTGGTGAATTGGGACAAATTTCTCTAAATTATAAAATTTAGAGATAAGACTGTTACATCTATAGCTCATTTGAGCAACATTTCAATTTATTGGCTTTGGTTTTTTTCAATTTTTTTAAAGGATAAGTCGTCTGGTCTAACCCATTAGACAGAGGGCAATCCAATTGGCCTATAGAAGACAAGGTAGGGAACGTCAAAGCCCAAACATGGGTCCAACCTTCCACAACATTCCTAACACGCCTTTAGAAAAGGAACGTTCCATTCGAATACCTAACAAAAGTTTACACTGAGTTACTTTAAGCTTATGATAACTAATTTTTCAACCAACGTTTTTAAAATTGATTTTGAGGCACCTTAAATTATAAGACTAAAAATTTTCAGATACCACTCGGTCATTTTTGATGAAAAATTCAACGCAGATTATATTTGTTAAAATGACATCTAGCCAAATCAGTCCTCCCTGGTTACAGTATTTGACAAAGCCAAATCTATTCACGCATCTTCTCCTGCATGGAATCAAAGTTTCCCTTGAGTCTGTGTTTGTGCAGTTCTTCATGTAGGCAGTACGTTGTACACTAACAATGAATGACTTCACCAATGTGGTTCTCTCTTTGAGGTCTTTTTTGGTTACACCTCTAAAACTCTGGTGACCGGACCACCAGGAGTTGTACACGGTTTATGGAGATTCATATGTAGAAGTAGACGTTTCCATACAAATTTTATCCGACCCAGAAAACTTAAATCGTCCGACCCGGAAAAGACCAGGTCTGGACATAGATTTCTCATCTAAATTTTGATATTTACTAAATATTCGGACATAAACTTTCTTTTTTTCTATTCTTCGAAGCCGATTTCGTTCAAAATTTAGTTTCATCTGAATTGTCAGACCCCATCCAACCCAAAATAAACCCGGGTCCAGACATGAATTTCGCGTCCAAATTTTGACATTGACCAAATTTATCCGACGGAATTTTCACCAACAGTGGGCGTTAACTTACATTTTGACCCCTAGTTGGAATTGGAGACAGCTTCATTCCATTCAAACTAGTTCAAAAAATACCAAATGTCTGGAGACACTATCAGTAGCTCTTGAGATCATCTATTTACAATTTATATAAGCACTATCATATCATATGAGCACAAAATACTGAACTTAACAAAGAAGACAACTCCCAATGTTCCACCAGCAATGGGCCTGGGAACTGGGAAGTACAAAAAGTTGAGCAAAACATAGAGTACTGAACATTTTCATCAACATAATTAACAGCATAAAAGGGTCTGTGGTAGACAGCAGGGAAGGGAAGAAAACCAAACATGCCAACGATACACAACGAAAAACAAAATGTACAACAGAAAACATGGTTCATACATTACAGATCAAAGGGTCTGATTTTACAAGTAACCGAAAGGTGCTAGAGACCTAGAACCTTTTTTTTTTCCGGTCTTCGGTTTTCTCAGTTTCTTCCCACCTAAGTACGCGATTATCCATACAACATCTCAGAAAGGGTTAAAGCAACACAGCTAACAAGTTAAAATAGTCACCAATTAGCTAGCATAGCATCAGTACTCGGTACTTACTCAGTGAAGATAGCTCGGGGGCTGCTGGTACTGGTACCCACCGGTGTAGTAACCGCCATGACCCGGTGGCGGTGGATGAAGAAAACCGTAAGCCGGGGCCCCCATGACAGGAGGGCAATGATTGTCGGTGGGTCCCGCAGGGTACACGTAGGATCGGTTGTCAAACACGTATTGAGGAGGGTACCTGTCGGTGGGTATAGTGGCAACGTACGGGGGATTGGTTGGGGCCATATTGGGCATCCGAGGGACATAAGCTGGGGTGTTGGTGGTGGTGGCGGTGTTGGTGGGACGGGCCCTCTTGGTTTGAGGCTTTGAAACTTCGGTTGCTTGCTTCTTTTCGGCTTTGGTCTTCTCGAGTTGCAGCACGCGATCTGAAAGGGAAGCCAGAGGGAATTGTTCTTCGAGGTTGTGCTCTTCGACACATTTGATCACGGCCTTCAGTGCACTAAGCTCTCGGTCGTTCACCTCGTTGTTCTTGAAGGTAAGAGAGCATTGTCAGGGAACTTCGTATTTGAAGAAATGAAGGGTAAAAATAAATATACAGGTCAAAGAAAACCGAGCTTGCATGCTTAAGCTACCATGAAATGCAAGTTCAATAGTCAGCGAATGTGAACTGAATCCTTTTCAATGTAACTCTTTTTTTCTTAACTAGCACAGAGCATCCTCCTGAATATCACTTAACCAACCAAGACATGAGTATGGACTGAAAAATATAGCATTATAGCATGTTCTCCTGTAAGTCAGTTACAAGCCACTAACAACTTCTCACTCTCCCAACACACTATGCTATTCCGACTCTTCATTTCCTCTATCATACCAGTGTTGGATCCTCAAAACCCGGACAACGGTACACACTCAAGACTAAACAATTAAAATCTTCCGAATTTCCTAAAAATAGTCAAGTCCAACAACTGTATCATGTCCATATGGAACACCTGTACGCACACACATGCACACATGAAAAGGAAGAAAAAGAGGGTTCTCATGTGAGTCATAAATGTTTGGGCCTAGATGTCTCACAATAGCATCCTCCTACAGTCAAAATTACCAACAAAAATTGCCCACACTGACGGGGAAGCGGGGATAATTTACTTCAGTTCTGGGCCCTTCTCACTCCTTCCTCACATTAAATGCATCACCGGAGTGTTCGGAGGAAAGTTTGGTCCACAATGCGGAGTAAAACAGCAAGGTGACAAAAGAGAATAGCTTATATGCAATACAAATGAAATAATTAAGAAAACCTGTACACTGGGAGATGATGGGGAAGCATTTCCAGGCTTGACAGGAGAAGGAGACTTTTTAGCTTCCTCCAGATAGGATTGCAGCAATGGCACAGGTGCAAACTGCTCAATGAGATCAAATTGGAAGGCCAGATTAACAGCATCAATTTGTCTTCCACCATTTATCAATACTTCAATTACACCTGAAGGTTCCAAGTTGAAGTCAGCACTGAAACAGTTTAGCAATCGAAGATTACGGTTGATATGAAATCCAGATCACACAGAATGAGGCTTCTGAAGGGCCTTGACACAATCAAAGGACGTAGTTCAACAAGCTTTATAGGTTTCTGAAGCCATAAACTCCACATCTAACATAAATTACCAACATCATGAAATTATCAACACAACATACTTATTCCAGAAAAGGTGGAAGAATGGACATGCTAGATGCATTACTCCACCTACACAGGGCGTAAATCAGCAGAAGCACTCACTTCTAATAATGTTTGTTCATTTTAACTAAAATCTCTACATGGCAAAGAACAAAGCTGACCTGGCATTTTGCAAGACAACCCAAGTGATCGGCAGAGATCAGCAGCCTGGCGACGACGTGATACCAAAGGCACTAATTTGGTCAGATCTTCTGCATCGAAGTCGGATGCAATAGAAAAAGTGGCAAGAAGCTGCAAGAATGCATGAGCTTCCAAGGAGTTCCCATTGCCAGCATCCATGTCAAGTTCACTGAGCTTAGGCTTCCATGTTTCAGCAATAGCTTTTGCTCGTTCCTTTATATCTTTCGAGATTATGTTGGAGACAGAAGCTGCATCCAAACTCATCAACAAAATGCTAAGGCACTCCATTAACAAGATTGAGGTCCGGCGAAGACCCAAAAGATTTGAATCCTTTTTTGCATCAGAGTTTGTGATATCACTGCGGTAAAAGTCATTCAGTGAATCCAGAACCAAATGAGCAGGGTTTGCAGCAGCCTTCAATGCAAGTGGTATTTCCTCCTTCATTGATGCAAGGTTCTTGCGGTTGTCAGATATGAAACTATGAAGACCTTCAGCATCCATCTCTTCACACAGTTTGACTAGCTCAGGGTATGACATCACTTCCTCATTTCCACTTTCAGCTGACTGCACTTCTGGACTTCCGTCTTCGCACGAATCATTGATGTCTTCTGAAGTAATCCCAGATATCATAGAATTGCTCGAGGTCTCTTCAGTTGTTGTTCCACTTTGATCTTCACTGATGCCTCCGTAACAAACTTTACCCGATACCCTACGATGCTTTTCTCTGGCAGTTGCAATTGCAAACATGGCGGCATCCCTCTTTTCTTGAAGCTTCTCTAAGGAAGCTTGCTCCTTGGCCACAACAGCTGCCTTACGCTTCTCTAGAACCTCCTGTGCCTTCACTGTTTTGTCTTCATATTCCTTCTCCTGATCTTCCAATTCATGAAAACGCCTTTTCAGTGACTTCTCCAGCCCATGGAAATGAGCTTCTAGCTCTTTCCATTTCAGATTTAGGGTAACAGCACGGTGACTTTCAAGCTCAGCAAAGGCTTTCTGAAGTTGCTGTATCTTGGAGGTTGCAGAATCTATAAGTACGGAAACAGACTGGGTATCTTCCATTGGAGATAAGATCTGAAAAAGGACCAATAAAAAGTATACGAGGGAAAAGGGAGTCATTCTTAGCCATAGAAACTAGCAGTTCTGAAAAAGGAACAACGGAATATGTTTCAAGTGTCGGACCCTAACTATTAACGAGCAAAATAAAGCAAAACAAAACAAAATAAGAAAATAATGAAGATTATTTACATCATTACAGGAGAAACTGTTCACAATTGAATTTCAACGGATAGCTGATTGCTTAGTAGTATAACTTTGATAATAGAGACAAAACCAATAGGCTTCATTGGATTCTGTTCTAGTATTGAGAATTTAATGCTTCATAAGGAACCAAAACTCCAACTGTATAATGAAAGAACCAACAATCCTTGACAAACAAGTCAACAACACCTTCTACCAACTTCAGACAACCGGACATGCGAGAAACATGACTAATTAACCAAAACCACGAGCACTAGTGGAACATAACCATCACCATCACGCACATTGCACCAACTATTATGAACCATCAACATCACAGAGATTGCAATAATCATATGAATTCAACACAAAACCGTCTCGAACCTCCAAAATGAGTGCATGCAGAAAGCATGTCAAAACAGTACGTATCAAATCCAGAGCCTCTAATCATCAAAGTGATCAACCAACCAGGAAATCGCAATTACAGACATGCATCCACAATCAATGCCTCTATTTCTGGAAATGAACATAAACAAACAACTCAAAGCTGACTCAAAGCTAGAAACTGAGACGGAAGAAATGAATGTTTACCTTAGCAAGCAGCAATTTCTTCAGCAAGCAACTGGAATCACCAAAACCCTACATACAAACTAAGCACAATTCAGACAGCATCAAAACTCAAATCTTCTGCATACTCCTCTTTCCTTAGCATAAATCAGCTAAAACTACATCGAAATTTCCAGAAACACTTAGAACAAACAGAAAAACACAGAAATTCAAGCTATTCAGATCTACAACTCCACGAGAATCAAAAATCCACCAACTCCACTATACTCCAACTCCTACGATTCCTCCACAAAGCAACAACATCAATTCTGTCAAATTACGTCAAATTTCGTCAAAATCGTCCATCATCTTCACTTTTCCAGCAAAATTCAAACCATAAACATCATACTCTTCCTGATCTAAGCAAAAACGAAAGATCAAAACAAACAAAACCTTCAAAAACACAATCAGCTTACCGAATTGAATAGCAGAAGGCGGCGAAATCATCAGAAGAGAGCTGGAGATGTTCTCAGTCCATAGCAAAACCTAGAGAGAGAGGAGATAGGAGATAGAGAGGAAAGTGGAGGAGAGAGAAAGAGCGAGAGAGCTTTATTACCTGAGGGAGTGAGGCTCTCTCACTCATTCATTCACCCACACACTCGTATCGTACGACACTTGCTTTCTCTCTCCGACACACACAGAGACAGAGTGAGGCAGCCGGGAGTAGTCCCTGCTTTTTTGGCTTTTGCCAGTCTAGCGGCAAATAAATATACACCGGTTGACCGGGTAATCTATTTTCGCCCGTTTCTGCTGTTACGGGTTTCGGAGAACGCCGTTTTTTCTTTCTCTTCTTTGTCTTTTTAAGGGGGCAGGGGAGGACGATACAAGGGTAGAGTTGGGCTGCGTTGGGTAATAACGTTTGGAGCTGTATTTAATATTTTGACCAAGTTAAAATTTTAATTGTATAAATATTAACATTTTAAGGAGTATTTAGCGTTTTAAGTAGCGTTTTGTGAAACGCTAATAAAATTAAGGGTTTTTGGATGTTAATATACTGAACTTTTGGGGTATTGGACAATAATGCATTGAACTTTGACCTTGGATAATAATACACTGTACTTTGGGGTGTGTTGAACAATAATGCACTCAGTATGATTTTGGCATTGGCTAACTTGGTGGCAATCCTATGTAGCGGGTGGAGGAGATGAATTAGTCCAAAAGTATTTGTCTTCTCGGTCTGTCACGTAAGATTGTCACCAAGTTCGCCACCGTTGAAATTATCTCGAGTGCATTATTGTCCAACACCCCCAAAGTTCAGTGCATTATTGTGCAAGGTCAAAGTTCAGTGCATTATTATTCAATACCCCAAAAGTTCAGTATATTAGCGTCCAAAATTCCTAAAGTTAACATTTAGCGTTTGGAATAACGTTTCATATTTTTCGGTCAAAAATACCCTTTGAAAACATTATCTTTAGAAATTATTGATATCCTTTTATGTCAATTCACATTAATCTGTTAATTTAACGGCTAAATTTACCAAACACAATTCTTATTTGAATAGTCATATGTTATCCGCTATTTAAACCGTTATCCGCTATTTATATCGCTATCCGCTCCATAAACATCTATCCGCTATCTAAAACATTAATTTTGCCGAACAGGGCCTTAGCTTATACTCCCACTGTTTCATATTAATTTTCGTAATTTTAATTTTCACGATTTTCAATGCTACTCTTTAATTGATAATTTCTTATATAATATGTTATTATTTATTGAAATAGTATACTTTTATAATAGTATTTTTTGTTATGAATCTAATAGTGGTAATTTTATATAGCAACACATTATATATATTGAGAAATTTATCTGCACAATTTTCAAAGACGACAATTAATATGAAACGGATAGATTACAATAGCATTCCCATGTTTTGGAATGTAAAGTGGGGGTTCACCCCTTTCACGTCATCCATTATTCTCATTTTTTGAAATTTCATTATATTCATTTATAATAATAGAAACTCATTCCTACTTTTTCACTTCATAAATATTATTTTTTTAGAGAAAATATTACATTATTGTCACATGTCAAAATATTTTTTATTGAAGAAGAACCAAAAAAAAAAAAAAGGTTGTTGCATTTTAGAATGTTGCAACATTTTGCTTTTTTACATTCCATGTTGGCTGTTTGTGTCCATTGTTGGAGCAAAACTCATCTTCAAGCTAAAAGACACATGTTCCAATGCAAAAAAAAAAAAAAAAAAAAGTGTCAGTGTTCTAACTAAACCAAGTCAGCTAGTAAGTTAATTGGGTTCGGCTCAATCAAAGCTCGACCCAAGTCCAGTTTGACACGACTCAGAACTACTGAGTCATGATCGAGCCTAGGGCACTCAGCATAGGCTCGGCTTGATTACGCCCGTTTAAATATTTGAAGTAGGAAGTAGATTGTGTTGCATCAGTGTTCTATCTGCGGTTGTAATGCATCTTGCCACACTGCATGATTTCACCACAAATCATTACTTTTTTCTCTCCTCACTTTTCTCTCTCTTCACTTTTTTCCTCTACTTTTTACATTCTCTCTTATCACCTATCCCACATACCAATAACCTACTACAATTCCACCACACCCCACCACAATTCCACCACACCTCACCACAAAATACCGCAGTATAGAACACTGCCTCAATGAATATTAGTAAATTATATACTCCTTCCATTCCACAGTATTTGTCCTTTTATTAATAGTCATTGTCACCAATCATCATATATATTGAGAAATTATGGTGGAAAAATTTTCAATTTGACTACACAATTTCTAAATACGTCAAATAATATATAACAGATGTAGTATTATTTTAGACAATTGAAATTTAATAGAGCGTAAGTTTGTTGTTTTTCTTTAGTTTCGTTGTTAAGCTTTGTAAATCTCAAACATTAATGTTTAAACTTTGCTTGATTATATATTTATTGTTAAAAAATGTTATTTTCTAGTTAATTTTAATAAATTTTTAGATTTTTTTTTTTGGATTTTACATCTGAATTTGGAGATTTTTAAACTAAAAACAAATTGAACCTACTTGCAAATTGAGCCCAAGCCCGAGATATATGAATCGAGTCGAGCCCAAGTGGAGGGGGCTCGGCTCGAGCTCAACTCGTTTACACTCCTAGACAAACAATCCATCTCCCTGTCTCCCATGCTTATCCTAACATAAAGTATTATTATGAGATATGGCTTTTGTTTGTATAATTAGAATCTGTAAAGTTGGATGGTAAGTGCCTCTACATGAACTTTCGTTAATATGGGTAAGCATGTCTACATTTGGATCCTCATACGTGTTCCCCGTGGAAGTTTTTTGTTGGTGTTGAAAGCTGGATGGTAAGTGATGAGCGTAAGAACCTGCCAAAAGCTATTGAGAATTAACAATTAACATACAAAATAAAAATTATTAAAATTTACAAAAATTTAAATTTATCATACTTACCATTTACCACCGAATTTTAAAAAAAATTTGTCGTTTTCTTGTTCCTCCCAGTGTTTTGAGACTACGAAAGGAAATATAGTTGTTGAGGGATGATTTTTACGTAGGCGGTAGGCCCCATATTTTTTATTTTAGGGATAACCATAATTAGGTACTTAACCTATCATTAATTAGCCAATTTAATTTTATTAAAAAAATAAAAAATGATAAAGAAAGCGTGTTAGGTCCAATTAGCCTAAGCCTCATTTGCTCAAAATTCTCAAAAGTCCAATTTGATAGTATTTAAGTCGGGCTCGACCGGGCCGGGCCTCAGGATTTATGTGGCGGTTGAGCGGACACTAAACGACAAAAATTTTAATTAAAAAATTATAATTTTTTGAACGGGATAATTAAACACCATACACTTTTCTAGGCGGGAAAATTTACAACGTTAACTACTAATTCACATTTGTTTTTGTAAATTAAACAAAGCATTCTATTTGAGTTTTGGGAATAAAAAAAAAAATCTTAAACATTTCAACTCCTTATAACAAGCCAATAGACAATAAGAACTCTTTATTGATATACTTGTTGAAATAATTTTTCTCGTGCTATATTTCATAATATACATGTAATTATTAAGAAGTATAAGCGCTTCTTATTCATTGTTCATAATATGATAAACGCTTAGCTTTAATCAAGAATAGATGATACAGTTTTAACAAGGTGGAGTCATGTCATTTTAATAAGGACATACATAAGATGATAATAGGTTTTTTTTTTCAAAAAAATGAAAGTATTACTTGTAATAAAATTTTAACTTGGTAGTTTCGACATTTAAAAAGAATAAGATAAGTTGAGCTAAAACAAGCTATCAATCTTGTTAGTACAACTAATAATGGATATCTAAAGTGATAGCTAGGGCTACGACCCCTCTGCCCCCCCCTCCCCACTTTTTGGATCTACTATTGGACATGTAAATATGGTCATCACACAATTGATCAACTAGCTAATTCAGGAACTGAACAAACAAGTGAATTCTATATTTGAATTCTCCACTTTCTTCATTTATCAATGTGTTTGAAAATAGCAATGGAGGAAAATATTGTGTTGGTTTTTCTAATGACAAATATGGTCTAATTCGTCCCACACTTGCTTAAAATTAGTATTACATCCACTCCAAAATTATGTTAACTTTGATAAATTTTGACCATTAATTTTTTAACTTAAAATTATAATAGTTTCAATTTCAGTTACTAATATTAGTGATTTCATTTTGTAAATTATTTTAATTTTTAGTTAATTAACGGTCAAAATTTATCAAAATGCAAAATAATTTTGAAGACGAAGAAGGTAATAATTAAGAGCCCAACTAATTTAAAACAGAAACCTAAAACAAATGACTCAAGTCAACTTAAATGAAACCAAAAATGATAAAAGAGGTCCTTATTTGTAACTCATGATTTACCACAAAAGAAATATTTTTTGTTGATACAAAAATATTATATTATTTTTTGTTTTAAACTAATGAAGGATTAAAAAAAGAGATAAATACGGTTAATTTTTTTATTAACAGAAAAGAAAGTCTAAGGTTGACTAGTCCACCATCTGCTGCCCCTTATTTTGACTTCCTTCGACAGTTCGACCCACCAAAGACAGCATCTCTCTCTCTCTCTCTCTCTCTCTCTCTCTAATCCCAAACTCCGGCGAGAATCTGCGATTTCCGGCGACCCTTACGAACAAACCCCACCAATAATTTCTCCCAGGTAAGTCCAAATCATAATTTCTACTCATTCTATCATTTTATTAGCTTGTTCTTATGAAATGAGTGATTTATTTTTCTGGGTATTTTGGTGTTGTTTATGAGGAAGATTCCTGGTTTTCTAGATTTGATTAGCGTGTCAACCATGCCCATGAATCTGTTTGTGGGTATTCTGTGTGGAAACAAATGGGAAAGTTGGAATTTTAGTGGTGGGTGTTTGGGTAATGGGGTATATAGTCAAGTCTTTGTGCTTGGAAGTCTTGGGGTCCAATAAAGTCTATGCTGAATAATATTGGTTTCACACTGCAATGAACCCTAGATATTGTGCACCTGGGGTTGTTTTTTCTGTGTTTATAATTGCCTGAGATTTTGATATTCCTAGTGGGTGTTTTCAGCTGATCAACAAAGGTACATATGGGTCTTTTTTTCTTCTTCTCCCCCTCCTTTTTTGGTTTTGAGAAGGGTTGTCATGTTTCTCAAATTCCTTTGTAGGTTTGTTTCATGTTGGTGGGGTCACAAATTCGGGTTTTCGACCTCGTTCAAAGCTTTGGTATCACTTGTTGGGAGTGGAAGTGTGTTGGAGAATTTGGTTGGGGGGGGGGGGGTGTGTGGAAACTTGCAATGTTTCCCAAATTCCTTTGTGGGTTTGTTTAGGTATACAACATGTGTTGTTTCTTTTTGTTGTTGGGATAACAAATTCAGGTTTTCGACCTCGATTGAGGCTTTGATATCACTTGTTGGGGATGGAGGTGTGTTAGAAGATAGGTGGGTGTGGGTGTGTGTGTGTGTTTTTTTTTTTTTGGGGGGGGGGGGGGGGGCTTGCAATGTTTCTCGATTTCCTTTGTGGGTTTGTTTAGGTATACAACATGTGTTGTTTCTTTTTGTTGTTGGGATCTCAAATTCAGGTTTTCAACCTAAACCAAAGCTCTATACCACTTGTTTGGGCGGAAGTGCTTTAGAAAATAGGTTGGTTTCATGATGTTGGGATCACAAATTCAGGTTTTCGACCTAGATCAAAGCTTTGATATCACTTGTTGGGAGTGGAAGTGTATTAGAAAGTAGATGGGGTGGGGGGGGGGGTGGAAACTTGCAATGTTTGCCAAAATCCTTTGTGGGTTTGTTTAGGTCTACAATATGTGTTGTTTCTCCTTGTAGTTGGGATCTCAAATTCAGGTTTTCGACCTCCATTGAAGCTCTATACCACTTGTTGGGAGTGAAAGTGTGCGAGAACATAGGTGGGTGGGTGGGGAGTGCTATTGTTGAAACTTGCAATGTTTCCCAAATTCCTTTGAGGGTGTGTTTAGGTCCACAACATGTATCATTTCCTCTTGTTGTTAGGATCACAAATTCAACTTTTCGACCTCAATCAAAGCTCTGATACCACTTGTTAGGATCAAAAGTGTACTAGAAAATAGGTGGGTGGGTGGGTGAGGGGTTGTTATTGTTGTTGGAACTTGGGATGTTTTCCAAATTCCTTTGAGGGTTTGTTTGGATCTACAACATGTATTGTTTCCTATTGTTGTTTCTTCTTGGTCAAACTTCTGATACTACTTGTTAAGAGCACGAGTTTACTAGAAGTTTTAGCACATATATGTTCATATCTACGTAAGGAACATCAACCTGCTGTTTAGGTATTGACATGATTACTGAGTTCTTAATTACCTTTCTGATAATCTCTTACCGACCATGCTTTGGCCTTTTAGTGCTTCCAAGAACCCTGCTTAGCCTACTACTTTTACTGTAATTGTAGGTTTGCTGTCTTGCTGATCCTAAGCTTGGTTGGCGAGCCTCCCCCTCAATTTTTTGTTCCTGAAACTGTGATAAAACATACAATTGTTGCCTCGTATGTTTCTTGCTGAGGTGGATTATAGGTTATGTAGCCTTATTGCCTCTGATTAGCTGTCCTTGTATCAGGAGTAGACCTATGGATATATTCTTTGTGTATTCTTTTGTGATTCAGCACAAATGCACAATACATGTATGTGCAGCTTGTTTATTGCTTGAATGTTTTCCTAAGTTTTCAAATTGCTGTTCAAAACATTTCTATTGTGGGTTTATTGGTAAGACCGTCTACATCTGGATCTCGCTACACCCAACATAAGTTTGGACCCACACTGAGAGTGTTGTAGTATGTTTTTGTAAGTTAATGATAATGTTGGAGAATTCACTATGTGTTTCTTCAGATTCTTCCAGGGTTTCGCTGCTATGGGGCTAAGGAATTCCAGTTTCAATCTCTGAACGATACATTTTATATGTCAATCCCGAGTGATTGTATGGATTTTCCCGCACTTCTCATGGAGCTAAATTCCGGATCATTCATCAAAGCTCTGTCCATCTATTTGTGCCTTTTCCTGGTCTGTAGTACTCCGAGCTATGGAAATGACCTAGACGTCGCATGTTTGAGGTCTATAAAAGCGTCCCTGAAAGATCCCAACGGCATCTTACGGTTAACATGGAATTTCAACAATGCTTCAGCCGGATTCATCTGCTCATTCACCGGCATAGATTGCTGGCACCCGGCAGAAAATAGGGTATTGAGCATTCGTCTTGCTGACATGGGATTAAAGGGCAGTTTCCCTCTCGGCGTTCAAAATTGCACCACTTTGCAAACCCTAGATCTATCCTCCAATGATCTCTCGGGACAGATCCCCTCCAACATTTCCCGTATAATTCCCTTTGTGACAACCCTAGATCTTTCCTCTAATAGCTTTTCAGGGCCGATTCCTGACAACCTTGCAAACTGCACTTATCTCAATGTCCTGAATCTTGACCACAACCAACTATCCGGGCAGATTCCTCCTCGGATTGGGCAGCTCTCACGGCTCAAGAAGTTTAATGTTGCCAACAATCAGTTGGTGGGTCCGATCCCACAGTTTAACAGTACTGTGACTACCATCACTGCAGACAATTTTGCTGATAATCCCGGTCTCTGTGGGAAGCCTCTGAGCCCCTGTGGGTCAAAGAAGACCAACGCTAAAGTGGTTGTGATCGCTCTGGTTTGTGGGGGGCTTTCCGGTGCCGTAATATTAGGACTCGCAGTGTTCTTCTTTGCACGTAAAGTATCTACAAAGAAAGAAGAAGACCCCGACGGAAACAAATGGGCAAAGAGTATCAAGGGAACCAAGAAAATCAGGGTAAGTTGATTCATCTTCCTCCCTTCATTACGTGCTCCTGGAGTTTGTGTTCCAAATAGTGTGATTGTTCATTTGCAATGGAATTTTCAGGGTATCGGATTTGGATTGATGGCATCAAAGTTATTTTTCCGTGTAATCTTTCTTATTGGTGCTGAGAAATTTGTTTTTATGTCTAGGTATCCATGTTTGAAGATTCCATCTCGAAAATGCACCTAAGTGATCTCATGAAGGCAACCAACAACTTCAACAAACAAAACATCATCGGTCATGGAAGGATGGGAACTATATACAGGGCTAGATTCGAAAATGGAGCCGTATACATGGTGAAGAGACTAGAGCACTCTCAACATTCGGAGAAAGAATTCTTGTCCGAAATGGCTACCCTAGGAAGTGTAAGGCACAACGACTTGGTTCCCATCTTGGGCTTTTGCATTGCAGGGAACGAGAGGCTTTTGGTCTACAACTACATGGTGAATGGCACTCTCCACGATCGACTCCACGAAAAACAACCTAACCGGGTCTCGTTAGAATGGCCCATAAGGCTAAAGATTGCAATAGGTGCATCCCGGGGCCTAGCTTGGCTTCACCATAGTTGCAACCCCCGGATCATTCATAGAAACATAAGCTCCAAATGCATCTTACTCGACGCCAAATACGACCCAAAAATCTCCGATTTTGGCCTTGCAAGGCTAATGAACCCCATCGACACCCACCTAAGCACCTTTGTGAATGGCGAATTTGGAGATTTGGGTTATGTAGCCCCAGAGTACACCCGGACTTTACTCGCCACCCCAAAGGGTGACGTCTACAGCTTTGGGACCGTGCTCCTTGAGTTGGTCACGGGCGAGACACCAACCGACATGTCAAGGGCACCCCCAGACTTCAAGGGGAACCTAGCCGAATGGGTTCTAGAACTCTCTAGAAGCTCCAGACCCAAGGAAGCCATTGACAGGTCCTTGGTGGGTAAGGGTTTCGATAATGAGCTCTACCAGTTTCTCAAAGTGGCACTAAATTGTGTGTCAGAAGACCCCAAGAAGAGGCCAACAATGTTCGAGGTTTATCAACTTCTGAGGGCCATTGGAGAGCGGTATCACTTTCCAAGCGACGCTGAGATTACTCTGCCGATTGATACAGGGGATGTTGATAACCTACAGGAGCTAATCGTTTCCCGGGATGAGACAACTTATCAGTAGGGAAAACCCTACCAAGGTATCATTTTGTGTCCTTAATGTAAATATGGTCCTGTATTGTTTCTTGTATCATACAGTATGTTTTGTTTATCTTTTCATATGATCAAGTATAAATTTTTTTGGTATTGAGAAACATGTATTCAGTTATATAATGTATGTTCAATCTTGGAGGGCAAGCTGGTTAGTTTTTGAAATAGCAGTGAGCATTATCTAATTACACAGGACAGTGGTACAGGTTGAAACCTGTTGGACTCTAATGTGCCTTTAATGCTTGCATTATATTGTGTACAAATACAGTGGCGGATCTAAATCTTCTGATTAGGGATGACCAATACACTATTATATTTATCTGATATACAAAAGATCCATAATTTTTATCCCAAATTATACTGAATTATTATTTTTTTCGTGTTATCGGTGGCCGTGGCCACCATTAGCATAGCCCCAGATCCGCCAGTGTGTACAATAGGCTCTAACGTTTGGACAGCCTTTACAATTACGGGCATTATTGAATTTGAAATAACTTTGGGTCATTTGAGTCGGGATCAAGTTGGGTCATTTTTTGTTCCATCGAATTTGAGTAATAGTTTTGGTGGGACAAATGAAGTGTATGTTTACAAAGTGGTAATGGGACAAAACAAATGAATGAATCTCTTTGGTAAGTTACTGTTGATCATATGAAAAGATATAAAGGTCAGTCACATCACATCAACATGGAGACCGGTTCACCGCCTCTATAGTTACTGTTGATATAATAATGTCACATAGGTACAAAGGTTAGATATTGATATCCAATAATAAAAATCGGTATATTATAAACCAATTTCCTCAAAAGTCGATATATTATCATCCAAAAATCCTTTTTGAATTTGGGTTTATTAACTTCACCTCAAATCCTCAAGATAACATATAGTGGTCGATAACTCGATCTTGATCACAAGAACAAAGAGTAAAGATTTTGCTCTGTAAACTATCAAAAAGCACAAGATTACAGATTGTTTTCACAAAACTCTTATTTCCTGTGCAGGGTGACAAAATCTCAATCCCTATCCTCTTTTCCTTGTCTTCTCTAAAGAATACAACAATCGAAACAACTTTGTGCCCTTGGACCAAAAACAGGGATGAACGAGGTTGAAAGAACAATCTAAGCAAGTATCACAAAAGGTAAGTTTCAACGACAGTTCGGCCAAACTTCTCCTGGACATCCTTTGGAGTTTCGATCTGGACAAAAATGCAACGAACGCAAGCAGTAAGAAATCAAAACATGATGCAGAACATGCAATGCTAAAAGAAAATAAAAAATAAAAAATTGGTCATTACTCACCGCATTCAATGCTTTGAAAACAGCCTTGACGGTATTGTGTGGATTCCTAGAGCCAATAACCTAAAAACGGGATAAAACCCAGATGAAAGTACTTGACGAGTTAGTTCATACATGCTGGGGGCGTAATCCAACAAGAACGGGATAAATGCTAAACAAAATTCAGATTAATTTGCTACTATGTGGCCAAGGACCCGCTTCTAGAAAAAAAAAATTGGTGCAGATCATTCAGGTCTGTCAAATCAGTCAATGTCAAAGTTCAGACGAGAAATTGATATACGTTCCCTAGTTCTTTTTCCAACCAAAATCACGTTTAAACAACAGAAATAAAAGAACACACTGTTTCCGAGTTTTCCTATCAAATAGGTCATTGTTGAAATTCAGACAAAAAAATCTATATGACTGTACTCTACATGATCAACATCCCGTTTCCCCCTAGATATATAGAATTTGCCACATGATTAAACACTAAAACCTACACATCGCGTCTAATTTAGCCACAAAAGAAGAGGGGGAAAGAGGAACTATAATAAACCAGGAGTACCTTAGATTTGACATTTTTCAAGCCAACCAAGTTCAAAATTGTTTGCACCGTTCTGCCCGCTTTCATACCTGTTGTAGTTTTTGCAGGCCATAGATACACCTGAAGTTGCAAGTGAAGAATCATATGATAAGATAGGCAGGCATTGAGGATAACGAAGTTCAAGGAAAAGAATAAAACACACAACTACAAAAGGTGGGATCAGTTAGAGGCAAACCTTAGTTTTCCCGTATGTTGTTTGTATCGCATGTGGAATTGTATGATCCTCATATAAGTCAAAGTGGTGGAGGTTCTGAAAGCATTTCTCATATGCCTGTTCACAATTACAGCAAGTTGAGCCGTTAGAAATAATGGGATGGCGTTGTTTCAAACTATTTTGCTGCCGAATACAGGCGGCGAATGTATGAGGCCTCGCAATTGAGGCATTCGGGTCGGGTTCGGATTGGATCCTGTTTTAGTCAACAAGGTTTGGGTCGGGTCAGATTTTGTTCAAGACAAGTTGAATTCGGGTCACTTTGTTTATAGATTGGCAAGCTTGTCTTGCAGGCACAGACAACTTCGATGAAAGATAAATTTGGTTCGGGTCATCTAGGCTCAACTAATTTGGCATTTCCGGCTTCCGAGCATGAGTCAGGTTCGGGCGGGTCATTCGGGTTGCATAGATTTTGCCACATCAGCACGTAGTATGCAAGATAAAATAATCTTAAGGATATAGCATCCCCCACGGACCTCCACACAACCAACATAATAGAATGCTCTAGTTGCAAACCAACCCTAGCTCTCAACTAAAGTAAGAGAATCGGATAAATAAATAAAATGGCACTTTGACGAAACACACCTTCTCAAGAGCAATAGGTACAGCTGGACCTTTTCCTTTAGCATAGCCAACAACACCATTGTAATTCCCACAAGCTAAGATAGCAGAATATTTGACCACTTGACCACCCTACCGAGTTAAGATGAAGAGTCAAATAACAGAAGTCAAATATGCTTAGAAAGAAAACCAACTCAAGAGGTGCAGTTGTCGTACCTTTGTCACTTTAACTGTCCGGTTCATATCGACTAAATGAATATCGAAACCCTGCAATCAAACTCAATGGTGTCACATACACTTCCAAATTGAGGCTTCAATTTTCAAATTTAATCCATAGGAAACAACAGATGGATATGAGAAAACCCAATATCTAACACGATGAGGTACAAAAGGAGCAAAAATTGAAAACATTAATGACAACAACATTAAAGCTGATCTAATTTGACCCGAGAAAGATATAGGGAAGTGGCCAAAGGGAATAGCAAGTAAATTGTCATTCCTACAAAACGTGACAGCCACACTTACTTTTCTGTACATGGGTACTCGTTTCTTCTCTGTCAAGGAATTCCTCTCTTCAGCGAGATCCCTTATTTCCCCTTCTAAAAGCTTTCCTTTCTTCCCAAAAGTATGGTCCAGTGCTGCGAGTTTCTCTTCCAGCTTTTTATCAATTTCGCTGAGCTTCTGAATGAGTATATCATCTCTCTCTTTCATGTCATCAAACTCCACTTCTTCGTCTTCGCGTTTCAATCCAATTTCACCCAAGGTGTCCTTATCATCCTCATCACCATCCACATCCACGTGAACGTTCTCCTTTTGCATGACGCTGTAATTAGCAGGATTGCTGGTGTCAAAAGTTTCCCTGCATTGGACCAACCTCAAGGCCCTGTTCAACTTGTTAGCAAGCATAAACTTCTCTTTGCCAGTTGATACCTTGAAGCGGTTCATCAATTCACCAATGACCCGGTACTCGGGTCTGATGTTGTAATGCTTCTCCTCAAATTTATCTAGCCTCGCCATCCACTTGAAAGCATCGTCAAGGGTTTCTGCCACAATCCAAATTTCAGGCAAGGCTTAGGGAAACCCATCATTCAGCACATCCCGAGTAGTGCAGGATACGAACCGACTCAATTAAACAAGCACTAAGAAAGAATCCTAACCAAGCACTCCAAATAAACACTTAGACTCCAATCCAATGTCATACAATCTTCTTAGTCCTCTATACTTGTAGCATAACAAAAAAGATGCCCGACATATCTAAAAACCAACTGCATGTCCATATCTCTTTTAAGAATTTCAATCACTTCTACGTGCAAATTCAAGCTCATATGATTTTCAGTTTTTCACCACTTAAGCAGCACGTGTGTGTGTGACTGTGTGTATATGTATATATATGTGTGTGTGTTTATATATATACATATAGACATATGTATATATATACATATATGTCGATAATCAGGATAGTTAAAATGAGTACTTTTCCCTTGTAATGGACTAAAGTAAAATGCCTCATTAAACTTAGTTCCTCTATTTCTTTCCCACGGAGTAGCAGGTAAATCTTGGGTCAATTCGAACCATTCTCTCTAAATTGCAAAAAATAGGGATAACACTGTCACATACCTTGCCTGGGCGGGATTTCAAAGTATTGGTTTTGGTTTATGTACATATATATACATATATATGTAGGAAAATTGGATTCTAATAATCCCTACTTTCACCAATTGGACAATGGTGGACCGTACTTTCACTTTGTATTCTGGTGGTCCAAAAAAAAAAAAAAAATTGGATTATAGTGGGATATTTTCGAGGGAATCGTAGATTTTGTATTGCATTTGATTCGAAACTTAGTATAACACTTTACAATGATTTTTAATGAATTTACAGCGTTTCTCCCAAATTTTTTTCATTTTTTTTACTATTTTTTTACGATTTTTTCACTTTTATTATCTTTAAAAAATCATAACAATTATTCGGAGTCTCAAAAAAATAATCTAAAAAATGTTTTAGAAACTACAATTCATTAATTTTCTAGGGGCAGGAACGAAAAAAAAAAAACAAAAAAAATATAGTGTAGGAATGAAAAAAATAAGAAGAATTTGGAGGTGGATTTGGTACCACTACAATCCAATTTTATTTTTTTTTTGGACCATCAGAATACAAAGTGAAAGTACGGTCGTTCAAGTCGGATTCAGTTAGGTTCATGTTCAATTCAACCGGGTTCGTATTGGGCAGGGTATGGATCCGGTATTCTTGGGGTTTGGAATGATTTCAGGTCCCTTCCTTTTTATCCCTCTTGCAAAACCGAACAACTTGGGCGGAAAACAAATTCGGGTAATGGATCATTTCGGGTTTGGGTCAACTAATTTTGGCGTTTTCAGGATCGGGTCATTAGTCATGCCAGTTTTTGCCCGTCTAATCAAATCATGAGCCCCTACAATCTCACCATTTCTCGTTTTCTCCATAACAATCTAAATATTTCACAGTTTCCCTACTATAATCAAGCATCAGATGATCACAACAACAGGTCAGTTTTAGTGGGTCTAATCAAATCATGAGCCCCTGCAATCTCATCATTTCTCCATAACAATCCAATCTTTCACAGTTTCCCTACTATAATCAAGCATCACATGATCACACAACACACAAATTCCCAAAAAAAAAAGGGGGGGGGGGAACACCCAACAATCCAATAATCCCACCATTTCCCCAACAGAGATTCAATCATTCACAACATTCAAACAAAAAATTCAAAACTTACTAGTCTCAGCAAACTTCTGAATGATCTCCTCATGCCTCTTAAGCTTCCTCTCTGCAAGCTGTGCCTCTCTTTCCGCCATATCCTCAGCTCGTTCTTCATCATCATCATCACATTCAGTTCCCGAATCACTCTCCTCATCCGAAACAATGTAATAGTCGCCCCATCTATTCAACATATTCTCCAGCTTCTTCTCCTCCTTCTCAATAATCGGCCCAACACCCATGTAATCTTCTTCTTCCTCCTCCTCTTCTTCATCGATTTTTACTCCTGCCTTTCTCTTGGCTTCTCTTTCCATGTTCTTCTGCCTCTCGACCTCCGCGAGCAAATCCTCGATACCCTTCTCGACTTCTTCCTGGGTCACGCAGAAATGGCGGACTTGAAGACACGGGTTGGCGGGTCTGGCCGCGAATCGGGTCCGGGTCGGGGTTAGGGTTAGGGTTGAGATGGGATGGTGGTGGTGATTGTTGTAGGGTTTAAGGGGGGTTTTGGGGAGGAGCAGGCGAGAGACCCATGAAAATGGAAGACGAGATCTGCTCATTTTGATGGCGGTTTGAGTCACATTCGATGGGAATTGAAATGGGGTTTTGGATGATTGAAGGAATTGGAATTTGGGGATGTGAGAAGAAGGAAGGAGGGAGGGATTTGGGGGGAAAATTAGGGTTCTAAGATACTGTAAAAGTGTGTTGAGACTTGAGAGTGAGCAAGTGTTGAGGAAGGGAGACGATGGAGAATCACAGTTTGGAGGCCCAATTCGGTTAATTTTCTCCTGTGGGCTTATTTTGCCTCCTTTTTTTTGGTACATATTTTTAGGAAGCAAATTTCTTTTTGGAACAAAACAAACTAGAGAGCTAGAAAAAAGAAACTGTTTAGTTGGTTATAAATTTTTCGTCTCAATTTTAAGCACCGTTTTTTTTGTGCGTTAACGCAACTAACTGCAATGCAAATTAACGCAACCTACCGCAACATAACGCAAATTAACATTATCTTTTTACTATTTCCACCGCAACTAACCGCAACGCAACGCACAAAAGTTAGTGTTGATTAATTTGACTGAACATCCAAGTACGATATTTTTGTTGTTTCTATATCCAAACTTAGTTTTGACACAAATTTAAGTTCGTTTGAATTATCTGAATTAACCCGACAACATGGGCGGATTTACATGTAGTTTAGAGGGAGGTCAAGACCACCCTTAGCCCAACAAAAATTAAATTTAGTATTTTGAGTTAAGAATTATGATTAATATGTTTGCAAGTGAATGTAATAACATATTCGACACTGTGAATATGAAGACCTAAATCCACCACTGTTCGACACAAAAAAAATTGAGTAGTGGTTATTAATTTTCTATCTGAATTTTGATATCGACCGAGATAGACCCAAACTTAACCTAAACCCCATTTACCGGCTTTGGAACAATACTTACAAATGATGTAAGTATTCTTGCATTAACCACAACAATAAACTTGTACTGTTGTTGAAGTTTTATTTTAGAAATTTGAAAATTGGTGTTTGATATTCTATTATTTCTGTATAGAATTTTCTCTTACGATAATGTTTACATTTTTTCATGATGAAATGGCCTCATCTGTTATGGAATAATTGTGTAAATGTCCATACTCTTATTTTTCTTAGTAATGAAGTTTTCTTAGCGATGAAGTATTCTTAGCGATGAAGTATTCTTAGTGATGAAGAATCCTTGTATTATAAATACTTCCTCGATGGCAATGAAATATTCATTCATTTCTTTCTCTCAATTCCCCTGTCTCTATTCTCTCTCCACTTTCTCTTATATTCATATATTCATAACACGTTATCAGCACGAAGCTCCTTAATTCACATAATTTGGGTCATCGAATCAAGATAGTTGGAAAATCGTTCTGGTTCAATTCTTTCATCTCAAGGTGAGTTTTGAATTATTGTTTGTGATGAAGTTTTCTTATTACACCCCAAACTATCTTTAATTCATTCCACCGTTTGAAAATTTGTCAATTTAAAAACCCGTATGTTCATAAAAGAAAATCCGGATGTTTGTCAATCTTTTGCCAGATTTTTATTCATTTGCGGCTTTAATCTTCTTCTTGTTCTTATCTTTTTCGGTAAGCATTGAATCGATGATGTATCAAATTCTGATATTTGGTTCCTACACGCTAGCTAAATTTGCAAGAGATTGGTTTCAGTGGATATATTGTGATATTATCATTTGTTTTGGAGTGATTGTGGTATCATCATCATTTTGCATGTTTAACTTCAATTTTGTTTGAATTGTGATGCTTAATTTGGAGTCATTAAAATTCTAAATTGTAGCCAGAATCTTTTGCTTTTCAATTCACTTGTTTATTATTCGTAAAGTTTGTGTCAATATTTTCATATGGAATAGTTTAGCTAACTGTATAAAGTATTGAACGTTTTATTCCTTTTATTTTTTAGTTATAAATTTACTCTACTATTGAAAATTTCGTCTAAATTCACTGGTGAACCAGAAGTTCATCTCTAGTTACGAAAATTTCGTTTAATTTTATGAGTGAATTGGATGTTCACCGGAACGGTAAGATTTTTACCTAGTCTCATTAAGTGAACCAGAAGTTCACGCATATGTCGGAAGTTTTATCTTATGAGTGAACCAGAAGTTTCCTCTAATATTGATAATGTTATTTAATTTTATTAGTGAACGAGAAGTTCGACCCAATAATAAGAATGTTGTCTTATTTTCATTAGTGAACCAGAAGTTCACTCTAATGTTAAGAATTTTATCTAGTTTTATTAGTGACCAGAAGTTCACTCTGATATTGAAACAAAAAAAAAAAGGGATTACTTATCTCATTGGTGAACCAAACGTTTATCCTACCACTAATATTGAATTTTGCTTTCGTGGATTACACGTATTAGTAGTGAACCAGAAGTTCACTCCAATCATTGAAGTTCTATATAATCTCGTTAGTGAACCAGAAGTTCGTTTTCCTGCCAATTAGAGTATAGAGTTGTTAATTGGCATAAGAATTGTTAAAAGGCGATGATAGTATACTTGAGGTTATTAAGCTTTATATCGTCGATTAAATCGAGTATTTTTATTACAAGTGTGGAGTTTTAATATTTAGATGAGAAATGTTCATAAATTTTATTAATAATGACCTATTGGTTCATTAGAACTCCCAAATGATTTTGTCTCTTTCCCTGAAGTGAATGTGGTTGGATATAAACTCAAGAATCATGAGCAAAACAAAAGTCAGGCCAGTAGTCGTGACAGTCGACATAGCTATGGTCGTAGTCATGCTAAAAGCTGATGTCTCTACCAGGAGTAGAAATACATAATTGGAAAGCATGAATGATACAAAAGTGAGAAATGTATTATTAACGAGGAAATGGAAACCACACGTACCTGTTGTATGTTATAATATCTTGTTGAACCTTATCAAGTTTAATAAAAAAGCACAAGATATTATTTTATAAACTTTTGATAGTAAGTGATATTATTGTTTATGTTGTGCACGTTGTTTTAAGCTGCTACTTCTTAGATATCTCTCTCTTGACATTGTTCAAAGACTTTAGTGATTGTTGTGTTTTAATTATTCTGCAACCCCTTTGTTGATATGTGCATAATTATGAATTAATATGAGTCCTCATGTGATGCTATTATTTAATGAATATTCATATGATTTGATATATATGCACCTTATTGAAAATGTTATGCATGCGAAATGCGAGTAATATGTTCTCATCTATCTAATAATATCTATGATCTATTGAAATTAGTTAATCATATTGAATGATTAAGTATTTTTCAGTATTCATGAACAATACTACTTGTTTCGTAATGTCTAATCACAAAGTGCATTGTTATTGATTGCCCAAATATGCATGAACTTTATTTCCTAAGCATAGTACAAATTATAGTGCGTATTGGATATTTGATTGTGATACTATATGAGCAAATGGGTGGAATCTATCTTTGTGAGAATTTAATGATATTTATGTGACTATTCATTATACTCATAGACATGTTTTAAATGTAATCAATGATCTCGATATCCATGATTACTGCATGTTAACTATGGAGTATTTAACTTTCAAGAGTCATGTATTTTTATACAAGTGGAATTTCTTTTTATAAGTGATTAAAGTACTTTTATTATATGCTTTACATGCATTAATGTTATATTTATCTTGAAGTGAATTTCATGCATACTTACTTGATTGGAACATGAATAAATGAGGTGATAGATACATGTCCTGCAGACACTAGAACAACACACATTTTTAGTAATAATACATTACTTATTATCCATTGATGAGGGAATCAAATATTAGCATTATATATGTGGAAATCTACTTTGATTCAAGGCTCCAGAAGAGCGCGTATAATATTACTTGGTGTAACTAACTTTTCTATTGTGGACATACTTCTCTCCACTAAGTTAGTGTCAAAGGTAACTTATTAATTAAGTTTCAAAGGTATTCGTGGGAATGAATACCTGCATGTTGAGACGAATGAAAATTGATTTGAGCAACATGTGTGTTTAAAAAGATATCATCCTTATTTTTTGGGTTATTTTACATAACTAATTAACCCAATTGAAACAGATACTCTAGTAAACCAGAAGTTTACTATTGATGAAGACATTATCATAGTTGGAGCATATTGGATCAATCCTCTCAAAAAGAACTCATGTGGATATATTTTAAAGGACCAGTAGATCCTTAACCAAATGAGTTCTAATTAGTTGCTCACTATCAAAGAAATTAATTATAACACCATCATTAGCAAAGATATGGATCAAATCCCTTAGATTCATGGGTTGTGTACAAGTGATGTTTGTATTGGTCCTATAGACCCATATGTAAACCATTTGAATATAGTATGACTTTACTTGATACATCAATGAGATAATCACTTGTATCTTTACTATCAACTTGCAACTTGACGCTTGCTAGATTGTTTGCTCAATTGATTTACGAGCACATTTCATATTATCAATCAAGAAGATTCATCTTGATAATGATGGTGAAGGCTTTTGATAGTTTTTGTATGCCAATGGACATAGATGTTAAGCATCGTATGTCAAATGTTTATATGTAAAATGATCCTGCAGAATCATTGATATATGAGATGTTGAGTATATAATAAATGACAAACTTATTATTTTTGAGAGCAGAGCTTACTATAACTTTTCAGGGACATGTCATGTTACATGCACCAACATTGATCCAAATAAGGCCAAGAGGTTATCATGAATGTTTATTTCTCCCCTACAATGGTTCTTGGCCATGAACCAAATATCTCCCACCTATGGATTTGATCATGTGCGATATATGCTCCATGATAACGCACTAAGATGAGACCCCGAAGGAATTGGGAGTATATGTTGGGTATGAATATCCATTCATACAATAGAACAACTCATTGGAGATACACTAATGGCACAATTTGTCGATTGTGATGACACAATTTTCCCAACATTAGGGGGAGAAATCAAGTTGTTGGACAAGGAAATAAATTGGAACGAATTATTATGATCCTCGTACAATGTAATGTGAGCTGGAAGTTCAAAATATAATTCGTCTACGAACTTGAGAGAATCTACTGCCAGTTATTCTAGTGACCCACAAAGAGTTATTAAATCCTATGTCCCAACTACTAATGCTCCTATAAGAAGTGATGTCCCAGTAGGACAAATTGAATTATTAATGAGTCTAGACCACATATGAAATGTGGTAGACCAATCGGTTCCAAAGACAACAAAAATCCTCGAAAAAGAAAAGGAGCAAACGATTAATGATAACCGAAATGAGGAAATTTTGACTCCAGAAGAGTCCTCAATTATGACATATGTGGAAGTTACACCACAAGCTCAGGCGCCTGAAATTCGTGAAAAAGATGAGATCTCAATCAATTATGTCATGAATTAGATAAGGTGGAACCAAAGTGAAGTCGACGTCGATATCATATTTGATTGTATAATATAGCGCTCACGATTGTGAGTAATAATGAGGATCGTGAATTTATGTCTGTTAATGAATACAGACAAAGATGATATTGGCCAAGTGGAAAGATGCATTTAAGGATTAGATTCGCTTGTAAAATCGAAAATATCAGGACCTGTTGTCCATACACCAAACTGGTGTAAAATTTGTGGGATAAAGTTATGTCTTTGTGTGAAAACAGAATGAGAAAAGAAGATTATGAGACACAAGGAGCGACTTGTTACATAAGTGCTTTCGCGAAGACTTGGTATCAAATATGAAGGAATATACTCCTATGTAGTTCATGTCACTACATCACGATACCTTAACATTGGCAGTACATGAAAAGCTAAGAATGCATCTTATGAATATCGATATAGCTCTTGAAAATTTTGATAATGATATTTATATAAAACTCCTGAAGGATTCAAAGTGCCGGAAGCACATATTAAAATTCTCGAGAATATTGGTTATTTAGTTTATAGACATTTATGTGATTAAAGCAATATGGACGTATATTGCATAATCAAATAAAATGATTAAATGATCCGGATCCTAATTGTTTGTAAATGCTATTGATGGTTTGGACTCCTGAAGAAGTTCAAAAGTTGTGGATTGCTTTACAAAAGTATTTGGAATGAAAGATTTTGGTAAAATATGTTGTTGCCTTGGTTTACAAATTTGCACACTTTGAGAATGAAATTTCGTGCGCAAATCAATTTACGTAGCAAAGTGCTGAAATAATGTTGCATGAGCAAAACACTCCCTTTTAAGTACCCTGGTAGTGGTACAATCATTTGATATGAAAACAACCCCCTTTTGATCACGAAAAGATGATGAGAAATTTAGTTGTCCTGAAGTACCGTATTTGAGTCCTGAAGTACCGTATTTGGGTCTTGAAATACGCATTTAAATGATATTGAAGCACTGACGTATCTTGCTAATCATACATGATCTAACCTATTTCGGTACCTCAAAGGTACTAGCGATTTGGATATTCATCATCCCCATTGGCTCAAAATTGGTATGATTAGCTATGTTAATCTTGGATATTTACCTAAATCCTATGACACTTGATCACATACTAGTTATGTGCACGCTGAAACAGATATTAAGCAAATTCGTTTCAGTTAGAATTAAGTTGATTCATGTATCAAACCACTTTTGACTGCAAAGTTTAAAAGTCAGTGATGAAGTTGAATTACATCAACTCAAAGATCTTCATTGATGTTCTCATCAGGGGGAGTAATACGCGCTGTACTCTTTTTCCCTTATCTGAGGTTTTGTCCCATTGGGTTTTCCTTAGAAAGGTTTTTAATGAGGCAACATATCTTAGCGTATCAAGAATTATGTACTCTTTTTCCTTCACTGGGTTTTTCCTAGTAAGGTTTTAATGAGGCATATTCTTTGGCAATGGACATTCAAGGGGGAGTGTTATGGAATAATTGTGTGAAGGTCCATACTCTTACTTTTCTTATTAATGAAGTTTTCTTAGCGATGAAGTATTCTTAGCGATGAAGTATTCTTAGTGATGAAAAATCCTTGTATTATAAATACTTCCTCGATGACAATGAAATATTCATTCATTTCTTTCTCTCAATTCCTCTGTCTCTATTCTCTCTCCACTTTCTCTTATATTCATATATTCATAACATCATCCAAATTATTTATTCAAGTTCACATTTTGTAACAAATATTCTTATTCCATCTTATATATTCCAACCTATCAAAAAGTCAAGTACTAAAACATATGCCAGTGTTATATAAAGAACTTAACTTTCAAATGAAAATGCTTTTCCTGAAAAAATCTTTGTGAAAATTCTACCAAATGCACTCGTATATAGAACTCATTATTAACCTTTCAAACTCGGCAAATCTTTTTTCCATGAATAAGGAACGCTTTCCCTGAAAAAATCTTTATGAAAATTCTACCAAACGCAGTCTTATACAGCGTACAAAACATTAACCTAGGCCGAAAACCTCCAATTATTCACCAAGAATGATGTCCCATGTCAAATACTTTGGTACATAACTCAACCTTGCACACTTGCAATGCAAACATTCCCCACTATCCAACATCTCACATCAGGGCAGAGCAACTTCATAGGAAAATAGTACTGGGAGTTTAGGTTTTATTAAGAAAAAAAAGAAGGCGGAAACGCCGTTTAACAAGAACCACATGGTCATAAAATCTGCACCTTCTGCAGGCTCTTCATGCCGAGGATTCCACCATTGACAAGAGCGTTCTTCACTTCTTCTTACCCGCTTTGCCAATGAGAGACCCCGAAAAGTCCATCATCAAATGCCGGACTCCAGCGTAGACATGATAGATGAAAGCCAAGACGGTCAGCTCAACGGTGTACAGAGTGAGCTTGGACGAGTAAAAGAGGAACTGGTAGAAGTTCTCGAAAGAGAGGCAAACCGGGCCGAGTTTCAAATAGATGAGATAGAAGGATGTGACTACCAAGGTTAAGAAAGATCCCGAGACTCTGTTGAGGATGGAGAGTATGGAGTTTTTCTGTGGCTGATAGACCGGAAGATGGGGAGATAAAGGACGAAGGACATTAGCTTGATCAGTAGTCTTTTGCTCTGCTGTCCCTGAAGCTGAGGAATAGCTCTCCCATTTTCCTGCAGGATTGTTGTCTAACTGCTTGGTTCGGTCCACCAGGCTGTGGAACATCCGGTTTTGAAAGCATGCTTCATATGCCTGTTCATAATTATGTCAAACAGTAAGATATACAACCGAGTGCATTCTTGTCAACATAACTCAGGGCATGCATATATTGCAACTGTTAGCCTGTTAAGTATCCAATTTTGGCAAAATAGAAGGAGATACAACAAGTCCTCTCAGTATGGGTCCCGCTTTTGCAAGATGTTGGGGAGATTCAGATATAAACAGCCTTGCCTCGACAAACATCACTTTTTGTGGAGAGGCTGATTCCATGAAATCTGGTGATAAAACATAAATAAATGTATTTCTCTCAAGGAAAAGGGTGCCCTTTTTTTAGGGAGCGGGATTCCTGATGGGTAGTAGTGTGGTACATACCCCTATTGTTTGGATGAATGTCTTCGTTAGGGTTTTCAAAGCAGAGGTAGCCTTCTAGGATGTAGCATGCCATTTAAGGACCCGGTAATTTACCTAATATCCAATCTGTTGTCTTGCACTTAAAAACTAATTACGATACAAATTTAAGATGGACAACTAGAAAAGGGCCCAATGAAAAGGACAGAAAGATTACTTGCGATCTTTGGCATTTGAATTTTGAATTGTCATATTTGCTTGATGTTTGCACCTTAAAATGTTTGTGGCCCAAGATATACGTATGTATTGAGGTGAGTATTTAGGGTTTGGGGTTTAGGGTTCCACACCTTTCCAGCCTAAAATATTCCTCAGCAGAATTTACAACAAAACATCCCCTGAAAGCCAAGGACCCCATTGCAATTTCCAAAAGGTCAAATCCCAGCATTTCTGACCAGTTTTAGTAAGTCATGAAATACAAGGTCAAAATCATAGAAATCAATCATGCAGTGAAAAGCAAACAATGATGTACAACCATACATTTGTAACATTGTATGGGTGGCTCGCTTTGACTATCTGATCCAAGAAATTATGGCCAATATGCAGACTTGTGTGCAAAAAGGAACCAGAAGACAGAGGAAATTAAAAGAAACATAAATTCAAGCCATCCAAGTAAAATTTCAAAAGACAGTTTAATATCAAATCCCAGAAACACAAGTGACTGCATCTGAAACTGAACCCACACAGTCAATCTGAAAAATGTCTGAAGACAATAACAAGATCACTTTAATAAGACATTACGGGGAAAATTCCCATCTCATGGCAGCCAAATGTCACGTACAGATAAAATCTGGTGAGACTTACTTGTGAGTATATTGGTAGTAGTTCCCTCTTTGTTAGATAAGAATGGTTCCCGACTGCTGGTCTCTCCTCAGACTTATCTGGATTGGCCATTAAGTTGAATGGATCATTAAGGTTAATTGCAACAAGGGTCGGAAAAATCATCACTTCTAAACAAACACGATGGATACTGACACAGTGCAAATAACTATAATGACTGTTCAGAAAACATTCCAAATAATACCCACATCAAGTTGGACTCATTCATCAATATGCTAGATCATCCTAGCCATGCACGCTATCAAAGAACAAATATACCCCATAACACTTCTACAGTAGCCCCCATAATTTATCCTAAAACCGATTGACTAACCCAGCAAAGACAGATGATAGCACATAGAACCAAACACAGCAAACAGCACAAAACTACTGCTCAGACAAAAAAACCATAGCAAATGTAGCAAAAGAAGGGCAAAGGAGTTGGACATTCGTTATCCATGTCCAACTCATTTGTCCATCATCTGTGTCACGATAACAAATGTTCGAGCGGATTACAGCAATATAGAAGTCAGATGCCCCGACACAAAACAGAAGACTATTACCCATGATGCTGGGGTTTTGGCCCGAGCATTGAAGAAGCAGCAAACCAGTAACTTGATACTCACAACTCAAAACTCTACACTGTTTTCGACATATTCTACTCTATTCTTAATGGAAAACAATGCATAGACAGTATAGTTTGCAAATGTCCACCATAACTTGATACCCCCAACTGTATTCTTAAAGGCAAACAATGTATAGACAGAAAATTCAACATTCTGTAACCTAATCAGCTTAATCTTGGCACAAAAACGCCGGAGAACTCAAATTGATTATGCATTATACTAATGCTAATACCAATTCCAATAACAATTAAGTTCAATTTTGCAGCATATTCAATCATTTTGTCAGTTTTCTTCATACAAAGATGACCATGAAGCAATATTCTGTAACTAACCACCCCCAAAATCCATATCCACCGCCTCCTGATCACTCAGCTTCCATAGTTTTACCCAATTCTAACCCGTACAATCAAATAAAACATCAACAACAAATCGATCGCCTAAACAACTACATGCAGCAAATCAAATCAACAAAACCAAGAAGAAACAACATGGGTTAGAATGACTAACCAGTGTGAAGAAACCCCCTGTTGGGAGCGCTGAATTTCTCTAGCATCTGACTGAGTGGAGTCGCCCCCATGGGAGCTTGATTAGGGTTATGGCGGAATAGAAATGGGGATGACATGGGGTGGTGATGGGAAGGAATCGGACCATTTTTGTTGAACATCAAGCGAGACGCCCATGAAATTGGAACCCTAGATTTGCTCATTTTGATCTCGATTCGTAACTTCGATCAAGATTGAAGTCGAAATCGAAGATTGATATGATTGACGATGATAAAAGAGGGGTTTCGACAAACAAACTGGGGAGATGAAAGAGACGATGATGAATTGGCGAAAAGTCGAAAACTCGTAATAGTTTGGGTTAGGGCCCAATTGATTGCTGTTTAAGTTTTGGGCTGATCTTCCTATTTTTTGAGTTTTAATGGACTTGGGCTGCATCTTTTCTGTTTAGGGTTCTGTTTAATATCGGAAATGGATTCCAGGATCAGGGATGCCAAAATTACGGAGCGCAGAGACAAATTCGGGTCCGGTAAATTTGGGTCGTACAAATTTTGATAATGTTAAAATTCAGATGTGAAATTTATGTCCGAACCCAATTTTATTTCGAGTTAGACAATTCGAACGAAGCTAAATTTGGGTTGAAATCGATTCGGACAATAGATCAAGAGAAATTTTATGTCCGAATATTCGGTCAATTCAGTCAGTATCAGAATTCGAACGAAAAATCTATGTCCTGACCCGATTTTTTATGGGTCGGACAAAATTTTGTCAGCTCTAAAATTACGCTAATTTATGGTTGATTTCGAGCATCAGAAGATAGCCAAGGCAGCAGATTTGGTTGGTGAAAAGAACAGTGAATCAGAGAGAAAGAGAGTTGAGGATAGATTGAGTTAAATTAGGGAAAAAATAAGGGCATTTTTGTTTTATTAGACATACGTCGTCTGATTTTAGTCAAAATAGTCGGATTATCGATCACCCTACAATTAGTTTTGCAAGATTAGGTGCCCTGCGGATGTGTTAACGTAACACCCTGGACAAGTTAAGTGTGACTTAAGAAGATTGTAATGATTATTTATATTACCAAGGTGTACCTTCTTTTGAGATGACTCATCCATTGGGAACTCCTCAGTGAAGCGTGCTTGGCTGGAAGTAGTCTTAGGATGGGAGACCTATTGGGAAGTTTTCCAGGCAATGTGTGAGCAAGGACGAAGCGCGTTGGAAAGACTCGTAGTGATTTGTGGGGGTAGTCAACGATTCTTGAAGTAGTTACAATTAAAAGGCTCAATTTTGTCCAAACCTGATTTTAACATTGAACACATTGACCAAATGTTCGGACAAATATTTTTCTTTTTCCTATTGTCCAAACCCGATGATGATCCGAAATTATTTCCGTCCGAATTATTCAATCCAGTTCGACCCGAAGATAAATCGAATCCAAACATCAATTTTTCATTCAAATTTTGACATTAATCGAACCTGACTGACCCAAATTTTTGTTAGCCCCAATCATATCATCCATCGGGTATAGATGATGATCAATATATAGCACAAAAGTTGGTGAATTTCAACGTAAAGAGATATGTGACATTTTTTTCTTTTGACATCGTCCACATGCAACTGCAAATCCAACGTAAGAGAAGCACTCACTCGTCATGACTCATGAGTTATTTTTTTTTTTATAAATATATATTTTTTGCCCTAATCTGTTGATTCGCAGTGTTAAAGTATTAACCATATGTATGTCTGTTTCTGATATTGTGATGTGATGTGCATGCCATTGCACATGTTTATGTATCCTTTATAACTTATTTTATGAGCCTCAATAATTGACTGTTTCGTCATCTTTTATATACAGATTCCTTTCGCTGAAACCCAAGGAATTTAGCTAGTATGTAGTTTGGGGAATTTAGATGTTAAAATTATTTTACATGTTGTATCGGGTTATATATACATTTTCATAATTAATTTAGTTAGTTATATTATTTTCACGGATAAGGTTTGATAAGGGGATCGGAATATGATGGTAAATTTGAATAATTTAAGATGGTTCGGAAAATGATGTTTAATTGAGTGACTTGTATGTTTATCATTTTTACATAAATTTTCCGCAATCATGAGTCATAATGAGCATGAGACTAACTCATATTAATTAAAAAGTGTGTGGATTATTTTCCTCAAAAAAAAGGTGTGTGGATTATATTTAGTAATATAATTAATTTTGTTATATTGATAAAGAAGTAAGATGGAGCAAGAGAAAATAGAAAAAAAAATAATTAAAAAGGTGTGTGAGCAGTTCACCATTTACCTCACCTCGTGAGCTAACGTCTCAATATATATTTTACCAATTTGTTCACATTCTTACCATTGAAATACTTTCCACAAACTTACTTCACCTTCACCTGTGCCATATGGTTACAATTTATTACATCCTCATGGATCATGTACTCTAAATATGGTCATTATTCACTAGTATATATTAGATTATTCATTATCAATAGTATAATTCTTCACTTATACATATCCAAAACATATCATCTAGGAGCATGTAATACATACTAGCGAATGATTACACCAACTTTATCCTTGTTTTTTTTTTTAAAAAAACAAGATAAATAACCTGGTTGCTCTTACAAGTTGCATAAAATGCTTGTGTCTCAATCTTCATTTTCATTATCTGGAAAACTTTGTCTGTAATTAGTGTCTGATGTCTTCTCCATGTGTATAGTGGTTTAGTGGATGTTCTAATCAATGTCAACAAATTTCATAATCAAGAATCTAATTGATTTTAATTGGTCACCTACATGGTTGGTACTTTCCTCATTTTTTTCGCTATAAAACATAAAAAATTAGGGTTGATTTTGAAGTGATTTGTTTATTTTGTAGATCTTGTCCATAATTTACATCCTACAATTATTGAGCTTCGTAAGCAAAATGCAAGGTCACTATCTGTCCCATGCATGTCCATGAAGATTCTCTCAATTACCACTCCCTAGTGCCTAGTGCTTACCATGTTGATGTCATTATCAAAATTTTTGCATAAGCCTATTCTTCTTTTGATAAATTGCATAAACTTATTCCGATTTAAAAAAGATAATTTCTCTCAATATTTGCCTTATGTATTTAAAAGAAAGAATTCATATTAACTGTCTCATGAAATTCAACACATAGTTATTTTATAATATTACACATTAAATTAAAAATATAGTATAACTGAATTCTATAAATATAATAACAAGTATAATTGGTCAAACTGTAATTTTATTCGTACTTTTTAAATTTTAAAGAAATGTAGAATATGCTCGGTCATAAGTGTTTATTCAATTAGGATGTCAAATGTTAAAACATGTAAAAAAAATTATAAACTTGTGACTAATTATTAATTATAATCATTGGCTATGTCAAGCTTTGATATAGCCAATGATCAACGATATATTCGTTATAATCAACAAATAATCGTAACTATCAAAAAGCTTTGTGATCACCAGGAAAGAATTTTCGACCTCCTAAGACACCAAACTTAAATTTCCAAAATTTATACTTGTATACATATATGATAATTACAAAAATATAATAAAGTTACATTATCATCAAGGATTAAAAAGAAAGAAGTTAAAAAAAAAATCCTGCAAGCCCAGTTTCTTTTTACAGAGCTTCTCTTCTCTTCTCCTCCCTACAACCCTAATTAGGGACCCATGCATTACATTGTTGTTCACAATGCACCATCCTCAGAGGAACTTGACCCCCTCCTCCCCAAAAAACCCGGGAAGACCTGGGGGTTGACCGGGACCGGCAGCAGCGGGTTGACCGGGACCGGGAACCGGTGGGCCGAGCTGACCACGGTCCGCTCGTTGACCAGCCCGACTTCCTTGCACACCCGGTCTAGGATCTCTAGGAAGTCTCTTACGACCATGAAGATTCTCAACGGGTGAGCTTCCTCCTTGGCCGAGTTCCCGTGGAAGTACTCTGTTATCTCTTTTACGAGGGAGAACGCCACCCTTTCCTGTGCTTGGACCCTGAAGATCTCCTCTTCGGCCATTTTCATGAACTTGTGCATTGACTCTGAGAACTTTGTGCTGCTTGGTCCAAAGAATCAGGGTTTAGAGTTAGTGACATCAGAAATAATTTGATTACAAAGTTTTAATTTAACCTCACAAATTGAATCATGCTATTGGATGAAAAATAAAATAAAATTCCGAAATTATGTAGCAACCAAGTAGGCATGTTTTCAGACGAAAACTTGATCTCCGACTTACAGCATTTGGGTTTCACAATTCAATCAAAGCCTAAATCCGGGTCAAAATTGGATTTGGGCAACATAAATATGGGAAATCATTGTGTCTATGTCCAAATTTCGGTTCAACAATTCGATCAAGCCTAAATTCAGCTCAAAATTAAGTTTGGGTAACAGAAATGCCGGTCAATGTGAAATTCGAATGAAAAGTCTGACCCTACTCGATTTTTTTGCCCCAAGTCGGACAGCCTTTTATGGCGCTATTAACAAAAATCGGCCCGTGTGCCACTAGACTAGGTCTGTTCTTCATATAGATCACTTACTACATTACACAACCCAACCCAAATTTATCCGTATTTTTAACCCATATTTCCAACACTTTATTTTTCAACTTTTACCTAAATTTATCTAGCCTTACCTTACTCATCAAAAGGACTGATCCAATCTCATATGTTTTTATGATGGTAAGTGGAATCAAGCAGTAAATATTCACTTTTTAGGAGTTTTTTTCAAGAGGCTGACAGCAATGAGATTTATACAGTAGATCCGCACCTGGTTTCCTCCGTCTGGGTCCTGACAAGTGTGGAAACTTCTAGAATGTTTGCGAGGCCGGTGGAGAGCTTCCCGACGTCTTTGGTGAGCGAGTCGGAGTCCATAGCGGCCGCCTTTTTGACGCTGGCGAGTTCTGAGCTGAGGGCGGACACCACTTGAAGTCCCAGCTTCCGGAACTTGGCTTCGTCGTTTGTTGTCTGGCTGCTGGTGGCGGCTGTTGTGGAGTACAGCCGTTGTCCTTCCGTACGGATGATTTCCTGCACCACAAAGTGCAGGAGGGTGGTCTTGCCGTCTGCCCCCTTGATGTCCACCAGCTTGAGCAGAGTGTCAAGCTTGAATGCATGGGCATCACCGCGGTTGGTCCCTACGTTCATGCGGTTCCCTGTCTTGAGGACGGCTTCTAGAAGCTTCAGGAACATTCTGCTGCTTCTCAGCTCGTCGCACGCTGCCTGTAGTGCAGTGATGCATGTCTAGAGTTAGCTGTCTGAACTTATTCTGAACTAAGCTGATCGAAACTTACTCAAACAAAACAAAAAAAGCTCAAGAATTCAAATCCAATTGCTATTTCAATACACCCCGAGGGTATTTATGGTTGAATTGAACTAAAAAATTTAGAGAGACTAGTTCCAATTGACCAAGATGCCTAACTCAAGTAATGTACCTGGCAAAACAAGTTGTTTTCTGAACATTTTAACCCAACTTGTTTTCTGAACTTATTCTGAGAGCCTTTTGCATAATGCTCTTAACTTTTTAGCAGAACTTGTTTTCTTAACTTAATTCTGAACTAAACATGTTTTTCTAAAAATAAAATCGAAAAGAACAAGCTCCCAAGTAATGAATCTGGTAAAATAAGTATGAAACCGGAGAGAAAATAAGGAGATGCCAAGAACGATTTACCTCTAAAGTGTCAAAGGACTTCTTGAGGTACTCGATCTCAGAATCGAAGTTGGTCACGTACAACATGGCTTCCATCCTCTTGAAGGCAAAGGGTACATCGATCACAGCTTTCAGAAACTTCTCAGCATGTCCTAGCTTGACAGGTGAATCATCATTGTATTCTTGGAGTCTTCGCTCTTCCTCCTTGGTTGGTGCCATCTTTAGTAAACTCTCAAGAAGCTCTGTTCCGAGAGTCTCTGCATTGCCTGTAGATTAACATAAATCACAAGTTTCCATCTTTGTCAGGCCAAAATCATAAAATAAAACCAGACTGAGAACTGAACAAGGAATTTAATCATTTCTCAACAACTCCATCCATTAGAATGAGAACTGAAATCTATCTAACATCTGCTTAACTAAAATAGGCCTTTTTAGTTCCTGATTTACTGATAAACTGTTAGTGTTAATCATGTTATCCAAGAAACCAGAATTTTGGCATAATTGGGAAGGTTTTGACAGTTTTGTGACCACATTGTCGAATCTCCTCAGAAGGTAATGCCTTTTGGAAAAGAACACTCGTTCCTTTAAACAGAATAAATCCATGTAATATGACAAATGGTCCCAAGGAGATAGCCCACTAGATTTGGCCAACCTTTTCAGTTTCACCCCACAACTCTCAGCTAAGTGGGTTTTTGGACAACCTTTCTATTTTCACCCCACAACTCTTGCCTAAGTGGATTTTTGGACAACCTTTTCACATTCTCCCCATATGAGGAATCCAACGAACGATTTTACCTTAGTTGTCCCACATAAAGCTGGCTTTTGTCACCTTGAACGGTCTATGCTCGAGCGAGTCACTATTGGATTTGGCTAGCCAACACAATCTACACTAAGACATCCTGAAGGGAGTTTTCATGCTAACCAACACAATCTATACGATGGCGGCAACAGCTCCAAGTGTGGGTCCCACTATTGCAGCATCTAGATGTAGATGTAGCCACCCTTATCATGCCAAACATCATCGTTGCTCTAAGAGACCTAGGAAGCCATCTAACACAATCACAATCTATATTGCTCCTAAATGTCAACAATCTATAGTCATAAGACCTGGAAGGCTTTCAATCAAACAAGCTCTTAAATGACAACAACCTATGTTTAATAAGGTTGCTAAATCTTGCAATCAAATGCATTCCAATATGTCAAACTCCTATGCTTATATTCCCGTGAAATCTTTGAATCAAACGAGCACTTAAATGATGATAACCAGTGGTTATACAAGACTGCTAAATCTTTCATTCAAACGTGTTCCAAAATGTCAACAACCTATGGATATAAGCCCGCGAAATCATCCAACCAAACCAAGGGAACAAGGTAGATTGCAGATAGAAACAATGTACCTTCCAAAAGGGCTTCACAAACTTCTTCCATGGTGACATTTAGTGCCCTTAGCAAAATAGCAATATTTTGAGCCTTCTTTGGATCAAGCACTCTGTTTTCTTGCCTGGGAGAAGGCTGAGCTGGTTTGTGAGGCGTTTCTTTCTGAATTGGAGCAGGATTCTTCACTACAAACAACGTTTCAATCATTTCCTCGTTCAATCTGCAGTCAAAACCCCCAAATTATCAGCCTAAACCACGAAAATAACACGCACAATCTAACCAAGAAAACCCATGAAATCAATCATGAAAATGGCAGAAGTTGTTACTTGAAGGAGCTTGATCTGAGCTGATCCCACACCATTTCTCTATCAGAGCTTGCTCTCACTTTGTCCCAATGCAACGGCTTCAATTTCGGCCTTTCCTCGCTCAACTCACTGGCAATTTCAGTGTTTCCAGAATATTCCGCCGGAGATTCAAGTTTCTCCACCGCCAGTGGCTTCAGAGGAGTCGCCGGAGTCACAACAGACGGTGGCGGAGGAGGCGGGGGAGGACTCTGAGACCTCCTCCACAGTGGAAGCGGTGGCGGAGGTGGTGGCGCCGGCGGCTGAGCACCGGCGCTGATTCTTACCGGCGATGCAGTTTTCCGATCAGAAGTGTCGGAGAATCTAGACGAGTTCCGGCTTGAAGAGTTCGACAATCTCGGCGAGCTATGATCGGAACCGCTCGACATTCTTGAAGCGTTCGACAATGGCGAAGCTGGGTACGACCGTGAGTGGCGAGATGAAGAAGCAGTGGATGATATCGGAGATGAAGGAGAGTGAGGTGATACTGGAGAATTCGACACCATTGTTGAAACTCCAGAGTTCGGATTCGAGCTCGAAACCTTCTTCTTCCCTCCAAGAAAAGCTGGGAGTCTGAACGAAGGGATCGGAGAAGAAGAAGATTTCCGGGCCGGAGTTGAAGCAGTTGATAGCGTCGGCGATGAACGTCCTAGAACTCCCCAATCTCTCTCCTCTTGCAGACTCACCTGTCCAATTTTCCCCGTCAATGGCGACAATCTCGGCGAATGAATCGGCGAAGTAATTCGCGATGATCCAGAAGCGTTGGACAACAATGGCGACTCCTCTGCTTCATCCTCCTCCTTGATCGTCTTCATCCCTCTCTCCGGCGAAGACGACGCCGACGACGACGGGTAGTACGTCGGAGACATCATCTCCGGCATCGGTTGAGGCGTCATCTCGATGAACTCCGGCGAGGATTTAGGGTTCGACTGGTCCTTCCGACTGGAGTTACTCACCGGCGGAGAGATACTAATGGAGGCCGATCTCGCCGGAGATGACGACGACGAAGACGAAGTTGAGTCGTCGTCGGAATGTGCGTTGCCACGTCCGCCATTGTTGTCGTCCATGAGCTGCTCCGATTGAGCTTGCTGAGCTCGAACCACCGCCTCAAACACTCTCCGGGAACCCGATCCACTCTCTCTCCCACTCGCTGATCCTCTCGGAGAATAAAATTCCTCCTGATCTTCATCATCCTCGTGGTGGTGCTGCTGGTGGTTCTGTGGTAGTTGCCGCCCCATGATCGGCGGGAGTGGATTCAGCTCCGGTGACCGCATTTTCCGCTGAGCTCCGGCCGATCGACGAGGACGCTGCTCGGCGGCGGAGGCGGCGGCGCCACCACCACCACCGCCGCCTGCAGCGTCGATGGCGCCGGAATTCACCAGCGTGCCAATGTAGAGAAATTCCGAGCTGTTATTTGTCGGCTTCCTCAACGGCGGAGGTGGCGGCGGAGGCACATTGAATCGGTACACCGAGTTCGTCGTCGCCTCCGATCTGGTGGTGGTGGTCTTGTCGTCGAAGCCGGCGGCACCGTTCCGGCGGCCGCGGAAGTAGAAGTAGAGCGCGACGGCGGCGAACGCGGCGGCGGAGAGAGAGAGCACGACGGTCACTGCAACGAGCTTCTTGGAGACGGATTTGGAGGAGGAGGAGTGAGGGACGATGAGCGACGAGATATTCGCCGGAAAAGAAGCGTACGGAGACGCCGGCGGTTGCTGCTGCTGCGACGGAGGAGGAGTGGACGTGGTAGGGAAGAACGGCAGGTCGGAGCTCGGCGGAGGAGGGGAAGGCGGTGGCGGAGACGATGGCGGAGGATTATCCTGCGGGAAAAACGGCTGGTGGAGGATCCGACGGCCAGAATGCACCGAAATGGAGCTCACAGCAAGCCGCGGACCGTGGGATGACAAGCAAAGGAGGTAGAAGAATACGACGACGACATACACGGCGGTGGACACGGCGGCGACCATGGCGGACTATGCTTAATTCTACAGAGGTAATCCGTAATCCTTAATCAAATTCCTCTTCACCTTCCCCTTCACATTCACATTCACATTCACATTCACAATCACAGATTCACATTGAGGCAGCCATTGACATCCAATCCAATATCACTTTCTCTCTCTAACTTCTCTCTCTAGCTCTGTTCTTAGTCTGTGAATCTGAGCTTTGTTTACTACTACTGGGTAGATACATGCATACAGTCAAGTCAAGGGGGGGCCAGCTAAGAGTAAGCTAGCTAGCTGGGGTGTGTTTGTGTGAGAGAGAGTGTTTTCTTTGGGAAGAAAAAAAAGAAAAAAAGAGGGAAAGTGTGAGTGTTTTTCTTTTTGGTCTTTTTGTTTGATAGTGTTGGTTGTTTATTCTTCATCACATGCTTAAGCTTAGGTGCTGATATCATGTCGTGGGATTAAAAGTAGGGTATGGTATAAAAATTACTAATACAACGGTAGAATATGATGTTTGATTTTCGCATCAAATGATTAGATATCCAATTTCACCGGTAAAATACTAATTGAAATCGACTTCAATCTTATTATTAAATTGTTCAATCAAGATTGGTCCCCAAACAAAATTAATTTTGAGAAAACAAGTTATTGATATCGAGTTTTAAATAGGTGATGATATGTGTTTTATTTTAAGATGTGTTTTCAGGTATTTTGTTTTTTATCAAATTAGTATTTTTAACACTGTTTTTTTTTATAGTAAGTATTAAGTATTTATTATAAGTAGAGGTTTCCAATCAACTTAACACTTTTTTTGAAATATAAAAAATAATTGATAAAAATACAACTTTATGTAATTTATATGTGATATTATAGTTATAAAATTCAATTATACCATTTTATTTTAATTTCATGCATCATAATATAGTTTCAATAACAAAGTAAAACACTTAAATAATGTCTTATCTCAAGACTCATATCATTTTTGTATTTATACAGAGTTTGAAAGACTTGCAAGTTAATAAGTCAAATTTGGTATGCCCGTCTCATCCGATTTTTCTTTTTTTAGTTCAATTCTATTTTTTCCGATCAATATTCAGAGCTTATAACAAGGCTGATTAGAATAGAATAAACTCGAAAAACAAATTACAACATAATCCCCTAAAGCGAGCAAGAAAATAACACCCTGAAAATATCAAACAAGAACAAGTCGCACAATATAGAAAAACCTACACCTAGCCAACACCGATCAGAAGAGTCCTAAGCATATCAACCAAGAATAAACTCCAGAGAAAGATGATGCTCCTGTTAAGCCATCTGAATCAGTCAAACTTTGGTTCCAATCTTCCTATCCTTAATCTAATTTTAGTTAAACTTTATCATAGTCATCTCTCGATATTCCTAGATTGTTGTGTCAATCGTGTTATTTAAGTTGATTTTCAATCATGTTAACTGTTCCCACTAAACTCTCTTCGTATTCCATAATCCTAGCTCGAGTTTTTGAAAGTTCATACTCATAAATACTTGAAAACTTCTCATGTTTTTCTCTTACCTAAAACATTCGAGTTCCTAAACTACACACAGTTTTGTTTACCCTGTTTGGTCAATCTATGCACTGTTTTATCCCTAACTTTTCCCTTACCTTTCTGCCTCGCTCTAACTTTGACCTTATCAGAAATGAAGTCCTCGAAGCTAGAAATGAACTCAAGAACCAGACTATTGGAGAAAGACTTGAGATCCGAAGAAGAGGTAGGTAAAGCACGAGCCAAAGAACAAAAAGTCATGTTGTGTGATCATTCAAATAAGACATTTTGTTTAAGTGACCATCTCTACCCTGCCACACCTCGTGACAAGCTTCACGAACATCGTCATTACAGTCTACACCCACAATGCCATTACTAGCAAAAACATTTGGAAAAGTTTGGCTAACTAGTTGGAGGGATGATTAGGGAACATGGACTTCATTAGAAATAACCATATTATAGCATCAAGACTCTTATTACCACTTTAAACCCTACCAGGTAAAGGGTGGGATGATCGTTGAATAAAAGAACAAACACGTCCTCAATGATATTCCCTAAACGAGACTCCAACCTTTTTTTCAATAAAAATATCTTTTACGATTCCAAAGAAGTAATCAATGTCTATGTAAAAAAAAAATATTTTTAATATCACAAATTTATACGAAAAAAATTTGTATTCCTTCTCTGGACAAATTTATTGAAAAGAATTATATTACTATATACATAAATAAATTTTTGCCAAACTTATTTTTTTATAAACAATTAAAATTGCCATACATTTTTCTTATATAAAACCAACCCTAACAAATAAATCAAGTAATTAATTGTGGAAATTATAATATTAGATTTTTGAATAAATATTATACAAAAAATGATTTAATATAAAATATGACTGCAGAAAATGTGAAAATGAATTTTACTATTTGGGAGTAAAAGGTGGGTTGTTAGTGTTATAGATTTGGGCACCGACAGAAAAAAGAGAGGAAAGAAAAAGTAAAAAAAAGAAGTACAAATACCGAGGGAGTATTAGATCTTGAAGAACAGAGTTGGACGGAGGGTTGAGCAGAAGAACGTTGAAGGCGTCCCATATATATATATATATATACCCACAACAACGAGGAGGGAGAAATAGAAATAGAAATAGAAAGAGAAAGATTCGTACGGGCCGGCATCGTGAGGTGGTGCTTCCATTACGCTGCATTTACTACTCACATCTGATCGGAGGCAGTATTGTAGTGTCTGTCCATCAATGCTTGATTTCTGATGCATTCATACCTTCTTTACCATCGGGATGTGTAGTCGACTCTTGTAGTCTTGTAATGGTCAATGTCCCACGCCTCATCATTCTCCTTCTTACTATCTCTGTCTCAAAATGTTTGTCCTTTGACAAAATTTTGACCGTAAATTATTCTTAAATTATAATGAGTTACGATATGAAATTACTGTCTTTGTTATTTTCACTGAGATATCTTTCTGATGACGGTAATTTCGTATTGTAACTCATTATAATTTGTGAGTAATCAATGGTCAAAATTTAGTCAAAGGACAAACATTTTGGGACGGAGGTAGTACTTATTACCTCGTCATTCTACTCCCTCTATCATGCATAATTCCAATTTACCTAAATTTATTAGTTTTTATTAAAATTTACTAAAATATATAAAAAATTACCATTTTAAAAAAAAATTAATTTTGATATATTGACTTAAATTTACCAAAAGTTACCAGAATTTATCGATAGTTACCAAAAATTATCAAAATTTACCAAGATTTAACTTTTACCCGCCTGTTTTTTACCCATGAATTTGACAGTAGCTAATACCCGTTTTTTATGCGGTAGATTGCGGTGGAATATCACACTATACGGTAACTCTTCAATTTCTATCATACTTCATCACAACTCACCACAATCATTACTAATATATGTTTTCATTTTTCTCTCTCCTCACTTTTCTCTTCTACTTTTCACATTCTTTTTCTTAACCTTCCACAACTTTCACCGCAACTCACTATACTTTTTCAAATTCTACCGCACCGCACTATTACCACACCGCAACCAACCATATAAAAGAACGGAGCTTAAAATAATTAACTTGTACTTGCCTCTCTATAAAACATAGCATTATTTGACATTGCAAGTTCATTACATAAGTGACATGGTACCAAAAAAAATGTACTTAAGACCCCGTTCTTTTATGTGGTAGATTGCGGTGCAGTACCACACTGCATCGCAGTCTTTAATTTTCCGCCGCACTTCACCACACTGCATCGTAATCACTATCAATATATCTTTTCATTTTTCTCTATGCTCACTTTTCTTATCTACTTTTCACATTCTCTCTTAACCTACTCTATCTACCACAACTTTCACCACAACTCACCACACTTTTTCAAATTCTATCGCAACGCATTGTTACCACACCGCAACCAACCGTATAAAAGAAAGTGATTTTATATGTATTAAAGGTAGCAAAACTTGCAATCATACAAATCATTAATAAAGAACTAGTACTTAGACTTGTGCGTTACACGGGACGCAAGTAAACCATACGTATTGTTGAAAATATTACCGAGTTTATATTTAAAAGAATAAAGAAAAAAATAATAATGAAAAATAAAAGAATATATAGTTTTCTTATTTAAAAAATAAAGAAAAAAAATATTGCATGTGAAAAAAAAAAAGGAAAAAAAGGAATAGTCATCAATGCAAATATACACACATTAATACACACATTAATATTACATGATTTTTTTAAAAAATTAAATAGAATAAATTATAAATTTCCCAAAGCCCTCATTAAAATCCACATATTTCGATCTTTCACCCTTTATACCCATATATATATATATATATGATACTATATTTATAAAAAGTTTTTTAAAAAGAAGTATAAGAGTGGTTTTGATAAATATACTATGAAATTGTTCGCGTAATCGTGTCCTTAAGATCTATACTGCCTCATACTTAAAAGTCTAAGATGCAATCTTAATCTTATTAAATATATAATTCCTTCAACGTGTACATAACAAATGTTATATACTTATATTTTATTTAGTAAAAGATGTATATTCATGGTTACGTACTCAATCAGAATTATTAAAAATATACTTAAGGTAGGGGTTTCATTTAATTTAAAAATTAAGGGCAAAAGGCAAAATTGATTCAACCAACCAAACAAAAATTGATTAAAAGTTAGTTACCCAATAAACAATATTAATCATATTGTGTCATACTTATTTTGAGCTCCCACTATTTGTGGACCAAAATCAGTTAGGCCTTATTCTTTTTTACGGTGCGGTTGGTTGTGGTGTGGTGAAATGTGGAAAGTTATAGTATAATGTGTAAAATTTTGGTGGAAATAATGGAATGTAAGTTGCTATTAAGTGAGGGTTTTGATTTTTTATTTGAAAAATTTTTCATTTTTAATAAAAAGGGAAATGAAAAGTTGGTAAAAAATGAAAATTTACGGTGTGATGTGGAACTGCAATAATCTCACCGCATAAAAGGTCGAGGCTTATTAAATTGAATTTAGCTGGTAATTAATTGGGATAATAATGGTTTTTTAATCTTAATTACGTAAGTGCCATCAACATCATGAATGTGTCCCCATCATTATGCATGGTTCATGATTCATGCATGGAAAGAAAATTTCTTGATCTTTGGATATGATGTGTTAGAACCTATTGTCAAATCTAGGTTTTTCACTTTATTTTTTTTATAATTATATATATGTATAGGAGAACAAGATGGTCAACCTAAGAGAAATCTAAAACAATTTTTTAGTTAAAAGTTTTAAAATAATAACTAATAATTCATGAGATTATGAGTTTCCAACCTCTCAATTATATCATTTGGTAAAAGTGTACATGAAAGGTTTGTATGTATCATAGTTCTTGTAGAATATTATTTGAAAGAATGAACCAAAGAGATGTAAAATATAAAATGTTGTTTGTCTCTTGGGTTAAATTTGGAAAAAAATTGTAATATAAAATGACTTGCTTTCAAGTGAAATATTTGAAAATGAATCTCTAAAAGGAAAAACTGGGTAGTCCAACCCCATTCACTGTTGAGAGGACAAGAGTGGTTTGGAAAATAGAGTGAATGAGGACGCAATTGGTCATTCACTTGGGTTTTAGTAGGCGCTCCATGGGTGTATTTTGAGTAAAACTTTAACAGATCAAATTGGTAGTAGGGAGCCTTGGCCAAAGTCTGCAAGCAAATTGACTTTTAGGGATGTCATTCTGAGCGAGTCTTGATCCGATAATGAGGATGATAATGAAAAATGGCCGATTTCGATTCAGAACAGACTTTTAGTGCTCCTCGTGGTTCATTGTTGTTCATCTTAGTTTTGATTTACAATGAGGGTTGAGGACTTCATCTTTGAGGTTTCGAAAATCAGTGCTAAAATTAAGAAAAAAACGGAGCATTTTGTTGAAGTCCAAATCACATCTTGTTAGTCAAGAAACTTATAGGACCGCTACTGCGAGGGATGAGGAGTACAAGTCATAACAAAAGGGAGGAAAAGACTGTTGTAACTTTGGAGAAATATCATGAGTCTTCTTGGAGGATAAGGTGGGTAGAATGACGAAGTTTGGTTGTGGTCGTAAGGATCTTGAGACTGCAACGAATCTACTTAAACAGAAATGGCGAAGAGAAAATATGACATACACAAAGAATAAATCTTCAAGTGATGTTTCTAGTTGTTTTTTGCTTTGATGCTCCACGTGTTTTTCTAGCTATTATGTTGTTACTATGCAACATATCCAACTTTGTTGTGAATTCTTTAACCTTTTTTAATCTTCAAATAATCGAAAAGTTCTTGTAAACAAAGAGATACATCATATTTGAACTAAATATATATTTATATCAACTTTTACAAAATATAAACAATTAACCATAATACTTGAAAAAGTGAAAACAAACTAGGCTACACTAGAACCTATTGCATTTTGATATCAATCCATTAACTATATTTTCATGGGAGTATGACTTAACTTATAATATGAATCTAAACCCTAAAGCATATTGTATCTATTTAGGGATTGGCTAAGACTCCGTTATTTAGAGTAGTAAGTTAGATTTATCCTTAACTAACCTTACATTATCTTTCCTTACACAGTTTCCTAAAAAACACTCCAATCAAATTCAAAATTTTAGAAATAAAATACCTTTATTCCACCACTAACTTACCTATCACAAATTTTATCCTTGCCTTTCATTTTCTTTTCTTACCTTACCAAATCTAACTTGATCCTATCATTATAAAGACCGTGATCTAAATCTATAATTATAAAGTACTAAGCATTTCATAAACTCTTGAACTTTAGATTCCCATATGTGCAAAAAGCTTAGATTTGATACCATATTTTTTTATGCTAATTATAAAGCAAGCTTTTTACCTTTACCAGAAATGAAATCTTAATGCTTAATCTTCTACTATATGGCCTGTTGGTCCATGACTGTTTTTTTAGGGTATGATTCCTTATCCCAAAAGCAAAAAAGCAACAAAAAACTGTGCATTATATTATACCGTTGTATTGTAATAATTTTACTTTTTTACCTTTTGGCCTTTTTATTCTTGCATGATGAGTAGTTTGAGTAAATTCATTCACCAAGAGGGAAAATAATAGAACTAGTTACAAGTCATTATTTTCATCTTATGATAATTTTTAGTTTTAATATTTTTTTTTTGGTGCTAAGGTTCTGTTCGATAATAATATTTATTATTTTGACCGAATCAAAATTTTAATAGGATAAATATAAATGCTCAGTAAACTAATGTTTTAAGTGACATTTATGTAGTAATGTGTTTTAAAATATCAATAGTTAATGTTTAACATATGAAGTAATGTTTCATATTTTTTTATCAAAAGTTTTCCTTTGAAAATTTTATCTTTAGAAATTATGTTCATATTCTTTTATGTCAATTTAAATTAATTAACTAACTTAATCATAAAACTTACGAAATACAATTTTTTCAAACGTTCAATTAAATAATTTTTATCAACTATTCACTATTTAAACCTTTATGACATTATCCGCTACTTTCGCTGCCAATCTTGTTAACTCTCAATTAGATTCACATCTGACTGTTATACTCCTTCCAATTCATATTAATTATCGTTTTTTAAAATTGTACAGTCAAATATTACCATAAATTTTTCAATATATACCATGAGTTGTTATATAAAATTACCATAATTAGATTCGTAATGAAAAATATTATGATCATAAAAATATAATATTGCAAGTGTTAATAACATATTATGTAAGAAATTATCAATTAAATAGTGATATTGGAGGTCGTGAAAGTAAAAATGATAACAATTAATATAGAACAAACGGTGTAATTGGAGAAAGAAAATACTTGATAAATATTATTCACCTAGAGTTGTTATTTGTAGTATTTGTATCTTTCTTACGGTTAATTGAAAAAAATGTTATAATTAATCTTAAGTTGATTTTTCAGCTATCTTGTTATTTTATGTGGCTGGCAGGCTACGGTGCCACACCGCACCGCAATTTTCCGTATTCCACCATAATCCACCACAATCTACCACAACTCACAACAATCAATTTTTTAATTTTAATTTATCTTTTTATTAAAAGTTAAACTTTTCCCAACTCACCACAATCCACCACGACTTTTTCTAACCCACCACAATCCACCACATTTCCTTTACATCACACCATACCGCAACTAACCGTATAAAAGAACCAGCAGTTTACATTCAAATGAAAATATTGATTAATTAATATATTAAATTCGAAGTAAAAATGATGTTTTGACTAATGAAATTATACCATGGTGATTGGTGAGTAATAAGAAAAGTAAGAAGTGAATCTCCATGCATGAGTGATGCATCTAAACACAGCCCCACAAACTTTTATATTGCCGACAACAGTATAATGCATTAATTCTAGAACCTACCAACAAATATATAGTTAGGATATTAAATAAAATAAAGTAATTAATTGGTTTAATTTAGTAGGATGCTCCAATGACATAATATGCATACTCTTTTAGGGAATAAATAATAGAATTTTGTATGTCAAAATAATATAATGGTACTTCCTTTTAAAAAAAAATGCATAGGAAGAAAAAGAGGTCAATTTATTTATGATAAATGAGAAAATGACATTTGATTACATGACATGTTTTTTAGGCTTCTCTTATGTAGCTTATGGTGACCCCATCAAGCCATGATCCTATAAATATTGGCCCCTTTCACAATTGTCTTTGGAAATTGGATATTGACATTACATAATTTTAGCAAATATCAAATCCTGCATGTGCATGTAGTTTCTAATTTATAAAATTGGAAAAAAATGATCGCCACTTTGGGGTATTGGATAAAAATAATCCGAACATACAATTTTGTTATAGATGAACTTTACTTTAACCCCTAAAGCATTCATCAATCGACAATCATCACCTAGTTAAATTCGTCCGAAAGTAATGTGGTGGTAGCAATAGTCTACGTGAAACTTTTTGGAGCTACAAAAAAAAAAGCTAAATATGCTCCGTGTGTAATATCGTCATCACCATGTCAATTTACGGATGAGTTTAACTAGGTAATAGATTTTATAGATATTAGGAGCTAAAGATCAGTTCATTCATAGCAAAGTTGTAAGTTCGAATTATTTTTTTTTAATACCACTAAAGTATGAATTATACTTTTCCAATTTCCCTATAAAATTTGTAGATTTGGTAATATTGTATAGTTGGCAATTTATCGATTTGGTATTGTGAACTATTATTGTGTTCATATTTAATTTGAAATTTTGGATAGTAAAAGATATTATTTTTTCAACTTAAATTATAATCGAGTAAAGTAAAATATGAAATTTTGAGGTAGAAAAGTTATATCCGACTTTCCCATTATACCCCGAGGTAGGATGTTTGATTCTATATTATGAGTTATTTTGTTTCTATTTGGCCGTTAATTTTGATTTAAATTGTTTTTCGGTCATAAATTTAGCCTCTTACTTTCATTTCTACCTTCAAATTTTGACTAATGTAACAACTTATTTAATTTTATTCTAATTAGTGTATTTGTATGCAAAATGTTACTCATATGCTAAAAAGGACAAAAGCTTGACCCTTTGTTGTAGAAATGTCATTTTATTTCTTGGTATATATGGCCCCATATGCTAAAGAGAAAAAAGACAAAAACTTTTGAGGGGAGGAAATTATTATAAAAGTTTGTAAAAGAACAATTTATAGTGGGCCAAAAAAATAAATTGAGAAGGGAAAAGTGATATTGTCTTCTTTCCTTCTTTTAATTGGTCTGCCTAATTAATTAAACATTAGGGTTTTATCAATACATTAATTATTAAAACAATATTAATACTAAATATGTAACGAAATTAACTAAAGAAATTAAGCAAATATTTAAAAGTAGAACAAGAATAATCTTCATTTTTCAGCAACTTTATAGGGAGTTTTTTTATAAAACTTGTATGAATTAAAACATTAAGTTTTTCACTATGACTTCCAAATTAGTGGATGGTGGTATAGAATAGTGATTTAGGTAGCGGATTTGTTAAATTTCACCCTAATTTGGTGAAATTAAAAAGGGAAGAGGGAGTGAGATTTGAGAAATGATGATGTATTATTGATGAATCTCAATTCAAGAGACAAAAGAGGGAGAGGAAGACTATATATAACCAACCTTCCTTCTCTAACAAACCAAGAAACAAGATAAAGAAATAAAATTGTGAACAAATTGGAAATACAAGATTTACTATTCCTAACAGGATTACAGTTTAAGCAGTGTATAGTTGTTCAAATAAGAATTGTGTTCGATAAATTTAGCGGCTGAATTAGCAAATTAATGTGAATTGACATAAATAATCTTCAAAGATAAAATTTTCTAAGGGTACTTTTTGATCAAAAAATATGAAACGCTACTCTAAACGTTAACATTTCAGAAAACACTAATTAAGACAATAGCTTACCGAACGCTAATATTTATGCAAATAGAGTTTTGAATTGACCAAAACACTAAATACTACCCCAAATATTACTGTCCAGCTGGACCTTAATCTTATGTTAATGAAAAGGACTGATCCCCGACACAACTCCCAAAACTTTTGATTCAATTGACACCCAAAAAAAAGTATTTATTGGTTGGCCAAACTAGAGAATGACAATAAATCCAATCCAAAAGCATTGATCAAGTCAAAAGTAAACTTCATTTGAGTGTTATGGAAAATGGGGAAAATGGGTAACATGGTTTGCAATCATCACCAACTTAATCTTGTGCTAATTACTAATGACATAAGATTGATCACTAGCATTGTTGAAATATGTCAATGGTTGGTAATATGACCATAAATTTCGATCACTAGAAATTAAGATTAATGTAATTTCGATCAATGAATAATATTTCAACAATGCTAATCATCAATCTTAATTGATAAGTACATTGCTTAACAACCTTCTTGGTGTTTCAGATCTCTCAACTACCCAAGAAGCAAAGAGAAACACCTTTCAACTCTCAAACACACATGTGACCAAATAGTCTACTTTTCTTTTTCTTCAGTCATTCAAATGACCAGTGAAGTAGTAGCCCACCCAGACAAGATAACCTTCACAAATTTGGCAGCTGCTAACTTTGCCAAAACAAAGAATGTCCACATATGACACATAGTACCCGAAATCTCTACAAACCCTAAAAAAGCAAGACCCACACTGGGAATTTGTCAGCAATCAAATCCCCGTAAACAATGGGACCCACGTCGGGAGTTACTATTGTTACGATACATTTTCGGGAGTGCAAGGACATGATTCATCCTCAAATATGTGATGCAAATTCGACAAACGGGTCGAACAGAAACTTGTAGTTTTATTAACCAAACAGAAGATGAAGAATACAGAAGGATTATTCCACATTACAATACAAAGGGGGGCCTTCCTTTCTTTCAGAAAGGCTTCCACAGAGAATCTGACAATGTCTTTCAATGACAGCATTAGTTCTTCTCATATTTGCTATAATTTACAAAGAATATTCATCATATTAGTTGACACAGAAGCCTACACTTACAATCTAAAACTACCCATAGGGGGGGATGATATCTAAAACGAAAAAGAGATCGAGAAGGAAAGAAAAAGATACATCAGAAACTTTACCCGGACCAATCTTCTAACCTACAATGAGGCAGCAACTTTTAGACACGGATTGGTCACATAACTCGATTCTAGAAAGGATGAAATGTTAGGGTAGATAAACGGACTAATGTTGGGAATTTCCAATGCTCCATGTGAACTTAGGAAAACAAAATGTGTGTATGTATCAGTTTACGGGTAGTATTTCAAGGTGACCGTCTTAGGATAGGTAGAATTTCATCGCCGGGAAGTGTAACTTCAACTCGGACAACCTTCCAAATCAAATTCACATTCCACGATCCTCAATTCACACCAGAAATTCTGCAGTTCCAAAGCAAAGCATAATAATAAGTAGAGACGATGGATAGCAAGATACGCAAACACAACGGAGAAGACAGACACTCAGCAATGGCATCCAAAAGAAGGGAGAAAACACAAAAGGGGGTAAATACTGTTCACAATAGCAATAAAGTTTTGAGTTTTAAGCATGAGCAACAAAATATAATTACACCAGAAGAAAAGAAAAGGGCAAAAATAAAATGTCCCAGCAAAGTTACTGAAGTGTAACAACATGCAGTCAGATATAATGCAAATTTGAAGGGTAAAAGGTGCAGTCAAATGGCATAAAACCATCTCCATAAGCGGAGGGTTTCCCCAAAATATGGACTTCTATAAAATTGTTTGCCGAGAAGCACTTTTACTGGCAAATTAGCAAGCGAATAACCAATCCTAGGAAAAGAAACGGCATATCCAAATGGGCATCATGACATGGGAAAGTTGCATCGTGCTGGCCTAGTGGCCTGCACTATAAACCTTACCCCTAGTAATTCACATAGGTACAGTATGAAAGACGAAGAGGGATAAACAAATAACATCTTGCTTTTCTCAGAAACCTTACCCCTAGCAGTTTGCAAACATAGGTAACAATTAATAAAGAAAATAATGGATAAACGGATTATGTCCCGTCTGACCCATCCTCACAAAACCTCCCCCAGAGCATTAAGATTGTCGAAGGATTTTAAATTTCCTGTATCATTAAGGGTTTAGGGGTTCTAATATTGCTTCCTTCTAAGTGGGTTTTTTGGAATCTATGCACGATTATGTGTGTTGAAGTAACACTTACTAAAAGAAGTTAGGCAAAGATACCAATAGAAGTGAGTTCAAATGAAATACAGGTCATGCTAAACAAATAAGCAGATAGTGGCTAGAGTATTGGTTCTCTACATTTCCCTCCTGAGTAATCAATGGATCATTTAGCCAGACGACAAAAATTATTGAATGAGAGAGATTGCATTGATTTGCTTCAGGTTGAAAGTGTACCACAGGACTAATTAATGGGACATTTTCAAGTTTCACCCTTCAACAAAAGCACATTTGAGCTATCTTCCCATGAATTACCATATATAGCCTGATTCACCCCAGGATTATGCAGGCACATGAACTCCGTCAGAATGTACAGTTACTTAGACGGGCAAATTGACAACACATTTGCATAACAACCAGAGCGTGCAGTCTCTAATAATGCCTTTCATGAAGACGGCTTCCCATAAACTCAGAACATTTTCACCCACTATATGAACCAAATAAAATTAGGCAAATCCAATCCATGAAAAATACCTCAATTGGCACTGAAGTAACAAAGGACTCCTGAAATTCCCAACTGAGGACAATAAATCAACATAACAGCAAACATCTCACCCAGCAACCTTTATCACACCCATCTCATCTAACTTAGAGCTCTTGTGCTGAAAAGTTCAAACAAAACGTGACAGGGTCAGAGCACTGAGATTAAAAGCATATCAACAGATATTCTATGCATATACATGCGAAACAAGAGAACATGCACCAGGTTCAGACCAGCTGACCAAAACAAACTCTAACAGAGTAGATGTTGATTTATACAAGAGTCATTACCTTACTCTTTTTGTGCCGATGAATGTCATTAAGATCTTCATCACCATCATGTTTCCTCTTCTGTGGGTCAGGACAACAAACAATAAGATAGGTGCAAACTGTGTTTTACCAAAACAAAACCGATTGAAGAAAAACCCAAGAATCCATGAAAAGCTCAAATATGTTACTGTTCAAATTTTATAGTTTACAAGAATTGATGATCATAGAACCCATCAAAGTGAGAAGCAACAATCCAGTTAAAAGTAAACAAACAAGTCATACATTAACTAAGCCTTGCCTTAAAACACAGTTAGCACCTTTCTTGCGAACAATAATGATAAATTCTACAAACCTTTTCATGGTGCTTCTTTGAAGGATCACCGCCAGAATCCTGATGTCCACTTTTGTATTTCTTCTTCTCCTTGTCTTTGTCTTTACTTCGGTCCTTATGCCGATGTTTGTGCTTCTTATGCTCCTTATCCTTCTCTTTATCTCTGTCTTTGTGCTTTTTATGCTTCTTCTCCTTGTCTTTTGACTCACTTTTAGACTTCCCAGGAATTGTGGGAGTCCCCTTCTCTGCCTGAAGGACACATGTCGTTAAATAAATTAAAAGTGGAAGGAACAAGGAACAAAAACTTTCCAACATGAGCAAAAGCTACAGAACAGGACACAAACAAAGTGTGACTTTACATCTTAAAAGTGAGAAGACCGATAAAAGTTTTCCATGAAGTTCCAGAAAAGGGCTTGATATAAACTGACCAACCACACAAACATCAGCAGAAAGAAAACTTAGAAGCGAAGGACTGAGTAGTTGTGAACAGTAACCGAACTTTTACAACCCGGACCTACTCACAAAGACGCAAACCAGAAGGCCTTTGCATAGCGTTCATTGTGCCGGTTTAATGTACAGAGAGAGAGAGAGAGAGAGAGAGAGAGAGAGAGAGAGAGAGAAGAGAGAGAGAGAACTTACAAGAGGCAGCTCAACAGGGGTAGTTTCCCTTAGATGAAAGGCTTCTCTGAGAACATCCAAGTCAAATGGCTGTATCCGGATATTTCCATCCTGAGAATAGGATGGATTCTGTACTAACTGATCCAACTGCATTCCCTCTCCTTTCCTAATTTCTGTATCTCCAACCACATTGTAAAGGTAGTGTGTATCTGCAATTGCCTCAGGGAGAGACTTCTTGCAGAAGAACTCATACTGTGGCAACAATTTATAATGGGTTATTAGATCAAGAGCACCTGTGAGCTCCCTTGGACCTGCGATCCAAATGAATAACATGTAAAACAAGAGGCATGAAGAAAACAAAAATCAAACTATGAATCAGACCATCAGACTTCACAAAACAAGAGGCAAAGACATTATCAACACAACAAGAGAAACAATCACCATACGAGAACTCATTGGCCCATATCAGTGAAACAATTAGTGGGTCCCAAATTTTCTGTAGAAAGCAATTGGAAAATCCCGAGTATGGACCATACCGGCATTTGACCTAACCCCGAATTACCCCAGCCCAAAACTTCTGTAGTGCTGTGACATTTTGATCATCAACAAAGGTAAGTGTCCTCTTGACAAACCTACTGTACCACCAAGACAACTATCCAAGAGATCCGTACTTGAATAGAATCTGAAACTAGTTAACCTGAACTGGATCTGAACTTGATACTGCAATAACCCAAACATCATTTATCCCAACCTATAATGAGCCCATATGTGAATTCTACCTATAGCGAACAAGGCAAATCACTACAACCCAACAGTTAGCAAGGGTTACAACTTAGAATAGACCAAAAAGTCACCAAATAGACTGCCCAAGTGCCCATTAAACGCATCTCGTTACTTTTTATGACATAAGGCCTCAGTCATTAACTCTCCAATCAAAGACCTAAAGAAGTTCCAGAAAACTCGCAAATTGTCAATTCAATTTGATAATATTCCAGTCCATTTATCCTTTTGCTACTATCATTCTCCATCAGATCCACTTCCAGAAAAACCCCGAGACATATGATGGAAAATTTAGAACATCAAGGGAAAGACATACAATCCTCAAAGACCCAGAAGGACAAATAATCAAATATCAGTACTGAAATAAAGAATTACTCGGCTTGAGACATGCTAAGAAGTCCACATTCACATTTCATTCCAACACAAACATGCAAGTTTGTCATCAGATCAAACCTCAGATACCAGAGTAACACATAGTTAAGCATGACGGAAGAAAATCACAAAAGTATATTATCTCAAACCAGTCAAATAGTTTACCTCTCCCAAACTTCTTGCCTTCTGAATCCATTAATCAACATCTCATGACATGTACCATCATCGCCTAGAAGTGCACTTACATGATCAGATGCATCAAGAAGAAGTTCAAATTCTTCAGAAACTAATAGCAAATAAGTTTATGGATGTCAACCCCATAAAACACGTATTCTTATTAATTTTAGTTCATCCAAATTGTACAGCAAAGCATGAAGTGGAATGTGACAATACTAAACATGAAGGAAAGATATCTTCCTTATCATATTTCAATCTCTGATTATAAACGATCTAGGAAAGGGGATTAAACAGAGCCAGACAATTCCAACCTAAAGGTTGGAAGCTTCACCAACACAGCATGCTCGCTAAAGATGCTCCACAATTAATAGCCACACAAAAGAGCACTTAGAGCGAGGAAACAAAATCTATGCCCTTCAGAACAGATAGATTTTGCCAACATCAGGCTCAGATCCTCAAGTAAAACTGAGAATCTTAATCCATAATACATAGGCAAATATAGAAGTCCCCGTCATGAAGAACATTTAGAAGAGTACTTCCTTTTTGTCTCTTTTGAGATGACAGAAAACTATAGTAGACCATCTCAATTCTTGACCAAACAAAAGATGTCTATGATTACCTAAACTGCCATCAAATATACACTTAAAAGAACAAGTCCAACAAACCAAACTACCCCAATAATTAGAGTAAGAAATCAATTTTACCCCCCTGAGAAGAATAAGATGGCAGCTTGTTGTGCATTGATGACGGAAACAAACTTCAGAACGTCCAAAAGATCCATGCAATAAGAGTAACCCCCACACTTTTAATTCAGAAGGTGGAACGAATAGGGCTAAAGTCTAGAGGGGACCCGAAGCTCAAAAGCTGTACTTTTGTTCTTAATGAGCAATCAAAATATGCATTAAAGGACACCAATGGGATGTCACCCATATACTAAGGAGGCATAAACAAAAACCAAAAATCCTCAACCCCCTTTAAGCTCTCTACAATGGTGTTACCCACATAATCCAAAATGGTGACCTTTTAACCATAATGATAACCATGAGTGTCAAAATGATTGAACCTGAAGCCTTCGCTTGGTCCTTTGGAAAATACCATGAAAGAATCTTTTTTGAAAAATGAATTAGTTTCCATCACTTGGCTTTAAAAAAAAGTGAAAGAAGAAGAATTAGAAGGAAAACATCATGGAAAATTTCATATTTATTTCGTCATCACCATTTTCCTTCCAAATTTAAGAGGAAAATGGTAGGAAGATAAGTTAAATGCAAGGATAGGATTGGGGAGGAATCAAGGCAGGAATAGGTGGAGAAATGGCGCATTTTATACTAGATTGGTGAAGAGGAACAGAAAATTTCTTTCCATTTCATTTTCCAAGAACAAAACACAACCGAAATAATTTATGCAAAAACAAAATTCATGGAGCTCAGATATATGGCCTGAACATGTGGAAGTGTATGATAAAGCACCATCCGCTCAGACAGAAAGGATAATTTCCATAGGAATATAAAAAGGAAAAAAAAAACAGTTTATGCTTGAACTATGATAGTCAACAATGAATGCTAACTGCTAACTGCTAACTGCTAACTGCTAACTGCTAACTGCCAATAGGCACTAGTTGCTCCATGCAGAATTGATGGTTTATAAGACTAACCAGTTCACTCTGTGTGATGCCTAAACCTAAAAAGAAGAAAATGGACCTGGATTCTATAAAGAAATAGGAAGCATACAAAAGTGAAAATACAACAAGAAATGGAGGACATAGGGACTAAGTTTACATTTACATGTTTGCAGAAACCCACAGATTAAGGTCATTCACTAATCATAATAGTTGCAGTGGAACCTATGTGTGGATAATATGCAAAGATGAAACCGATAATTGTCTCTGCCATTTCGCAGTTCGCATGCTTATAGATGTAGCTTAACCATGTAACATTTCAATGAAATCCCAGATAAAAACCTTTCCACATCTCTTAATTGCTTCTGGGAACTAAAAATACCATGCATGAAACAGATAACTGAGAATGCATAAAAACTTACACTTTGTCGACAACCTAACACAATAAAGAATCTCGTAGTGAGGGTTGACCAAATCAGTGTGCTACTTGGCTTCCGTCATTGTTCGCATCTCATCAATTTTGCACCCCAACATGATTCAAAATTCAGACACATCAAATGCTTCTTAACTACCTAGAGAGAATTTTACAGTACCATCTCCTTTTCACATTGCCTCAGCACCTAGAAAAATGAAATGCCAATCCCCAAACTCAAACAACTGAAATCATACAACTAATTATATGATTCTTATCTCACTTTACAAGAAAATTGTCGGATGATTGCTCATCAGTGATCAAATGTAGTCAACACTTATAATTGCTCTCTTCTCCTTTCCAATCCCTTGCTTACCTTCTGCTTTGTTTACTTACAAAATGATTAATAAGGTAGTCAATAGCCTCAACAGCAGGAAAATCCACTTATATAGATTTATTAAGAAGACACTGTAATGTTCCACAAGCAAACCAAATTGGACCACAAACTGAGTACTCAGGCACAATTCAATCTGAAAGCAAGTGTCCAACAAATCTTTAGCAAACATAAATTGAATATTAGTCTCAATGCACGATTCATTTGCTCCCAATACTTAACATAGGCTTAGTTACCGGGAAGTTGGGAACACTTAGCGGCTCGTTTTTTCCAGAACCCAACTTCTGCACAATTTTTGTCTAATTTTGACTTCATACTACCTTTCTTCTTCCTCACTGATTCCACAGAATTGTGGATCGCATATGAAGTACCATGCTCGTCCACAACCGCATAAAACACACAAGAAAGTGACGGTACTTTTCAGACTCAAGTTATCTACAATCACCCAGTTTGAACACTATGCTAACGTTCAACAGCTATCAAACAATGCTGAAACTGATAAGGCTAAGTTATTGAAGGAATTCATACACTCTTTATCTCCTCACTGCAACCCTAGGAGCAAATATCCTCTCCAAATCTTTGTAGCTCGGTCAAAACTTCCACCACTCATGACCCATTAAAATTTTAAAACAGGATAGTCACTAATGCAATATTCGATTTCATGAGTAGCATAGCTTGAACCCTCAAACATCACATGTCACAGGTCTACTGGAATTGAAAACCCTAAGCCAGGGGATACTTCATGGACCCGTGAAAACTACATCATCCAAACTCGAAGCCACAATGCAAAGGCAACACTACATATCAACAGAGAGCGCTGCGCAACATCCATTGCCTGGATCCCAAAAAGAAAAAGTTTTTGAAGCAATCTACACATTCTTTAATTCTCCCACACAAACCCTAAAAACAAAGTTCGTCCTCAAATACTACTAGGTCAAAACTTCATCAACCCATGAGTACCCAATTCCAGTAACCACTACAACCAACTCGTGCTCTCAAATAGAACAATCAATGTTGCAATATCCATACAGAGGAACCCTAAACTGTTCGCACTTCCCAGACCCATGAAAAACACAACCACCCAAATTCTATGACATTATGCAAGGGCAAAACAACATTTCAAATAAACTACTATTGTCCATTTCCAGAATCCCCAAAAACCTAAGTTATTAAAGCATTATCGAAGCAATTCATACATTGTTTACTTCCCCATTGCAAACCCTAAAAACAAAGATCCTCCAAAAATCCTGGCTACTGGGTCAAAACTACAGCAACCCATGAACATCCAATATCCGTAACTACTAAAATCAACTCGTGATCTCAAATAGAACAAGCAGTGTTTTACTATTCGATTTAACACAGAGGAACCCAGTTTCATACATCGTTCGAAAGGTGGGAAATTGAGGGGGAAAATAAGTACCTGGAATTGCTGATTATGGATGGCGCTTGCTTGCTTGCTTGTTTGCTTTGTTGGATAGTATGAATCTAGGGTTTCTGATTGATTTGGAGGTTGGATTGTGGAGCAGCAAGTGTAGAAAGAAACCCTTGAAATTGGTATTGATAGTGCAAGCGAAAAAGGAAAGAGGGAGAATGCGAGAGGGAGGGTTTCCAAATTCCAGATCCCCTAACTAAATTATGGTTCAAAACTTGTGACTATTAAACCAGAGCAATAAATAAATAAACAAATTAAAAACATAATAATAATAATATCCTTACATAATATAAAGAGGCTTATTGTGGGGGAGGACCAAAAAATGTTTGAGAGTCAATTTACATTTTTGCCTTCAAAATATCCTTTCATAATAAGGGTTAAATACAATATCTAGAAAAGGTAGATACAGGTCCGATATATTTCGGGTTCGTGTAAATATGAGTTTGGTGTATTTCGGGTTCAAGTAAATATGAGTTTACATGTATTTCGATTCGGGTCAATACGGGTCATGTATATTTTGGAATCGGGTGAATACGGGTTGGATATTATTTCACAATAGAAAACATTAAAAGTCTTAACATATGACAATTTTTAAAACGTCATAATTTTTATGAGTATGCAAACTAGATACCATTCTTTTATGCGGTAAGTATGCGGTGCAGTAATTTATGATGCGGTGGATTGCGATGAGTTGTGGTGGATTATGGTAAGTTGTAGTTGAAATAATAAAATGGGTGTTGAAAGATTTTATAATTATTCGAAAATGTTTGATATTTATTAAAAATGTAAATGAAAAGGTGCGTTGAATTATGGTGGATTGTGGTGAATTGCGGTGTGGTACGGTACCGCACCGCATGGTACCGCAAAAAAAGAATGGGGCCTAAATTAGTGCGCATTATATATATTTGAAAAATGAACATAGTTTACATATAAAATTATAAATACTTGTATCGTTATTTGTAGTTTTTCATACTTATTGAAATCCAAGGTAAATTAAAATATGATTAATAAAATATATTTTATGTGCATTATTAAACCAAATATATATAACAAAATTGTAACTTTTAACCCGTGTTACAGTAAATAATGAGTCTAGCATCAAATAAAATTTTATGTCCAAACCAATCAATTTGGGAAGTGAGTTAAATACGTGTGTCGGTTGTATGTCTAGATAAAGTAAATATGGGCTCGGTATATTTCGGGTTCTGGTAAATACGAATTAGGTGTATTTCGGGTTCAAGTAAATATGAGTTAAGTGTATTTCGGTTTCGAGTCAATACGGGTCGGGTATATTTTTGGATCGAATTAATGCGGATTGGATATAATTTGACGATAGAAGATGCTAAGAGTCTTAACATATGACCATTTTTAAATCATTATAGGAGTAATTTTTACGAGTATATAACTAAAGTAATTGTGCATTGTTTTTTAAAAATGAACGTAGTATTACATATAAAATTATAAATACTTATCGTTGTTTGTAACTTTTCATACTTATCAAAATCTAAGGTCAACTAAAATGTGTTTAGTATAATATATTTTATGTGCATTAGTACACCAAATATATATAAGAAAATTGTAATATATTTGGCGGGTGGGAAAGGTGGAATAGAGTGGGTAGATTGGATAGTGATTGAGAATTTAAGTCACATCAGTCACATCATTTAAGTATATGAATTTTAAAATATATTGTTTATAATTTTTATTAAGCTATTGTGAGTAAGACAAATCATATTAGTGACATTATTTATTAAATATATGAATTTTTAAATAGACATATGTAAAATAGACAAGAAAGAACTAATAATGTGAAAAAAGATGGAATAATAATGTAACTAGAAATGTAATAAATAAGATAAATTTATCACACATTACAAAAAAAAAAAAAAAAGGACCGTAACCCGTCCGTAGGACGGGCCACAAATCTAGTAATGAAAAAAAGAGGCATAATCTTGATGTTGATTTTGGGTTTTTCTAATAATTGTGTTTTATTTTTCTATAAATGTTTTTCTAATAATTAATGTTATTATATTTTACTTTAGTATGTTCAAATATTGGTGTTGATTTTTCTTTTTTAAAAAGTTCAAATATTGGTGTAAGATACTCAGGCCCTGTTGTTTTCTGTGGTGGTCAAATTGCGGTGTCATAGCATACTGTAATTTGCCACAACCCAACACACTTTACCACAAATCATTACTTTTCTCTCTCCTCACTTTTCTCCCATACTTTTTACATTCTCTTCTCACATATCTCACATACCAATAACCCGCCACAATTACACCACAACATACTGCGCCATACCGCAAAATACCGCAGAAAAGAACAGGTCAAAGGAATTTAATTTTTTAACATTTTTGCACGTGTATTTCTTTTAGTTTTTCATATTAGCTGATGAATGTTAACCGAAAATTATAATTAGAGGTCTATCAACAAAATTGTAATCAGAGGTGTGATTAACTGTTCATGAGTATTGAACTGACGATGAATGTCTGATGTTATTTCATATCTATTTTTAACATACGAGAACTATCATGTAGTAATGTTTTCAAATTTCAAACAATCTATGGAAGGTTATCATATTGTAGTAGCCGATAGTGGAAATAGGATTTACATTCAAGTCATATCAATGTTGATTATGTGGATTGATTTGATTAAATTATCATTTCGAACAATATTGCAATGATATAATTCTTAGGAAGTGGTTGATCCAAATGACTAAAAAAACAATATTGTTAAACATTCATTGTAGTTATTGAATAATTGGTCTGTAAAAAATTTATAAAAAATATTAATTTTGGTATAAAATAAACATGTGTTGATATTTTATGACAATACAGTTATATCATTACTCGTATAAGTAATTAAAAAAAATAATAGTAATCATAATAATAATATGATTTTATAATGATAATAAAACACTTGATGAGCCTTGTTTTGATGATATGGATAAACATGCGTTGATATTTTATGACAAAATGAAGATGAGATTTAAGGGAACATGTCACAAAAGGCAGCAAAAAAGAATGGGTGGAAGATTTATTATTTTTTCTTTTATCAATTAAGGCTCTTAGAGCCAATTTTATTCACCATTCGTATCATTAGTGTCACTGAGTACTTTACTTATAGGCCGATATAGCAAAATTAGTGCTTGTAAGGTTGGAACCAACCACATAGGTCAACAACAGAATAATTGAAATCAAAACTCAAAATGATAAATAATAATATCAATCCCACCAAATCCTCACATCCATTTGTTTCTTTTCCTTTTTTCGGCTTCCTTCCTTCTTCTTTATCAGCAACATCAGTACACAGTGACATTCAACCATTTCCCATTTTTTTCTCTCAATTAGTAGCAGCACATGACAATGGCACGCATCCTCTTCTTAATTCCTTATTTCGTACTTTCTTCTTTCCTCTTTCCTCTTTCCTCTATGCATGTATGTGTAGGGCTGACCAATAGGCAGGTCATGTAGCTCCAGGTTTTGCATCAAATTTTGTAATTGTCTGATTCTATCTGTCATCATACTGCATCCTCTTCTCTCTCCTGGACTTAAGACTTCATTAAAGTCTCCAATCACTATGAATGGTTCCACCACGTTTGCCTTGAGTGTCCTCAGCCGATTCCAATGTGGCTGGACTTGGAAGAAAAATTTAAGGTTCAAAATGTTATTAAAATCAACTAGATGGATTTGTGCTGAAGGTAAATTCACCGAACAAGATCATATGTTATGTAGGAGAAAATCTATACTTTCTTTTTGCATAAGCAAGGTGTGGTGATCTAATCAAGGGCGGATATGTAGCTAAGGTAGGAGTGTCCAAGGCACCACTAACCAAAGAAAAATTTGTGATTCTCTAATGTTATTTGAAAGAAATTTTCTTAGAGAGTGTTTGGTAGAAACCCTAGGGAAATTTTTTCTGGGGAAAATTTTCCATGGGAAGTCTTCCATGGGAAAGATTTCCCCGGGAAAAATGACCCTTAGGCCCCCCTAAGGGAAGTTTTCCCTAGGAAATTGTATGAAATGGTGGGCCCGCCGTAAAATTTTTCCCATAGTCAACCTATTTCTAAACATGGGAAAATTAAGTCAACCCGAGAAAATTGACCATTTCCCCGGGGTTTTTGACCAACCAAACGCACCCTTAATTGGAGCAAGTGGACTCCGTAAAAAAAAATCTCAAAAAACATAAAAGTGTGTCCAATTTAGCGACAACCCAGAAACCCTAGAATATTACCCCCTCTATCCCAAATAAATTGTCTACGTTGACTAATTAGGTCAAAAATTTTAAATTTTGATCGTTAATTTATCAAATTAGATGTTGAGTTATTCCAAGACTACCAATATTAGATTTATGATATGATGAAAAATATTTTTACATGAATACAATATTATTAGTCTAGCTAAGATAAAACCTGAAATTAATATTCAAAGTGTTGCAACGAAGACCGTGAAAAAATAAATTGGACAAATAATCAGGATGGAGGGAGTACCAAATTATTTTTTTATAAACAAAAAGTGTAAGTCAATGAATTGGATAACTGAGTATCAGAATAAGTTTAAAATATAAATATCTAGTTAATGTAAAATTTAAATTTATTTGGTTGACATATTTATATGATGATGTGAAATTTTGTTAACCTTATGAATATATTATTTAATATTTATTTTTTATTTTTAGTGTCCTTTATTTAAATTTTATTTTTTTATTTTTTTTAAAAATATTTATGTAATAACAAATATATTAGATACCTTAAAGTTAATAGTTTGGATCTGCCACTGTATGCACTCTAGGCTTAGTTTTGTGGCACTAGCATATAAAGAAAGTTTCCTTACCCAATTTATGAGTTATGACTTCGTCTCAAAGATTACGTGAACCGATTTGTTGCCCAACACGATGCGATTATAGGCTTATGACCACGTAACTAACAATGAGATCCGTGCTTCCAATTAGTCATATCGAAAAGTACTACCTCTATCTCAAATTATTTGTCCATCTACCTAACTCCCTTGTCCCAAAATGTTTGTCCATTTTATAATTTCAATGATTGTAATTCCTATTATACCTCTAATAAATACTCTTTTGTTTCTTTTTTATTTTTCTTCACATGAGAAAAATAAGGATAATTCTGGTACATTACATATTTTTCACCCTATTTTCTATGACCATTGGACTTTTAAATATAGTTGAATGGACAAATAATATGGGACGGAGGTAGTATGTCAGTTTTCCAGTTTACTCATCCTCTGGTAAGCTCTAGGTTTATGTTGCATATTATGCCGTGTTTGTTTGCATACCGTGTCTTAATGAGTTATAGAGTGGCCTTGTGCTACATTCATTGCTACTTGCTCGTGTCATAATTCCGCAAATGTAACTCACAAAAATTTCAAAACCGTGGTCCCTCATACAAGACCCATCATCCCAATCCAAATTAATTATCATCCCGCCAAACCATTGTCACCTTAATAATTAGAACATGTGGGAAACTTCGCTATCTGCCTAACTGGAATGGCAATGAGGCAGGATCTAGGGTAGGTCCAGCTGGATCCAGATTTGTCAGATTGTTTTTAGACTCTGCTCCACCCTAAGATTTGATGGGTCCCAAAATTCAGACCCAGACTCAACGGGTCTATGGTTCCTTAGCAGATCGTCATATCCTTAATGAGTCCAACTCTATTACGTATTTTTACTAGATTTATCAATTTGTTAGGTTAATTTTATACTTATACACATATATAATAATAAAAACATTTCAAAGAAAAAAAATAGTATACTATGGTTTTAGAAAATAGAAGCCAACACTTCAATAGCCCTAATACTCCCTGCAGACGCCAAGCAGAAGATTAGTAATAGTGAAGTACTTGGGTTTTTATTTTTCAAAATAAAAAATTATATATATATGTTTATATTTTTAATGGGTCCATGCTTGGACCCGGACCCGCCAATTCTGGACCTAGACCGCACCATCTTTCATGCAGTATTGCAACTTACCGCACCGCAATTTACTGCAATCTACCGCAATCTACTATTTACCTTTTTATTAATATCAACATTCATTTATTATTTTCCACCGCAAATCACAGCACCGCAATTCCACCGTATAAAAGAACGATGTTTAATTAATGGGTAGGGTCCCGGTCCAGACTGGTCCGGGACCCAATGGCATCCCAACTAACTTCAATAATAAGTAGAGAGTTGAACCACGACATTTGATTCCGTTATAAGTACAGGCCAAAACACAGAAGAGCTATATCCCTTATCTGCTTATCAAGAACAAGCATGGCTACAAGGTCTACCGTAGCCATTATTTCTCATCTAATCATCGCCTTCATGATTGCTTCTTCGGCGAAAAGCTTCGCAAATGGCGATGGAAGAGCAGTTAGCGAGCAGAGAGAGTTCGATTACTTCATATTGGCTCTACAATGGCCCGCCACACTCTGTCAGAGAGTCAAGAAATGCTGCACCCAAAATGGCTGTTGCCACAAGTATGATTTCCTCAACCTAACTTTCCTAGTCTACTTCTTGCATCAATTTATATTACTACTTCCGTCTCTAAATAATTCTTCATTAGGGCCGTGTTCTTTTATGTGGTAGAGAGAAATGTGAGGAGAGAGAAATATAATGATTTCATGTAAAATCACGGTGGTTGTAGCAAAATCATGGTAGGCAGACCGCAGATTCTTAACCAGAAAATAACATGGCCTAGACTAAACTTAGACAATATAAAATTAATATCATTGTAATTTTTAGTACAATATCTTTCTTGTGACGATAATTTCATATTGTAACTCATTGCAATTTGTGAGTAATCAATAGTTAAAGTTTAGTCTAATGGACAATTATTTAGGAACGGAGGTAATATGTTTTTATAGATTGTGCTACACTAATTTTTCGTCGAAATTGGAGATTGTTTGGTCATTTACTCATTTACTAACAGCTTGTCTTCTTTTTGTGCAATTATAGTAATACATATATTCCATATTACTTGTCATATATTTGTCTGTCACGATCTCTAATATTATTTTTTAATTAATAATTTCTTGTATAATATTTTATTAATAATTATAGTATTATAGTTTTAAAATAGTATTTTTCGTCATGAATTTAATGGTTATAATCTTATATGACAAGTCATTGTATATATTGAGAAATTTATGGTCAATTTTTTTAAAAATTTGATCACACAATTTCTAAAGACGACAATTAATATGGAATTGATGGAGTACTGACTCCATCTCTTATTGAGTGTCATCAAAGCTAACTTAAGGAGTCAAATTTACAAAAATTTGACTTGGACAAATATACCATTTTACTTAATGGGAATAAAGGAGAATATTTTAAAAGGTGAAATAAAATATCACATTCATTAATTAAGGTTAACATGTATATTTTAACTGTTAAAATTGTAAATTTGACAAATAAAAATGAATAAAAGAGTGAGAATATTTGATACTTATTTAGGGATGAAGGTAATACTATTTTCTTTCAAAACTAGAACAAAAGTTGATATGAAATGGAGTAATTATTTAGTTGCTTTTTATATTAAACAAGAAAAAAGCGATGATGTTTACTAATTTGTTCTGTTTTATTCATTTATAATGGTGTGTTTGGTTGTATGACTTTCCTAGGAAAGTTAGTCAACTTTCTCAAAGTTGACTAACTTTCCCAAGTTTAGAAGTAAAAATAGGTTGGAAAATTTTTTAACTAGGGCCCACAATTTTCCCATGGATCATGGTGAAAACTTTTCCAGGGGGGTGTGGGAAAGTTTCTTCCCCATGGGAAAGGAAAATTTTTTGTAACTCAATTTCCCAAAATACCCCTAAAAATATATTTTATAAATTAATATATAGAGATAATTTGGACATTTCAAATAAACTTTCCTACAAACTTTACCATGTTAACCAAATACTGTGAAATATTTTTCCCAACCAAAATTTTCCTAGGAAAAACTTTCCTAAAAAAGAATTTCCTAAAAAATATTTTCCTAATAAACAACCAAAAACACCATAAAATTAAAATTGTTCACTAGGAAACTACGAGTATATGCTGTGGGTCTATGTAATACACCCATATTAGGATGGTGACATACCCGGCTGGTACCTCGTGGTTTCCGACATTTCTGGCAAATTCTGAGCTATCTATTTTCACAAATAATTTATGCTGATAATTCTTTTCTTTTCCTTTTTTTTAAAGTTAAAACAGGACCTTCCAAATTTAGTGCATGATGTGTTTATTTGGTTTGATGTTTGGATTTTTCATGATGCATCATTAAAATGCCAAATGAAGAATATCTTAATCTTACCATAACACTCTTTTGAGGTGTAAGTAATATTATGTGTATTAAATTGGATTATTGGATGATAGTACACTGAACTTTAGGGGTATTGGACAATAATGTACTGAACATTTTTTTAGACTCTAATACACTCAACTTTGAGGGTATATCTGGTGGTTGACGCGGTGACTGTCCTACTTTGAGTTATCGTTTTTCTATTTTTTTTTTTAAAAAAAAATATTAGTCATCATGTTTATGTGTACTTTCTTACAAGGCAAAAAAATTTTCTGCAAAAACATAGAAAAACGACACCTCAAAGTAGGACAGCCACTCCGTCAACCACCAGATGAATTGGTCTGAGTGCATTATTGTCCAATACCCTCAATGTTCAGTGTATTAGAGTCCAAAAAAAAATTCAACACATTATTGTCCAATACTCCTAAAATTAAGTTTATTGTCATCCAATAATTCTATTAAATTTGAAGTAAGAGGTATAATTTCATTGTGTAAGTATCATTCTTGTTTGTGCTGGGAGCCTGGGACTCATGATACTACATACATATTTTTCCCCTTCTCCAGGGAGGAAAATGATCTTCTGCAGTTTACAATTCGTAAGTTTCACACATACAATTGTTTTTCCGCATCTCTTGTATGATACATACGTTTGATTTCCTAGGTTGATAGTTATGCACTTATGCATGGTTAATTTTGTCGTAATTCTTGGAATCGTTATTGCTATTCAGATGGCCTTTGGCCTCAGTACAATACTCACGGTTGGCCTTCTTGCTGCTCCGACTCCCATTTTGACATGAATCAGGTACTACATTTCTGTACACATTCACCATGGTAAGTACTGTATGTCATTTATGTCAGAAACAATCTTGACAGATCGATCTCGGGCTGTTCTTTCCTCTAACTTGTAGATCTCGACTCTGCGTGATGACTTGGAAAAGTACTGGTCGACTTACAATTGTGGTTCGCCTTCAACATGCGCAGGAAAAAGAGGATCGCTTTGGGCACATGAGGTGCTTAAGTACAGTTTACTCGTTTATGCATGGTTTTCCTGATGTCTCTGTAAATACAAATTTCGAGTTTAAAATAAATAAAGACAAGAAATTGAGAAACAAATTAATTTGTATTAATATTCGAATGTATGCGAGTATAATCTCCGTATTAAATACAATAAAGCAGTCCTTTGATTCGATCTGATTCGATCTCCTGAAACTTGGGTGAGCCGAGGGCGCGGGCGCTTGATCTCGATCTCGAACGCAGGTTTAGCTGAAGAATTCTTGCAGTAGTTCTTAAGCTGAAGGTATTGAGCGTTGATCCCCTTAGTGCTTGGTAGCTGAAGTCTGCTCGCAGTTTGATCTCTTGGAGCTACTGGATGACTGCTGAATCTCCCGGAAAGTTCAAAAATGAAGGGGGGGGGGGGGACTACTACTTATAGGCTCTGGAACCCTAGCCCCTAAAGTTTGAGCCGGGCTTTGGACTTGAGCCCAAGTTAACTAATTAGTCCTTTAACTTTAAATAAAGAAATAATTAATATTTTCTGCATCATCTTTGACACGTGTCATGATACTGTTGGTCAGAATGCATTTCCATTTAAAATTCAATTAAATGAACCGCCGTAATTAATTTAACACGTGACGGATAATAATTGGTCGGATAAATTTAATTTATTTTCCACGTGTCATTTTTTATTTTATCGACAAATTTTTGCCTCGTACAGTCATTTTTCTGGTTGTGTTTCTGACAACGCTGTTTGTTTTGGTTCGTATGGTGGCTCGTTGCTTGGCATGGGATCACATGGCAGTGGGGTAAGTATCGTCAGCTTTGATATCAATTTTTTTTGTTGTTTCGATGTATAAACTAGGGGTGGCAAAAAATCGGGTCCGAGTCTTATCGGGTTCGGTCAATTCGGTTTCGGTCAAAAACCTCAAACCCCTAACCCTGCTCGAATTTTAATTAGGACACATTTGTTAAACCCGAACCTGAACCCGAACCCGGTTGACCAAATGTGCCCGATTGACCGAATTTCATAAATGACCTTTTTACTCTTTTTAGTAATATATATATATTGTGATTGACTGATTCTTACCCAATTTCGGGTTCGGTCAACCCAGACCCGATCGACCGAATTCGATTTTCTTCAAAAATTCGGTCAACCCGAACCCGTTTTGCTAAACCTGAACCCGTATTTTATTCGGTCAATTACCGAATGACCGAATTTTCAGATTCAGTCAAATCGCCATGTCCAAAATTCGGACTATCAGATCGGTCAGATTTTTGCGGGCCCTAGTATAAACTGTGTTATCTTGAATGCATTCACTCGTAAACTAACGTCTTTTCTTGTTACGTAATGCTGTCAGAAAAGCACGGGACTTGTGCGTCGTCAGTTTTGCAGGACGAGTATGAGTTCTTCCGAACAACACTCACCATCTACTTCAAATATAATGTCACTGTAAGTGTACGTACTGCAAGCTGAATTCCTTATATCGCGCATGAAATCTCTGCATACAAACAATTAATACATATATCAAAAAATGACTAAAGGGGTTTCATATTTTGGTGTAATAATTTTAAGGGCCTTATTTTTTGATAAATAATTGTTAGGTGACATTATTTTTTATGTAAATATTTATGGGTGACATTTCGACCAATTTCCGGTCAAAAATGGCATGAAATAGTGGGTTTTTAGTTTAGGTGTGTTTATTATGTAAACATATTTACTTGTATATGTTAGAGTTAAGTATAGACTTCAATTTAAAACACGCCTCAACATAAAATTCACCGCTTTGCGCCATTTTTGCCCGGAAATTGGCCGGAATGTCACTCATAAATATTTACATAAAAAATAATGTCACCCAACAATTATTTATCAAAAAATGGAGCCTTTAAATTATTACACCAAAATATAAGACCTTTTTAGTCGTTTTTTGATACATATATACTTAAAATGCAGGAAGTTCTGAATGAAGCTGGCTACGTACCATCAAACTCCGAAAAGTACCCGATTGGGGGCATCGTTTCAGCTGTTCAGAACGCTTTCCACACAACGCCATTGATAACGTGCTCAAAAGGTGCTATCAAGGAGCTCTATTTGTGCTTCGACAAGAATTTCCAGGTTCGATATTTTTACTCTAATAAGAGGAAATACAATGTTGATCCTGTTTTTGAAATGAAATTGGTGGTCCTCTCCTTCCACATCACCCATAATTCATATTTTTTGGAACTTCATTCCATTTATTTTATAACAATAGCAACTCATTCCTGCACTTTACTACTCCCTCCGTCTCAATTAATTTGTCCATTTAACTTTTTCACGGTTTTCAATGCAACATTTTGACCATTAATTTTTCACGTTTTATCTAAGTAAGATTAATAATATTGTATTCAAGTAAAAATATTTTTCATCACAAATCTAATTGTGGTAGACTGGTAGTCTTATACAAGAACTCCATATATATTTTATTAAATTAATGGTCAAAGTTTAGAAATTTTGACCTATAAAGTCAAATCTGGACAACTTATTTGGGACGGAGGGAGTGTAAAATATTTGTTTGGCTAGTTTACCTTTTTCCTTTTACCTATATTAATGCCAAATGTCACCTTTTAATTTGTTGAAATGGTGAAGTTCCAGGAACTATGGAGTGTTCCCAATTTTGCATTCCTATTTTCATTCCCTATTACACTAGAACTTGGGAATTTAACACATGTTCTAATGTGGTGTTCCCCTATTGTATTTGGTCTGATAAGATTTCTTGATGTTTCAAATCTACTTTCTGTACAACTAAACTGTGACACATTTTGGATAGTATATAAGCTGTATTATGAGATCTCTTGCTGCTTTCAAGCTTCTGTCGACATCTGACCAAAATTCTTTTGATTCTGTTACAGCCTCGGGATTGTGCATCCAACAATAAGAGCTGTCCTGAGTATGTCAGCTTGCCGGTTTACTCATCTCTTGGTAAGTCCTACTTTTATATGGAACATTATTCTGTATTTGTATGTCCATACTCCGGATAGTTCAAAAAGATCATTTTTCAAAGTTAACTGCCTCATCAAACCTTCTATGCTTCTTTTTCATGGAGCAATAGGTAACGAACGATTTCTAAATCTTGCGTCATTTCTCTAAATTGCAAAATTTAGGGGTAAGAGTGTTACATCTGTCCTTTCTGTACCCCGCTTAAGCGAGATTTTGGAATATTGGACTTGGTTTTGGTTTAGTATGTTGTATTTGTTTATGATTATTGATTACTGAAGCTCGATCAACAATTCCCCACAGCTTTGACAGGACTGAAAAACAGTGCAAGTTCGACTGAGTTTCAACCTGATAATGAAGTTATGTGAGACATATCAACCCTCGGGAAGAGTTTCTGAGTAAATTCAGAATTTGTATCTTCTTCATTTATGGTTCAAATATGATGAACAATTTCGAGCTAGCAGCTCAGTATGTAGCTCTGAAAAGTGACAATAAAGTTAATTCATAATCAGAAAAATTGGGTTTCCTTTTCTGTTGTAAGATTACTGCTGTGAACTTGCAGATTGTCATATTGTCCATTGTATTGGAATCTTCATATGACAAATATATATATATATATATATATATATATATATATATATGTATTTGTAACCATGAGAGACTCAAAAGTCCCCATCTTCCATTGATTTCCATCTCTAGCAAATAGCTAAATTAAACAATTAATTCAAATAATTATCAGCTAACAACTACTAGTTATCATCTACCAGGTGTTTGTTAAACAGGGTATTCGATTTAATTCGGGTCATATAAATTCTGCTACTATTCGGCACAAGGATAATCTAAATGTCAAATTACCAATAATATAATTTTCAATTTTTCTAAATGAGATCGGGTTTTTTGTTAGTAGTATTTGAGAGTTTGCTAGAAAGTTTGCTTTATGTTCTTTTTTGCATGTCAAAAGGTCGGGCAACAAGGTTGCATACGACCTATCTGTAAGATCACGAGTTAATTGGGGGCCACAATCTATCTCGGACCTGTTGGTCGGAGACGTTTGTAATGCGAAGTTGCGTTTGGAATAAATTTCTGAAATTTTCCAAAAAAAAAACACCCAAATAAAAATGCAAAATTGGATACTTCAATCCACAATATAAAATCTAAAATGTTTAATAAGAATGTGACATTGGACATTTCTTTTTATGAAATCATTATACACTTTAATAATCTAGAAAGTTTCTTAACAATGGCTAATATATGGGTCTAATCTAATCTTTTTATTTTTTATTTGTCTTTTTCACTTTTATTTCTAGCTCCATGGGTCCCACACAAATATCACAACAGCGCATAAAAACACAGAATATCCAGTTATCCAAACTGCCACGAAAGCACCATTTGTCAATATAAATATTCCGATTTCCCCAAGATGAACTAGTAGTAGCTTCGACCACGAAATCTCGAAAATCCATGGCTTCCATGTCCGCCATAGCCACTCTATCTCCTCTAGTCCTCGCCTTCTTCATCGCTTCCTCTGCGATTAGCTTCGCCGGCGTCAATGGCGATGGAGCAATTGGAGTTGGGAAGCAAAGAGAGTTCGATTACTTCATCTTAGCCCTCCAATGGCCGGGTACCTATTGCCAGAGAACCAAGACCTGCTGCAAGAAAAATGGATGTTGCCGTGGGTAATTTTCTAATTTCTTCATCATGCATGTTCTTCCTGGTTGAATTTTTTGTGCGATTGTGTTGTAATTAGCTTCTGATCACTGATTAGATTGGGTAATTGAGCTTTGACTTTGTCTGTTAGATCCGTAGATTAGGGTTCGTTGTAGTTTGTTTCTAATTTTGTCGTTGTGGGTCTATTCAAATCATTCAAATTACTCCCTCATTTCATATTAATTGTAATGATTTGACTTTGATGATTTCCATTGTTACTCTTTAATTGATAATTTCTTACATAATATGTTGTTAACAATTGCAGTATTATGCTTTTATGATAGTATTTTTCGTTACGAATCTAATGGTTGTAATTTTATGTATATATTGAGAAATTTCTATTGAGAAATTTATGGTCAAAACTTTTTGAAATTTGACTGCACAATTTTAAAAAACGACAATTAGTATAAGTGTATTTGTGGGTCTATTGGGGTCAGTATCTTTTGTTGGCAGGGATGAAATTGTGTACATCATGAAAAGTGGGACCTATGTTGGAAATTATTTGTTGTTTAGTTTTGAAGGGTATAGTAAAAGATCATATGATTCATATGAGATTGCTGAAAGCTAGATGCTGGTAACCCTTTTGCATTTTTTGTTTTGGCTGTTTTGATGTGGGGTTGTTTATGATAGCCTGGACTCATCTGGCAAGGATAACATGTTGATGATCTTATGAAATGTTTGATGTATAAGTTGTATTATAGTTATAGCAAAAATGCACAATGCACATGCTTCCATTAGCAAACAAAGTTCAGATGGGGATATAGCAAGACGTAAAACTTGAGAGTAATATGACTTTCCCGCTCTCGGCACAACTATTAGATGGTGTACCCAGCTGTACGTTTTAGGTCATAATCTTCAATATACTCTGAAATGGAAATACGTATTTGATAGGTTATTTTACACCCCGAAATGTGCAATAGGAAATTTCCTTTTCATACCCGGCGGCCATTTTTTGGGAAGTGTGAAAATGATCCCCTGGAAATTTCTTTTTCATACACATTAGCCATTTTTCACACTCAAATTGCAGTTTAAGAAACGGCATTGATTGAGAAACTCAAGTCTGGAAGGTATTTGGATTGATATTTCAGATGTTTGAGAATGCCCGAGTGAGATATGTCAAACCTGTTTCTGGGAGTGTCTAATAGTGTTTTTCTTAATGTTTTTCTTTGGCCAGGGAAAACGCTCCGCTGCAGTTCACAATCCGTAAGTTCCACGCTTGTGCTTGCTCCTATATACCTCTCTTTACATATGTTTCAATCGCTTGGATGATAGTAATAAACTCTTGTTTGAGTTCACATATGCTTTGTTCTGTATGGGTTAGACCTAATTCTTAGAATTGTATTTGCTGTTCAGATGGACTTTGGCCACAATATAATTATGGAGGCTGGCCTTCTTGTTGTACCAAGTCCCAATTTGACATCAAACAGGTATTACTTCTTTCACTGCAGTTATTGTAGTGTCTGTAATTTCCAATTTTCCATTGCTCATTGATGGTGCTTTCTGGGTTAACTTTGCCTGGTCATGAACTTGATATTTGGGAGATTCGAAATTAGAAGCTTTTTTAGTAGCTTACGAGCAAAGGTTTATTGTATTGCTTGACAACTTTCCTAGAAATAACCACATTCTATGGTATTTCTACAACAAATTCCAAAACCACCGCGCTCGGTTTCGTTGTTTGGTAGTAGCGTCCTTCGTGTGCTAATAGATATGTGAATGATGGTTGCTGTTGGGTTACTTATATTTGCTTAAAAGGCGCTAAAGTTTTATGATCTTTGGTCAATCTTGGATCATACTCGGTTTCTTCATCTTTCTCTGCCTATTCTCGCGTAAAGTTAATATTACTAGTTGTAGAGGTTCCTGAGGATTTTAATTTCTGACTTGTGCGGTTGTGCCCCAGTTACGAGCGTCATTAATGTAAAACTAGAATAAGAGCAATTGTGACAATTCTTGACTTGTTCTTCTAGATCTCGTCTCTACATGATGACTTGGATAAGTATTGGTCTACGCTCAGCTGTGGCTCACCATCATCATGCAGTGGACAGAAGGGAACCTTTTGGGGACATGAGGTGGTTACCATTTTACCAAAACATGCTGTTTTTTTTTTTTTTTTTTTTGCCTAATATTTCTTTTCCAATTCTGTTTTCTGATAATTCTTCTTATTTGTATTCAAATGATGGCTTATCGCGGGGCGTCATGGCAGTGGGGTAAGTATCTACATCCTGAACTTCATTCTGGCACTAATATGACCGAAATCAGAGTTCCGATTTGTGTTATCACAGTGTCATGTGACTGTTGAAAGTTCTTAGTGTATTATTATCTTGAAATTCACTCTCGCGCTAATATATCTTTTCCTGCTATGCAATGTTCTTCTTCTCTCAGAAAAGCACGGGACTTGTGCCTTATCAGTACTACCGGATGAGTACGAGTATTTCCGGACAGGACTCGCCATCTACTTTAAATACAATGTCACAGTAAGTATGTACTGTAAGATTCATTTCAGGATTCGTGATCAACCGACAATTTCTCCCCTCAATTACTCATTTCCAAGATGCATGTAGAATATCTGCTTACAAAATCCTGCTAACTATTATTACATGCCTCATTGCAGGAAGTTCTGAGTGAAGCTGGGTATGTAGCTTCTGACTCTGAAAAGTATCCCATTGGAGGCATCATTTCTGCTATTCAGAATGCTTTCCATGTAACGCCGTCCATAATTTGCTCAAATGGTGCCATTGAAGAGCTCCGTTTGTGCTTTTACAAGAACTTCCAGGTTAGATTTGCTTTGTTCGTGATTATTCTTAATACTTTCCAGCTGTTTGTTGGGGTAATAACCTGCCTCCTTTGGCCAAATGTTGTGTGCATAAATGCATGAAATATGGTGGATTTTTTTCGAAAAGTTATTTCTTGGGTGCATTATGTAGTAGGGCATTCTATTCAGTAGGGTCATGATGGTTTGCAGAAAATTTTTTCTTTGGTGAACACCAACTTTTCTTTACACCCAGACAAGGGTAGCCACTCGAGACTTCAAATTGCAATGAAAATCTTAAAGTTTTCTGCAAAATAATCGACTCCGACACCTGTAACTAACTATCCGTATCCATATCCATATCTGACACCTATACCCATGCTTGAGTAACATAGGCTAATCATAAGAAGAAAATCCTCCAAAATTGTGACTTCCCCTGAAAGAATATCTGATCTTCGTTTGGATGGCTAGTTGCTGGGTTTATCCGGCAGTTTTTAGCCTTTTTTCTGAGATCTCTTGGTGTTTCAAGTTTACTCTCTGTATTTATACCGTATGTTGACATCTTACAACAATCTTTTGATGCTATTATAGCCTCGCGAATGTACAACTAACAATGATATGGTCGCTTCTCGCAAGTCCTGTCCGAAGTATGTCAGCTTGCCAATTTACTCATCCTCAGGTAAGCTTTACAATTGTGTACTGCATCCTGTACTCTATTTCTCTGTGATTCACTGTATTTTCATTAAAGCGATTTTCTGTTGAGTACATCACTAGTGGTTGGTTCCGAGTTCCTTCTATCTTCATATCATATAATCTCTACATTTATTTGTACATGGTTACTGAGGATTCTTCTATCTTCATATCATATAATCTCTACATTTATTTGTACATGGTTACTGAGGATTCTTCTATCTTCATATCCTATAATCTCTACATTTATTTGTACATGGTTACTGAGGATTCTTCCAATATGATCCGCAAAGACTGTTGAACATCAGAATATCATCCTAGGTTTACAATGTTATATCAAGTAGCAGAGGCATGGTTTCAGTTTATTTATTGGACTCCCAATGGTGCTTGCAGGACTAAAAAGCAGAGCAACTTCAGCTCAATTTCAACCCGAGATTGATGTCATGTGAAAGACTCGTTGGTTGATGAGGTGCAAGAAATAAGTGCTCGAGTCCAGATGCTCGGCATCCCACACTTACTGGCTGGCTGTCTCATGCAGCATGTCATCATACATCGATGTTCCAAGTGCAGTACCGCACTCCGGATGAGTTTCTCTCAACAACTTAAGAAGAAAACCTGCTGCGAATTCATCAATGTTTCCATTTATGATAACTTATTTCAGCGACAGCTACCCATTGTTCGGCTCTGAAATAGGAATGTAATAATATACAGATTACTGGGTTTCTCAATTGTTGTAACATATACGCTGTTGTACAACTGTGACACTTCAGTAATACAAAATTTCTCTGATACTTTGTCAAATTACAGAAATTTCCCAGAAGTATTTTCTTATTGTGATTTCAGAGTATGTGCAGCTAATATATCAAATGTTGTAACAAATACACATTTGGCCAACAACAGATTGTTGCCATACATCATTGTGTAGAGCTCTGCAAATCTGTAATCGGCATAGTTAACTGTTCATACAGGTACCTGCAACGCGTTTCAACTTCTAAACAATCAGCATCTGAAATGGGGCCAAATTTCTTTGTTCTTTTTGTCTGTTCCAACCAATCGCGGTTACTGTTGATAGTATTGACTCGAATAAACACCGACTTACCATTAGAGTTTCAGGCTCTACATGCGACTAAAGAAACTGTGCTGTGCTTGACGCATGCTGTCAGCAATGTGTTTGTGCCTACAATTCCTATGACTGTTTTAGACATAAACAAACTACACAACGATATTTACACTGAAGATGAAACAAGATAGCAAAGGGAATACCGTTAAGCTCAAAAAGTCACGTATTGTCAATGTCAACTCTCCGGTGTAATCAACAGTATCGAGGATGAAGCCCTGCCAAGGAGATGTCGTGTAGGGTTGATCATCTAATCACTGAAAGTCCTCTTCGTCCATTCCCTCAAGCAATGCTTAGATATATATTCAGGTAGATCCACCTATAGACCATAAGGAAAAAGAGAAATTCCCTTAAAAATTGAAAAAAAAAATACAGACAAGTATTTAAGTATGTTTTCGAGGTATGAAGAAGAAAAGGATGAACTGCATGGATATAACAAAGTATAGACTATATACATTAAGATAGGGGATGCATAATAATTTTAAATCTTGGGTTGTTTGACAATAGTCTCTCTTAAATTTTTTAATTCGAAGAAACAATACTACATCAGATGATTGCTTTGTAACAGGACTTTTGGGGTATTGGATTCAGATACATGCCAAGTTGTGACTCTTTGGGTCTCTAAGTAAGACAACACTTCCACCATATCATGTGATGACAAAACACAAATCCCGATTCTAGCAATCTTGGTCTTCTCTACACAAGCAATTTGTCAACATTATGCATCCTACATATCACGAGGAACGAAGGGCGAAGATGAAATCAACTGGAAAATAGATAAAAACACACGTAAATCATACCAAACTCCATGACGTAGAATAACCATCAGTAGAAAGCAACCAACTGGTAGAACTAGTCTGGAGGCCGAATCTACCATCGGAATCATCAAGGTCAAGCAATTCATCATCATGGAAAAACTCATGATCCGGGTTCTTTTTCCTTCTCTTGCTGCTTCTCTTCTTCTTCTTCTTCTTACGTTTAGCTTTACCGCCAGATTCTGCTTCACTGTCCTCAGAAGATCCATCTTGTTCTAAAAGATCATACACATCAGATTTCCGAAACCCAATTTTATTGCTGACGAACAATCCTTTCCAGGATTCAGCACTATGGAATTCCTCAGACAACCTGTAAAGCAGACTCCATGAAAGAAGACCGAGCCACTTCATCGTTTCCACAGTTTTTGACTTTAAATGTTTGCTTGTAATTGGGAGTAAACTACCGGCATTGCTTGTATTTGTCCAGATTCTTAATGCAAGATCATTAATCTTTGCCCTCTCCTCTTCAAACTCGTCACTACATACCAGCCGTAGAAGCTGCCGTCTTTTGGTAAAAACAGCGTTCAACAGAAATAACTGGTCAATTGATGCTTTATCGCCAAATTTCCGAATCACAATCTCCAGCCAATAAGATGCGTTATCAAAGTTTACAGACTCCTTTCTTCTTGAAAGAAAATCATGAAGCGTTTCAATTGAAGCACGTAAATCCCGCTCATCGAGAATGATAAGAATGTGCTGACAAAGATAAGAGAAGGATTCCTCAAACAGGTACTGGCCAACGACATCCCATACCTCTTTGAGATTATCGTCATACATCAAGTTTATGAAGAAATCAACAAAGAATGTTTTGTCAATCTCAAATATCTCACCGTCCTTTAGAGACTCAGCAAATTCCTTAGATGACCAGAATTCAGGCACGTTATCTAGAAAATTCTCCACGGTCCGCTGAACATCCAAATCCAGAAAGTAATGAGGCTTAGTAGCAACAATTGCTGGTGATTGCCCGTGTTTGCCCTTCCATTCAAGCTCTTCCCAACATATGTCTCTGTTTGCAAATGCAAATTGGGACAGTGCTTTAGCACCCTTCCCATGAGCTGAGTCACCCGCAGGTGAAAATGTTGAAAACCATTCAAAGATACGCCGTGGATATCCTGCATTAGTTCAAAAATCATTCCAAATGGTAAGCAGGAGAGAGATGTACTGCATGGAATGTTCAAAAGTTTAAAACATATCTACCAAATTTAGGCTCATCAGTTCGGGTCAGAATGAATTGAACATCGAACAAAAAACTGATGTCCGACACCCAATTTTTTGGTTTATTCGGGCCGGACAACTTTGGACGAACCTAAACTCGGGTTTGTTAAATAAGGAAAAATTGTGTCCGTACCAGGAAAAATTTGTTCTATGTCAAAATCCGTACAAATAAATCTATGACCATACTCAGCTTCTTTCGGGTCAGATTGAACAGGTCGTGCAGTTTTTAGAAAGCCCTAGGCCTACACTGCTAGATTTTACACACCAACCCCTAACTTTTCCTCTAACAGGAAAGTACAATATTGCACATATACTAATAGAACTCCAAAAGCATGCATATAAGAAGTGAAACACTCATTTAAGTGAGAGTTATCGGTTACAAGACGGATGAACTTATGAAAGCTGTAAGATCAACTCACCATCAAAGAACTTCTCAAGCCGGTGACATTTCTTAGCCAAGATTGACCCTGCTTTATGTGGCCTCCTATCAAAGATCATTTGTAAAACTTGAGCAGCAACATCCCGACTTTTAGGCTTTTTAGACCTTAACAGCCTCAAGAACAGCTCCTGTTGTTCATTGGGGTTGATTGAAGTTAAGCTCGATATAGCCTCACAAAGCCAGAATCTAGCTTCCGAACGCCCTTCAGACGTCAAAATTGCCCAAATAATCTCTTCGAGCTCATCAAAGACGGTAATTCTTAGCTTAGTAGAGCTATCATCATTATCCTCAGCCCATATGGGTTTGGCCAAAAAGAGGTCAATCATCATAGACAATGGGAAATAAATCAACAATTTTGAAGCTACCCACTCGAAATCTCCTCTCAAGTATCAGTCCACAATTATCTGCAAAAATAAACACATTTTTGGTATACAGTCAACCCAAAACAAATTACAAACTTGTATCAATTAATTGGCAGAAGGATACCAAAACAAAATACCCATTACTCTAATACCTTCGAATTTCATAACTACAGTCTTCAATGCAAAACAAACTCCGAAACAACAAAGAAGTATGAAACCCTAGCTCATTATCATTAAGCTAGGGTTTTGGGTGGGAAAACACAAACTTATGTCAATTAGTCGACAAACAGATGCTATTTCAAAATTACAGAGTTCAATGGTAAATCAAGAAACAATACAGAAATATGAGCCCGTGAAATTAGAGCAAGTTGGAAAACAAATGGCAAGAATTGATGAAAGGGATGAACTTACCAATTGAAGAATTAGCCGATTTAGATGTGGGAATAGAGCTACGATTACGAACGTCGAAACCCTAGAACCTACCGGAGATTGAGAAATCCGAATGATTGTTGGATGTGACCCGGGTCATCAATGAACTTCATTTGAGGTTTTATTTAGTTTTTTTTATTTTTATTTTTTGGTTGGGAGCTTTCTTTATTTTGTCTTTTTTTTCGTGAGGAACGAAAGAAGGGGCAACATTTTTTTATTATTATTATTACTAGTAAATACCCGAGCGTTGTCCCGAATAACGTTAGAAGACTTTGGTACCCTATCTAACCGTATCCTCTTGTTACTATAGATAAATTTAAGAAAAACTGAGGCATGAGCGACTGAATTATTAGTTTACCACCCCTTTTAACATAATTAAAGAAAACAAAATCCAATTGACTACATAAACTCAAAACAAAGTTGATAAAAAAAAAAAGAGCAAGTATTGTTTTGCTCCCTTCTAGTTTGAAGGTGTTCGGTGAGCAATTTGGAGTCCTCTTCAATGGATAAGTTGCATGAATTTAGCGTCTTGCCTCGATGATCTCAAAGACACAAATGCTGGTCTCTTCTAACAGCAGGTCCATAAAAGCCCTCATCTTACGCTCGACAAGCAATCTGAATGTCTCACATGTGGTTTCGGGTTACAAACCCCCAATCACACACATTGTCATCCATCTTCCCCACATCAAAGTTGAGTTTGTATAACCCACACTACAGAGGTTGCCATACATTTGTCTTCTAGTTCAACATAGGCAGCATTTTTCTCACCCCAAACATCTCTTAAGCACTTGTAAAGCTTATGGCGTCCAAGTTTCTGCCCACCTTGCTCCTAGATCCAAATACGAAGTCATTCGGGACCTTCCAAGTTTGCTACATAACTGACCACTAGAAAGTCTCTCAGGTGCTCATCGTTCAACTCCAAACCTATCCTAACAAAATAACCAAATATCAAACATCATTGCCCGTTTGAAGATGATCCTCGAATGGGCTATGGACCCAAATTTCCACGACAAAGGGCAAGAGAACAATGTGGGATATCTATCTCTTCCGCTGCACTACAAATTGAACACTTCATGGAATAATCTAACAATCTTTTCGTCAAGTTTGCATCGGTTGCCAAAGGTCTATCACTAGCCTTCATCGAACATATGTATGTCCATATAATTCCATTAGTAGAACATCACAATTACGAATCCTTAAAATTACAATTGGCCTATTCATAATTTTAAGACGGTAAAAAACTTCGGTAACATTTTGTTGACAACCCTTACCACCTTACCCACCAAAACCACCACTTAATTTACTTTACGCATCCTATCTATCTTTTTCTTGAACCAAATTACACCAAGATGTTTAGCTAATCTCCTACGTCCAAACTCCAAACTCCTTATTCTAGCAATCAGAGTTACGGGCCCCTTAAGAATTGAGCACTTGATTTTCAACCCAACCAAATCACCTTACTGACCTTAGAATTCAGATATTTCATATTCAATTTTCAGAATCAAGATCGCACCATCTATCTTTCCAGTGCTCCATCTCTTCACCCTGACAAAGAAAGAGCTCTAGGTAATTATTATATTCTTCCACTTCTGCAAAGCTACATTGAATGTGTGCATCGTTAATTGCGATTTCTGTTCATCATCGATTTTTCAATAGCAATTCATTTCTGGGATTTTAGGTTTCAATCAAAAGGTGTGATCTCTCTGCCCAATTCATCGTTCTGTGTTGAAATTTGAATCTGGGTATCATCAGATTTTGTGTGTTTGTGAAATTATTGGAGTATTCTTTTTTAACCACTTTGAATCTTATTGTTGTGACATTGTTTTCTTCTATTTCTGCACCACTTACTGTGTAATCTTATATTCGATTGATGGGTTGTTATTGTGAATTGTGTTCATGATGAATTCTTGAATAACAATCCATTTCTGGGTTCCTAATTCTTGTAAAATTATTGTAGTAATCTGCTTTCACTACTTTGAATCTTATTGTTGTGATATAGTTTTCTTCTGTTCTGCATTTACTGTATAATCTATACTCAGATTGGTGGGTTGTTAATTGTGGTTTGTGTTCATGATGAATTCTTGAATAACAATCAATTTCTGGGTTCTTGAATTCCAAGCAAAAGGTGTGAACTTTTTGCATAAGTCATTGTTCTGTGTTGAAATTTGAATCTGGGTATCATCAGATTGTGTAAATACATGTTGATATTTGTCAATTATAGAAAAAAACAATGACCCATTTACTCAGTATTTTGATATTCCTGATAGTTCAAACAATCAAACCCTAGTAAGTATTGGGTTTGTTCCCTCAATTTATTTTTCTGCAGTTGTGTCAATTCAAGTTGGATTTATGTGCAACTATACACTTGTAGTTTCATGCTCCCACGAGCTCTTGAAAGATGCTTATATGTGCTTCTTTGATTACCAGGAATGATTCGGGAAGCTTATCTCCAAAAAAAAGTATGACCAAGTTGTGAGAAGGGTAGTTTGATGGAGGACTTTGATCCCGAAAATCCCACCACCATTTTGGATCTCCCTGATGATTGCCTCGTTTTCATCTTCCGAAGGCTTTCTTGCGGGTCAGATCGCGAAGCGTTTGGTCTCACTTGCCGTAAGTGGCTAGAGATTCAGAATCGAAACCGTCAGTCCTTACAATTTGATTGCTCATTTACCAACTTTAAGCTCCCACTCTCCAAGACCCCACATAGGATTGACAAATATGAACTAGATAGAGTTTTGAACCGCTTCCAGCATCTCGAATCACTGTCCTTATCCGGTTGCACAGAGCTCCCCGATTCAGCTTTGAAGCAGCTGCAACACTATGGCTCGGGTCTCAAAGCCCTACAGTTAGATTGTTGTCTCAAAATAACCGATGTCGGGCTTTCTTTTGTTGCTAGTGGGTGTCCTTCATTGACATTCATAAGCCTCTACCGGTGTAACATATCCGACGCGGGATTGGAAGCCCTGGCTAAGTCTTGTGTGGGGTTGGAAGACATCAATCTTTCATATTGTTCATCCATCTCCGATCATGGGATAAGTTCCATTGTTCGAAATTGTGTTCATCTTCGTGCCATGAGGATCAACAACTGCAAGAACATAGATGGCGTTGGGTTTAGAGGGTGTTCACCGACCCTGGCTTGTTTGGAAGCGGAATCTTGTGGGTTGATCCCTGAAGGGATATCAAGTATTGTCGGGGGAGGGGGGCTCGAGTATCTAAACATCTCGAATCTTAGTTGGTCTATCCATGGCGACGGTTTAGGAGCCATTGGTGCAGGGTTTGGGACAAAGCTTCGGGTCCTGAATCTAAGACTGTGTAGATCAATAGGAGATGAATCCGTAGCCCTAATTGCTGAGGGATGCCCTTCATTGGTAGAGTGGAATTTGGCATTGTGTAATGAGATCAGATTTCCGGGCTGGGAATCGATTGCCTCAAATTGTCTCAATTTGGAAAAACTCCACGTGAACCGGTGTAGGAACCTGTGCGACCGTGGCTTAGAAGCTCTGAAGAACGGTTGCAGGCAACTTTGTGTTTTATACATGAGTGGATGCCCTCGAGTTAGCTCGTTTGCGGTTGAACTGTTCAGGATATCAAGAGGCAATGTCGTCATCAAGGAAGACGAGATCTTAACCATTGGCCCAGCTTGGGCTCACATATGGTGACGGGAAGAAATTTGGAAAGCAATCTTTCTCAGAAGCAATGGTATGGTTGCATATACCTAGAACCATAGTTACTAGGAACACTTTCGGGTTGTTAGTCCCGAAACACGGGTCGCTAATTTTTACACAAATTCAGCCTATTTTTTACTTCGGAACGCGGGTCGCGGGCGCATGTAGCATTCCCGGTCATTGTACCTAGAACTTCATATCCTCTGTGTTCATGATTTGACTAGAAAGTTTTTGAATTCTGGTCACAAGTTGGCTTCTAAAAACGTATATCTTCCGAGTTTTTTATTTCCAGAAAGTGAAGATAAATTGTACTGATGTTGTAACTGATCCTGTTATACAGATGCTCACAAATAAACATCATTCTTCTGTTCATATAGTTTCATTTATTCATCTGCAAAGTTTAAGGTTCCAACTTCTGCTTGTTATCACGTTCCTGGTTATTTGTGGAGTTCTGTTTACAGGACGAATGCAATGGTATTTGGTGAAGTAATTTCGTGCGTATGACATACTGATTGAGTTCTGTTAACAGATCCATTCATATATAGGCTAATGAAGAAGGATGACAGTACATACTAATATACACATCAATTAAGAACAATGACAGTACATTGTAGATACATATTTGTACTGTAGTATCTAGTCTCTGATTTACACACATTTACACCTCTGTAAACACATTTACGATCTTCATAATAATAGGCATTAAAAAATAAAAATGTAAATACGTTTCTGATGATTCAGTATGTTTTCTCAACGTATTTCAGCAAATTTCATGACGACTTGTTTACAAGTAGCGATAAATCCTCAGCAGATGAAGGGTTGAGTTCGAGTAAAGATGAAAACCCCGCCACCACCAACTGAGCGGCCTAGAAGCATGTTGTTGTCTAAGTAGGAGAGGTAATACAGTCCTCTGGGTCGCCTGAAACACCGAAACATCAAATCTTCGTATGCACAGTCTCGTGACATTGGATTGGTACAAAACTGTATGTATGTATGTATGTATGAGTTAAATATAAGTACCTATCTGAGCTTGGGCTATTCAGAGGAACTTGAACTTTGAATGATCGGATGAATTGCAATATCTGCATGTAGGTATTTTCGCCACTTTCAGTTTAGTGAATGAAGATCACAAACTAAAATACTAATTTTAGCATTTAATGCAAAGGTCAAATACAACTCCCAACAAGGGTTTAAATACCTGTAAAGTAAGATAGGTTCGAGGTAATAGTGCCGGAGCTATGAGAGCTTGTAACTGCTCACTTATGCGAATGTCTTGAAGATCGACCTGTGAAATAAATACCCGATATTAACATCACAAGAAAGACAGAACCAGTTTAGCTTGTATATCATAAGAAAGAAAGATTACAAATGAAATGAGTAGGTCTCTTTGGCTTAGATAGTAAGAGCACATAAAGAGAATGATCTGACCTCCTCAAACTGAAGGTAGATATTACGCCGTGAAACCATAGAAAATTTTGCATTGACAATCAGAGTAGCCCCTTCATTTTCCTGACACCCAAAATGCTCAGTCAGTAGTTAGGGCTAAATTATGGACAAAGAATGACAACAAATCAACTCATAATCTCTCGGGAAACCACAGTACAACTGGGTTTTGACTATTAAGTATACGGAAATAAATTTTCTGAAGGTATCATGGTCCGTCCCTAATCTGGTTTCTTGATAGCTGAAACAGAAGGTTTTTTTCAGCTTAGATCGTGATGGACTAATGCAAAATGCATGTGTGAAATATATATAGATCAATCGAAACTAGTCTCTCCAAATTTCCTCGTACTATACTACAAAGGCAGTTGTCTTCCGAGTGAAATATATATGGATAAAGCTTGTTGAGGAGAAGCGGGATAAATTCACCTCTAACAGATTCTGAATGCTCCATTGGATGATGTTCTTCACAACGCCTTCATTTGATTGACTGCGGCATTCAAATTTCTGGAAGATTTGCCCCACCTAACTACAATTGAAAAGCAAGATTTACGTAAGGAAAATTTCCACTGTTGGGTAAGTAATTTTCATGGGAAAAAAGACCCGGAAAATGAAGCTTCAAAGACTAATTTTGCACTTGCAATAGCGCGTCTATGCCAGCACAACAACAACAATCCTCAGTATTTTCCCGCTAATGCACGGCCTTTGGGGACCGAGATGTAGGCATCCTTTTCCCTAATGCATGGGGTGCATGAAGAGATTGATTCAGGCAGACCCAAAAAACCTTTTGAAAACCAAAAACAAAACCATTTCGAAAACCATCATGTATACACTAATACATGCATCAATTTGTTCCGTGGAAATCATGTCGGTACCTGTAAGAAGGGAAGCCTATCGGCAGCTTCAAAAAGGACAAGAACATCAGAAGCAGAAGTATACTGCAATCGCCATGTACCGTCCAACTTTTCCAGGTCTACCGGCTCACCTGCTTCATATCCTTCCACAATTACCTGGATTATCACGTTAAACTTCAAGTTAGCGCGATACAATCTAAAGCGAAACCCACACTGGTGAAAGAAAAAGAGAGACGGACCATGGCTTCCTCAATGGAAGAGCGTTGGTGAGGTGTTGTTTTGAGGCCCCTTTCTGTTTCCTGGACTAATCTCAGCAGATCGTGCTTTTTGTTCTCTAAATCATAATTGATAGTCTAAAATACCAAACACTTTGAATTAGGATATCGTTGGAATAATAATGAACCAGAATTCAAGTGTTTCCATGCACCACCAAATGGAAAAAGAATGCTAACCGGAGCAGCAAAGGTAGCTGAGCTTGAAGAGCATCGCCAGGATGTTTGGTTATGATGTTTTCTCACGGCAATTGGGGTCACCGTGGGAAGATTCGTCCAAACATTCGTGGTAGCTAGAGCACATGATAAAGTGGCCATAACATATGCCATACTACACAAAAAAAGACATGGTTGCATTATTCAGTATAAACAAGTGGCATACTGTACCTATTCCAAAATGAATTTGGATATCAATGAGTGCAACTCTTACAACCACAACAAGAAGTTCTAGTATGTGGTCCTGCTTGCATGGATTCTAGATGTGTTACTTTGGCACATATGCTTGCCAAGAGACTATTTCTAAAAGACCCGAGAACTCTTATGTGAGTAAATAAAATTTGAAGCAGAACCCAACTTGCAAGCAGGAAACCATGGCTGAATGTAGCAGCATAAGCTTATGATTAAAAGAAGGAATGACAAAAACTGAAAGTCACCACCTACAGTATGACCAAGGTGTTATACACTTACTCAGGTATAAAAGACAACAGAACCATAGGTTAGTGCATACAGAGTAAAAAAAGTTTCTTGTTTCAAATCATGTAGGCTTCTTAGTTTCAACTTTCAATAAATAGATTTCAATGTACTGGGAAGTTGCAATAAATAGCACAAAATGAAGTAACTCCACAATAATTCATATTGAAACACTCCAGTCTCCTATAACTTAATCAATATAAATGATCACTCTCATACTTTGAATCCTCACTAAAACAAACCCTAGTGCATACTTTTGTAGTGTCGAAAGTCAAAATCAAACCAGAGCAAGAAGATAACCCGGGGTGCAAGGAAGATGGAGTTTATATATATATATATAGACTCACAGTCCTAACACATCAACTCCCTATTGTATGAGGTGTGATATGGATAAATGTGGGAAATCTTCCTTGATAGAAGCACCTCATTAACCGCCATGAGCAACTTCTGCTTATAATTCACAATTTGGAATTGAGGGATCCTCAATCTGGTGCCATTGTTGCACAAATCCCACCCTACCACATGAAGATATAGCTTGCTTGATCTCCAATTCTCCATATAAACTTTTAAGAGGCATTCCATTGTCTAGCCTTGCATATTCCACGGCGATCTTCGCAAAAGGAGTCACGAATAGATTGAATCATATCACGCACAACGGAAACATGACCCAGTTCTTCATGATGCACCAGTTCCATAAGACGATCGTCAAAGCTTCTAGAATCACTAATGCGAGGCATGAAGATCTTCCTGTACGCTATTCGCAAATTCCTAATCTCTTCAACTGAAAACCCGCATCGCCTGAGACCTTCCAAGTTCAAACCACGGAGCTCGGCTCTATCACCCGACACCATCATGAACTTCGGAACATCTTGACAGACCACAGAGCCCCCACCAACGAAGCAAAACGAGCCAAGGTGGCAATGTTGATGGACAACCGAGGCACCGGCGGTATGCACATAATCCTCCATCACTATATGGCCCGCCAAAAGGGTATTGTTCGCTAGGATATTGTTGCTACCGATCTTGCAGTCGTGAGCAATATGACAAGATCCCATGATGAGATTGTTATGGCCAATGACCGTCCTATCATCCGGTTTAGACGACCTATGAATAGACGCGTGCTCTCTTATCTCATTGTTGTCACCAATACAAAGGAAACATTCATCCCCATGCCTGTATTTCAAGTCCTGGCACTTGACACCCACCACCGCATGATGCCCAACGACATTATTCGACCCGATCACAGTACTCCCCGGGAGGTCATCTCCAACAACGGCACCGGGCATGAGGACACAGTTCTCACCCAATTCAGTACACCCGAAAACATGACTTCCGGGGTACAACTTACAGTCATTCCCTAGCTTCGCCAATGACCCAACAGTACAAAAGGGGCCAATCGAAACACCTTGCCCTAGAGTGGCATCAGGGTGAACTATAGCACTTGGGTGAATCCTTGGCTCAACCACTTTTTCTGCAACTGCATGACATTTCCTAAGTGGGATGTGGAAAATTGATGATAATAATGGACTTCTTGGGGCTCTCGCTACCAAATTCATCTGTGATTCAAACCCACTTGACAAGTTTCAAATACTTCACCAACTCTACTAGTTAACTATCATCCGGGGTTCGAATTCAATTAGGTCAAAGGCTTCTTACTTAGCCTTTCTTAATCACCACATTTTCGTTTTTGCTTATCATCATCAAACCCTATAACTCCCAGTTCTTACATACCATCAAAATAAAACCCTATGCCCTAAAAAAGCTCGAAGTTTTCTGTACCAATTCTACAGTATTATCCCAAATTGCAACGACCCAAATCCAGAAACTTCAAACAATTTGGATTGCAATAGGAAAAAATGGAACTTTGGGTGTAAACAAATAGTAAAATGGGAAAAAAAATCCCAGAATCCAAGTGCAATGTCCAAGGAAGATAATGAACAACTAACACATTAGGTAAATGGGCAATGATGAATTTGAGTACAATACCTATAGAAGATAAGATGCAGAATACGCTCGGAATACAGGCCTTTGCGTTATCAACACAGTGACATCAATGGATGGTTGGAGATTTTTAGAAATTAGAGAGGTTTGGAAAGATGATGGCTGGACTCTGGAGTATGGGGTGCCGGAGGAGATGGTGGATATTAATTTAGTGTGTTTGGTAGGGGGAAAAATATTTTTTTGGAAAATGTTTTCCCAATTTTCTAGTGTTTGGTACAAAAAAAGTTTAGAAAATTATTTCCAAAGAAAATTATTTTCCTCTAAAGGAAGGAAAATGACTTCCTTTGTTCAACCTAGAAAAATCATTTTCCACCATTGATTGTTGGATCGATTTTTACTGCTAACTCTAACTGAAATTTGAGGTCGAAATTTAACATCAACGGTTTTGCTCGAAATTTTGTAATCCGATAGAATTGATTAAAAAAACCTCAAATATAAATTTTTAGCCCAAAATAGTTTTATTTGATAACATTTATCTCGATATACATCAGATCAGAAGTTTTTGCCCTAAAACTAGCTGAAACTTTTAAAAATTCGAACTGAACTGTTTGAATCGAAACTTTATGATTTGATAGTATGAACTAAGAAAAGCTCAAATATAAATTTTGAGCTCCAAATATTTTCATTTGTAATATATAGCGCCACTTTTATCGACATTTTTTTCGGTTAAATATGACTGAAACTTAAGAGCAAAATTCAATTTTCTCAGTTTGTCACGAAACTTTACAGTACGATAGAAATGATTAAAAGAGCTCAAATATGAATTTTGAGCTCCAAATATTTTCATTTGTAACATATATCGCCACTTTTGTCGACATTTTTTTGCGGTTAAATATGACTGAAATTTAAAAGCAAAATTCAATTTTATCGGTTTGTCACGAAACTTTATAACACGATAGAAATGATTAAGAAAAGCTCAAATATGAATTTTGAGCTCTAAATATTTTTATTTGTAATATATATCGCTACTTATATCGACATAAATGATCATTTTTCAAAAAATAATTTATCTCCTACCAAACAAGGGAAAATTTGGCATGGAAAACCATTTCTCTAGAAAACAATTTCTTTAGAAATCATTTTCCTCTCAACCAAACACACCCTTAATTTAAGTATGCGTTTGGATCTTAAAAATTTCCCAGACAAATAAAATATTACAATGTTTGGTTTACATTTGAAATATGAAAAAGTTGGTAGGAAAGTTTATTTAAAATGTCTAAAATATCCTTATGTATAAAATTATAAAGTATTCTTTATGGGTATTTTGGGAAAATATACCGTGATAGTTTACTTTTTCATGGGAAAAAAACTTTCCCAACACTACCCATGGGAAAATGTTTCTCAACCATGGGAAAATGGGCCTCACATAAAAACTTTATCATCCTTATTTTGCAACCAAACATAGAAAAATTAGAGCAATTTGGGAAAGTTGACAAGCATCCTACTTCCCTAGGAAATTTCCACATCCAAACACTTCCTAAGGAATATGTAAATATATTGAAATGAAAAAATTGTTTTACACCTTGTTTGTCTCGTAGTCCATGGTCAAACAAAAACATTTTGCAGAGAATTTTCTCTTTTTTTTTTTTTTGAAGGAACCACAATTAACATTAATTGTTGCTCACATTACATAAATCGTTAATCACCGATCATGGATAATATATGGTCCCTCTCTACTCCAAACCCTCCGACTCGTGTTATTAAGTTGTAAGTGAGCTATGGTATGAGCTACTTTGTTTCCCGCCTACAAACATGTGAAAAGCATAAAAATTAAAATTACTATCAAAAGACAAAAATTTAGAAATGAAAACTCCCATCACAATATTTGGTTTGTGTCTCTTCTTCATACTCATGATCAATGTGAGGCAATCCCGCTTGAAAATCACATTGGAGAACTGGGTATCTTTAGCAAGCACCATTGCAATGAGACAAGTTCTCACTTCTGTTTTGTTTAGCGTCTCCAATTTTAATGATTGTTATGTAGCCGCAAAAATCACACTCCCTTTGTTATCTTTGCCAACAGCCCCTCACCCTCGACCCCCAATCTTTGCGGCTACATAACAACTATTAAAATCTCAGTCTTGGCTCTTGCATCTTGATCCTGTTAAATCAGGTTCTTAACTGGTCGAACTATGCTTTTACGAGATTTGGTACCAACGTGCAATGTATCAAATTTTACCAATAAAATATTAAATCAATGTATGTAAACCCAAGTAATTTGTAAAGCAGTTAACCATGTTCAATGAAACATTAATCTTTTAAACGAATGTGATTATTTTTGACAAAATAAATGGTATAAAATATACCACAGTTGAAAAACATTACATATGGTAATGTCAGATATATGGTAGAATTTTCAAAACCCAACTTTACTTTTGAATATACATTTTTTCATTAAAATTTGATGGAAAATTGGACCGTAGTACAGTATACTTTAATCATTGTGATTGCATTAAACTTTAAAATTATATCACAATAAATCAAATTGTGAAATTATTGGACAACAGTATATTGTCATTGAGTTGGACAAAACCTGGATGGAATGAGCGAAAAAAATTAGTGAAAATTTTGACAAAATTGAAAGTTCGTATACACTACTTCTCTTTTTCTTTGTCCTAACTCTATTTTGTTTCGAATTTAGTTTTATTGGATCTTCTCGAAAAGACTAGATCAAAACATTAAATTTTTATCCAAATTTTGATATCGGCCAAATTTGACCTCTCTAAATTCCAAATTAATCCTATTATATTATCAAATAAAGGTCATGAAGCCCTAACCACCCCACGCAGCAGAATTTCTCTATTTGCTTTCAGACGACGACGCATTCTGCACCACACCAATTTTCTCTAATTACGTCGCCTCCTCACTGAGTCCCTTTCCTGCTCCGATCTGGGTAAGTCTTTACTCTGTATCTCTTTCATTTCAACAATTGATTTTCGCCATTTTGTTCTACTGAATGTTTGCTTCAAACTTGAATGAATGCTCGCTAAAACTTGACTATTAACTTCACTGTGAATGTCTGACACTACTTGATTCTCTCAATTCTGACGAACTACGACTATAATGTCATTATTTCAATTTAGGGTTTACACATTTCTCGGCTAGTTTGATTATTGATTGATATACGGTTCTGTTTCTGTGATTGTTTGAGCCTTGAAGGTGTTATATTGTTCCGATTAGATCAGTATGCTGTTATATGGCTGGGAGTCCATGCTAAATTGTGATCGTGGAGTGTGAATGGTGGTTTAGGTTTGAACTTTGTGATTTGTGATTTTGTGGATTTGATTCATTTTATTAAGCCAATTGAAATTAGGTTGGTTGAATGGTTTGATATAGTTGGCAATATTTGTATTGGTAGTTCAAAATGTGATGAATAAGTGGGAGTGTGAGATATAATCCATTGAAATTAGGTTTGATCTTTGTTTGTATTCTCTATATGGCCCTGATGGAGTGATCACTGATCAGTGTTCTTAATTTGTAGGGTTTTTGGCAGAGTTCATTTTACAGAAAGCATTTCTGTATAGCCGGCCCTGATTGGTGGTCTTAGTCTGTAGGGTTTTGGGCAGAATTCATTTTCTAGAAAGCATTCTTCCCATTGGGTGGTGCTTGCTGTATCATGGAAGACAAGAGTGGTACATCAAACCCTAGCTCAATGTCCACCCAAACCCTAGACTTATCAATCCAACGCAAGCACCAGGCGATGCTCGAACGTCTCTCCAACCGCCACCAATCTCGTGCTCGAGTCAAAGACTCAGATTCATCTCCATCTTTCGAATCTACCGACTCCTTCCTCACTCAATTCTCCGAGCTGAAGCAATCAATTACTTCTGAACTGACTCAAATCGAAGAGTCCCCTGAATCCTTCACTAAATCTGACCTCGACAAGGTCTCATCTAGGGTTTCTGATCTCGAGAAGCTGGTTGCGGAGAATTCGTATCATTTGCCATCCTATGAAGTTCGTGCATCTCTCAAAACTATATCGGAATTAAGGGAGTCTCTTGACAAAGTCAGTTCGAAGCTCGTTCCTAGGAAGAAATTCTCCTTCAAAAGCAAATCTTCAAAGCCAATCCAGCCAGTGGCAAATACAGAGAAACTCGAAGAAGAAAACCCTAATTCTGGTGAGACCAAAAGTTTTGTTTTGGATACTCCTGGATTCAAGGGTAGAGAGGGAGAGGTTTTGGTGGAGAATTTGAAGGGAAAGGACATGGGTGAGTTCACATTGTCAGACCTTGTGTCCTGTGATGTAAGATTGATGGGAAGATTGAGGGCGATCTTCATCCATAGGTTGAGGAATTGTAAAGTATATTTAGGCCCGACACTTGGTTCGGTCTTGATTGATGATGTTGAAGGCTGTGTATTTGTGTTGGCATCGCATCAGATCAGGATACACAATGCGAGGAGATGCGATTTCTACTTGAGGGTTCGAAGTCGACCCATCATAGAGGATAGCAATGGTGTGAGGTTTGCACCTTATTGTTTGCAGTATGATGGGATTGAGGATGATCTGAAGGAATCGAGGCTCGATGAGGAGACTGGGAATTGGGAAAATGTGGATGATTTTAAGTGGTTAAGAGCTGTTCAATCTCCTAACTGGTGTATTCTGCCTGAAAATGAAAGGATGAGCACAATTCATATAACGGGTACGGATGAATGATGCAGCCATAGTTACCAGGAACGCTTCCCGGAGAGTTAGTCCCGGAACGCGGGTCGCTAGTTTTTACACAAATTTAGTCTAGTTTCGACTTCGGAACGCTTGTTACCGGAACCCTGGTCGCAGGTGTATGTAGCATTCCCGGTAATGCAGCAGATGGTGGTGGGTTTCCAGTAGAAGAGCATCTTTGTCTGTGGACTGCAATTTGAGCTATTGACTGCAGAAAGATTATTCCCAGTATGTTTGCTATTGTTTCTTATTCTTTCTGAAGGCATTTACAGATTCTTTTCACTGTATTGGTGTTTTTTTTTTCCCCCAGTTTAAATTGAAGCCTTTTTCATTTGCTATGCTATGCTAATATTTTCTGTGGAGTAGTAGGTAGCGAACAACAATTTTAAAATCTGCGGTCAAATGGAATTAGTCTCTTGCATTATTGCGAAATTTAGGGGCAAGACTGTTGCATCATACCCTCCTAGTGGCAGGGTTTTTGGGGCATTGGATTTGGATTTGGATGTTATTTTTATATTGTTTCTAGAGGAATTGTTTGTTGATTTCCTTTGAATTCTGTTGTGAACCCTAATACTGTTGGTGACTTGGTGGGGTGATTTGACAAAACTTGAACTAGTCCTAAATCCCAATTGAGCCTGTCTTGGTTGAGCTCTCATCCAATAATACCGACTTTCAGAGCTCAAACAACCCATTGCTTCCAATTCCAAATGTATGATAGATCGTGCTCATAAGTAATCATATAGGCAGAAAATAAAATACATTTGACAAAAGAAATGTTGTAGTTACTCTAGATCTACACCTCTTGAAAACAATTGGAACAAAAAATTCCTATCTCATTACAGCTAACAATATGTATGTTAAACCAAGTGTGTTTCACATTCCTGTCCAATCTTAGGTCACAAAAAATCATCTTTGCCTCCACAACCTTACTTCCAAATAAATAGTTGCAATGAACAAAACTGCAACAATTACTCCATAGGTTACAGACCAACCAAGCCCCTCCATACCTAAACGAATCCCGTAAAATACATTAGAGATCGCAAATATAACCAAGATCCTGCCAGAAAGCTGGTGGTACCAATTCCAATATTTTCGCAGTTTTGCTCCTTTCCTTGGCCTAATCAAAAGGGCCATTACCTACACAAGGTAAAAAATTGCATCATATACCGAATCGTCATTCATCCATTGTTTCTCTCTCACAAGGTAAATGTAGCTTATAGTGTAGGGTCTAGGGTTTAGGGTTTATGGTTTTAGGGTTTAGGGCCAAGGTAAGGCTGCCTACGCCAGGATTTCCCTGTAAAATGTAAGCCTATAACACAGATTTAGGTTGGGTAAACGAAGGTAAGGTTGTCTACATGTGGATCTCCCTAAACCCTACAAAAGCGGGACCCACACCAGTGTATGTTGTTTTTTTTTGGGGGGGGGGGGTTGTTGCTGGAAAGTGTAACATAAGTGTAGGTTGGAGTGAAGCATACCTGAAGGCAGCCAAGTAGAAAAACAGTGAAGCCAAGGCTCTTGTGTTGTTTTACTTTGGCATTTGTATTTCCCTCTAACCCGAACCCTAAGATGAAACCGACTAGTCCAAATAGGAAGCCCAAGGTTTGGATAGCGGTGTGAGAGTAGAACCAAATTGGATCAAACTTTCTCAAGTACCTAGCCGCCATTGTTCCAACATGCAGCAAAATCCCCCAACCGATCATATTGAAAGCTCCATGCGTCCTCCGCAATCCGGTGTGTGGCCTGTTCCGTGCATGACTTATTGCTGATACATGATTAGTATGACAAATTAATCCTTGTACAGAATCAGTGTTATCAACTATTTCAAGCAGTACTTGGAAGGGTTACTCTATCAGTGAGCTTCATTAAAACGAAGGTAGCTTCTAGAGTGACTTGTTTGATGTCATTTGTTCTATTTCTGCTTATTTTCCACTTTTAACTACCTCGTTTTTTTTAATGGTGATATTGCTAAATTACCATGCTAGACCTAAGACAACTAGGGAGTGTTTGGTTGGTAAAGTTTCCTTGAAAAGTTTGTCAACATGACCAAGTTGACAAAATTTTCGTATGTTTGGCATAACGGATGAGAAGACTTTTAGTGGGTTCCATTATTTCACACTCAAACCCAGGAAACCTTTTTCCGACGGGGAGGGTAGGAAGAGTTTTTCCCAGGAAAAAAATTCCAGGATTCTTCCAAATGCACCCTGGATATGGAAGATTGGAAGTTGTGCCATGCGTGACCTAATAAACAAATGATTGTTACCTTGGTCATAATTCAGTGATGTTCTGATTTGGTCTCTGTGTTTTGCCAACCTGTACCCATCACTGGCATTTGGCCGCTGTCCAATGGGTCCCACAGCGTATAACACCTCGGTTCGGGGCCGTACTGTGCTGAGCTGGAAGGCCAAGTAGATGCGTTTTGAATGCATAAACGCCACTGTCGAATTCTCCACCACATTGAGCTCACCCTGATTAGGTTTCACGTGTTTGGAATTGGTACCCTTCAAGTAATACTGCTTGATGATGCCGGTTTCATTCCTAAACACCCAACCCACCATTGCACTGGACCCAACCATATGCCCGTCGGGTGAGAACCCAATTCCTACCCAGGAGTATATGTTTGGTGCTGACAGTAGGAAGCTCCACAAATCTGGCCCTGCCACTGCATACTGGAAAGGAGTAAACTCAGAATGGTAGTTGAGAAAGAGAAAACTAGTGCTATCAGACGACTTCCTTACTATGTGATGTTTTAGATTTAGTTTCTTATGGAATATTGGTCAAGTGGTTGAACCATTGACATTGTCTCTTAGCAGGCAAAAATGTTTGTTGAGGAAAGGTTGCCTACATGATTTGATTCTACCTAGACCCTGTATAAGCGAGATCCACATTGGGTGTTGTATTGGTCTAAGTGGTTGGAGAGAATTGAGCGGTTGAGCTGGAATCTCCTGTGCTCAACCCCTCCCCTCCTCCCACTTTTCTTCGCTTAATCAACTACAACACCCAATGTGGGTCCCGCTTATACAGGGTCTTGGGAAATCCAAATGTAGACAACCTTACCATAAGAAACTTTCCCCTTAGAAAGGATAAGGGGGTAAAAATACCAAATGAAAGGCTTCCCATTTTGTTAATGTAGCCCTGGTTATGGGCCTAATGGGCAATGAAAATGCCGATACCTTGACCATAAGAAATGTTCATCTTATCGGTCATTGATCCCAGAAGGCGAAAACAGAAAGGGTGAGCTTGGCGTACTTACCCGGAGGATGTAGCCTCTAGATTTCCAGACATTTTTACAGACCATGTAGGTGGTATCGAAGCTAACAACACCATTGAAATTGACCTTCTTGTTCTTGCAGGAATCCAAACTCTGTGAATGCACAAGGGAAACCATTAGGGTTAAGACGACAAAGACAATGAAAGCTACCTGCCTCATTTCCTTTCCCCTCTCCCTTTCCACCCTCTTTTTCATTCTTGTTTGGAGAAAACAAGAATTGTTCTTCACGGTGTTTTTGTTTGTTTATTGTTTTCATTGCGAATGAAGGCAATGTGGAGACTAACAAGTTCCCACTACAGGGTCAAGAAGAAGCTGACCATGCCTTATGTCTCCTCGTCTGCCGTCTGATTGTGATTTCAGAGTAAAATATTGCAGGAACAAGAAAGAGGCAGGGTTGTTTGTTAGTTGGTAGATAAGTAGGGTATATAATACTGAGTTATGATGCTGGTTGTTTATCTATATGTATAATGTAGTGCATGAAGAGGCAAATTTTCTTTTGTTTACTCCCAATTTGTCTTCCATTTTTCTGGCTGGAAAAGACTGATTCTTTGACATTATTCTGGATTTTGCTGTCTTAATTTCCATATTTTCATTCCTGGCTGCAGTTATAAGATCATTTGATATCTACTATTGTAAAGGAGTGGAGAAAGTTTAGAAAGACATTTTGGTTTACAATTTAGATGTATAATCCCTTTTTTCAATGATTCAGATTATGCATTTGTAGGTTGCAATTAAACAAGTCAAGAATTATTTGTTCTTGACAGCTAGCATCAGCAGAATTATATAATATAATGAACAGGATTGGATTTGCCCAAGTATAGAGTTTGAGAAGATTAGGATGTATTATGTGTTTGTTCTGAAGGATATAAACTAATCTGCATTAGATATTAGATAGAATTACTTGTATATATTTTCTCAATAATCAACTCTAGGATGCATTAGATATTAGATAGAATCGTATATATTTTCTCAATAATCAACTGTAGGATACCTCACATTTAGACTGTGGGGGTGTTTGGCTATCCAACGTTTTGGTTAGCTTTTAGGATAACTTTTAGCTTTTTGACCAAGGTTAAAAAGCTACTTGAGGTGTTTGGTAAGAGCAAATGCAATGGTGATCCAGTTTTTGGAATGAAACTGGTCGTCTCTCATTCCACATCATCCATCATTCCTACTTTTTGGAACTTCATTTCATTTGTTTTACAACAATAAGAATTAATTCCTACTTTTCACATTAAAATATTTATTTGTGGATTCCATTTATCTTAATTACTCATTTATTATTTTATGTTTGTATCTTTTTAGTTTTGTTTATTAATAATGATAAATATTCAAAAAGTATACTTATTATTTTTTAAAATATGATCAAATTAAAAAATGAAGTGTAATATGAAATTGAAAATAGTACTCACACCTACATAAAATCTAAAACATATTAATTAAAAATCGATGACGTACAATCACATAATCAAAAACTTAAATGTAATATGAAATTGAAAATAGTATTTTGGGCCATATAGCCGTTCTGCCATTTTAGCCAACAGTAGGAGTAATTTAGACCAATTCTTTTCTTTTATTTTATTTTTATTAATTCAGTGGGGCCCACTACCACCCAAAAAATAAAAAATAATAAATGGTGAAATTCCTGGAACTATGTAGTGATCCCAAATTTGCAATCCTAGATTTTTATTCCCTGTTGTACTAGAACTTGGGAACTTGGCGTATGTTCCCATGCGGTGTTCCTGCCATTGCACATTGTCTAAGTAGCTTTTTATATTAGCTTTTTGGACCCAAAAAACTAGTTTTCAAAAAGCTAATTGATGAAGCTTTTTGAGATAGCTTTTCACAAAAAGCTACTTTACCAAACACTTTTCCTGCAATCAGCTAACCCAAATAAAATGCAAAGAAAGGATAATCCAAAGAGCCTATCACTAATCAGCCCTACTTCAAACCAACTCAAACAAAAACAGTGTGTTTGCCTTCGGAAGTAATGCTTAGAGTTTTGACCAAATCATTAACTCTGAATGTACAAATATTAATGTTTGATGAACTAGTATTTTAAGTGGCATTTAGCGTTTCAAATAGCGGTTTTTGGGCCATGTTTGGTAAAATTAGACAATTTTTCGAATGAAATCTGGGTGCGGTAAATTTTTAATGGGAATTGACGTAAGATAATATGGATAATTTTTGGATTTAAAAATGTCAAAAGGTATTTTTTTTGACGGAAAAATATAACAGTAAACGTCAAACTTTAACTTTATTGACGTTTCAGAAAATGCAACTTGAATAGCTACACGCTACTTAAAATGTTAAATGCTATTTAAGATTGACACTAAAATGGTTGACTTTGTGTTCGACAATAGCGTTTGGGTAGCGTTTAGCGTTTTCACCGATTTAAAGCTTTAATTGTACAAATATTAGTGTTTGATAAGCTAGCGTTTTCAATAACGTTTAGCGTTTCAATAGCGTTTTCTGAAACATTAATAAAGTTAACATTTATCGTCTAAAATAGCGTTTCATATTTTTTTGAAACGTTAATAAAGTTAGTTTACTAACCTAACCGCTAAATTTTCTGAACATAATTTACATTTGCCTAAACTGCCACCGCCACAAACCACTATTTGTTATCTAAAAGACTAATTTCGTCGAAGATGGTAGAGGGCTGGAAATTTCTATCGTTTTGGGCTGGTTAATTGTAATGCGCGCTGGGCTTGGGCCAAAAATAAAACCCTAGCCCTAAACCCAAATTCCCATATAAAAACACTCCCTCCAGTCCCACTCTACCGCCTCACTGCAGACTCTCTCTCTCTCTCTCTATAACTCTCTATCTCCATCCCCAAAACCCTAACCCTAATCTCCCAACCAACAACAATGGCGGAACGAGGCGGATTCGGACGAGGCTTCGGCGGCCGCGGGGGTCCACCGAGAGGCGACCGTGGCCGCGGTCGCCGCCGCGCCGGCCGCCGTGACGAGGAGGAGAAATGGGTCCCCGTCACCAAGCTCGGCCGTCTGGTAAAGGAGCACAAGATCACTTCCCTCGAACAGATCTACCTACACTCTCTCCCCATCAAAGAATACCAAATCATCGATCAACTCGTCGGTCCATCCCTGAAGGACGAGGTGATGAAGATCATGCCGGTCCAGAAGCAGACCCGTGCCGGGCAGAGGACCCGATTCAAGGCGTTCGTCGTCGTCGGCGACGGAAACGGCCACGTAGGGCTCGGAGTCAAGTGCTCGAAGGAGGTGGCGACTGCCATTAGAGGCGCCATTATCCTGGCGAAGCTTTCGGTGATTCCGGTGAGGAGGGGTTACTGGGGTAACAAGATTGGGAAGCCGCACACCGTGCCGTGCAAGGTCACCGGGAAATGTGGGTCCGTCACCGTCAGGATGGTGCCGGCGCCTCGTGGTGCTGGGATTGTCGCCGCTAGAGTTCCCAAGAAGGTGCTTCAGTTTGCTGGGATTGAGGATGTGTTTACCTCGTCCCGTGGTTCTACCAAGACTCTCGGTAACTTTGTCAAGGTATACATATTCTGTTCGATTGTTGTTAATTGTGTTTGTCGTTTGGTTTTATGATGCGGTGATGATAATAGGGGGTTGATTTGGGTTGGGTGGTGGTGATTTGACGTGATTTTGTGTGTAGTTTTGTTTGTGGAATGATAGATGTCTGTGTTTGTTGATTGTTTGAGTTTTTACTGTTGCTTGCACATCAGTTTCTGTTGGAGATAACGTAGTCTGATTAAATTCAGATTTCAGTCTGTAAAATGCCTTTTTTGAGAAGCGGTTTGGTTCCATAATTGCAATGTTTGTTTTATGAGGAAATGGGTTGTCAAAGGTTGTTTTTTTTGTTGTTTAATTTATGGGTTTTGGTTTAGGAAGTTGGATCTTAATTGGGTCATTTTGTTTTGTGGAAATTCTGTAATTAAGACTGTTTTTTCTCTGAGATGGAACTGAATTTCATTTGTTTGGTGTAACTAAGCTCAATTCTGTTAACTTTTTCTGATTGTTAATGGTGGCTGGATTGCTCTGCTATCCACAATGCCTTGAAGTTTTTTTGAATGGGTGTTTTCCTTATGAATGTGTGTGGGGTGCACTAAGTGTTGTATGTGTTTGGTTTTTGAGTGGGGTGATGTAATTGTAAAACTGGGAATGCAATGCGAAACTTTTGTGATATAATGTAATTGTAGCAATCTTGATTGCTTGATAGTCATTCAATGGTGTAATTTCATACAGCCAAACAAACAGGGTACATTGATGATTGTGACATAGAGTGTTACATTGGGTGTTTGAACTGTGAAAGAGTTGGAGTGACATTTGTTAATTTGTAGTGAATTGAATGATGATAGTATTTTCTGTAACCTGTTGTGATTTGATGATCTGTGTTGATTAATTTGGTTGTAAATGCAGGCAACCTTTGAGTGCTTGTTGAAGACGTATGGTTTCTTGACCCCCGACTTCTGGAAGGAGACCAGGTTCACCAAGTCACCATTCCAAGAGCACACCGACTTCCTGTCAAAGCCCATAGGCAAATTGACTTTGGTCGAAGATGTTGAGAGGGTTGAGGCTTAAGATATCTGAGTTGGTTTTGCTCTACAATGTTTGTTTTCTTTAGGGATCTAATATATAGATTGTTTGCTATGGTTTGTTGTCCATTTTGGTAACTTGTGGAGAGACTATGCATCCCCATCATCTTGCAGTTTTGTTTAATGCACATTTACTGTTTCAAATGTTACTCTATGCTTTATTTTCTATATCTCATTTGAAAAGTAGCATGTTGAATCTAGCCATTTTCTGCCTTTTCCCTTTATATTTCATTTGTTACAAGAGTTCGATCCATGTTTAGCCTTCATCTGGCTCTTACATGAGAGGACATTTGGGAGTGTGCAATTTATGTTCAACATGATAGCATTACTGCTACTATTGAAGAATCTGCTGTTTCTTGTAAAAGATGTATAGGGCATACCTGTTTGCTATGGTGTACGTATGGTACCTTGTTCTTTGAGGTCGGCTACTTGGAAGTACCTCTTACCTCAATTTAACATTAAAATTATTAAATTTTAATAATTTATACATTTTAAAGTTCAATCCAAAAAGTTTGACACACATTTTTGTGGGCATTGTACATCTTGTACGAGTGAGAACTCAATAATATTTTTCCTCTTCAGAAAAAATAAGAAATTTTTAAATAAATAAGAATACTATCGTGAAACTGTTTGTAAGGATAAGGCCCTAAAATTTAGTCACTTTGCCATACATATGATAAAAGGTTCCAAATGTTAGAAGGGTATTCCGAGTCACAGGCTCTAATACGTAATAACTTCAGGCAGCGTGTTGGTCGTGAGCCAGCCCGGGTGCACGGAACATGATGAGCCTGAGGTATGTGATGTTGGCGCGTGCCCCGACAATGGGGGTGCATTATATGTTCATGCCTTACAACCATTACATTCATAATCTCGACCATTATTGTTCATGAATCATGAGGTTGAACATCAATGCTTGTATCCTAAAACAACTTTGCTCATAATCTAGAACTTATATGCTCATAAAATCTTAAACTTCATTGCTCCTAATCGTGAACACCAATATTCACAATCTATAACTATTATGCCCTTGACCTACAACTATTGTGCTCATAAGACTGAACCCCAATACCCATACCCTACAAGTTTACTCATAATCTAGTACTCGTATGCTCATTACCTACAATAATTATATTCATAAACTATTATGTTTATAATTCTAAGCATCATTGCTTATCACCCTAAACATTAATGCTCATGCTCTAGAACAAGTATGCTAAGGACCTAGAATTTGAATGCTCATAAACCAGAACATCAATACTGATACACCAACCTTTCTTCTCACTGCGAGCTTTCATTCTCTTCCTAAGCTTGTTCACGCGCAAACACGGGTTGGGCGCACAGAGCATCATGCACCTGGGATGAGTTTCACCTTTCAAATTTCAGTCCTCTTGAAGAAGGGTTTGCCTTGAACCTTGATTCTTTTGGTTGCTCTTTTTGGCATTTGGGTAATACATAACAAAAATGTTGCTTGTGAGTTGTGACTCTTCAACGCCTCCACATCCTCAAATGAATAAATGTCAATTTACAGATCTAATAAACTTCCATGACCCCCTTTTGGATGTCAAGCATCCAATAACATCAACTAGTTCAACACAGGGAAAGAATTAATGAGAACATAATTCAACACAACTCTAGCCACAGCTATGGATGCATCAAAATGGCCTAGTAAGGTTCAACTCTAGCAAAGAAAACATAATTCAACACTACTTATATGATAATATCATATCACCACTTCAAACGTGCCACAATGTTGACATCGTATATACAAAGCTGTTAGATCAAACACAGTTTCGATGCAGAACTCGGGTTTTGACCGGCACCCTCTGTCTATATGTTCTTCGTGAGCTTCTCCCAATCGATCCCTCAACAGGGTCAGATTGACCTAATTTCAAAGGTGCAAAATCACATTTTAGAGCCGAAAAAGGCAATGCAGAGACTTATGGGTTATAGCCCGGAAATGCAACAACTCCCAAAAGAGAGGGAGTGGAGATGGCAATACCTCATCTCCTCGATCGAGCTTAAACTGGCAGAGACTGCAATAAATATGATGGTGATTCTCTCGTAACTCTCCTTTCTTGCATATCGGGCACCAGGTTTGCTCTTTCCACACCTACAACCACAGGATGTTCATCATTATTGGCACAAATGCACAATGGTTGACTGCTTAGGCTCTGTTCTTTAGAGGGGTAAATACTAAATACGCCATTTGCCAACCCGACCCAAATTTATCCAAATTTACCCATATATCTTCAACACCTAAACTTTTCAACTTTCACCTAAATTTAGTCAGTCATACAAGAATGGCCTGCGTATGAAGATTCGAGAGTTCTGAGTGAAAAGGTGTTAGATGGGGCTCTAGTAAAAGTATCATAGCAGGAATATGAGCCTAATAAAGAAAGCCCTCAAACCTAGGACAAGTAGTAACATATCATTGAATGTTTTTCTGAAATTATGTCAAAAGTTTGCGAAACACTTGATTGTTATAATGGGAATTCTCAATTTCACGACAAGGGTAAGACCGTAAGACGACCCATATGGCAGTGAAAAAGAAGGGCAATGAACACAACGGTATTTTTCAGAGCAAACTAGCAACCAAGACAGGAAAGACCTTGCAAATTAGCTATATACTGATATTAGACGGTAACTGCTACAGAACATTTCAATAGGTAATTAAGCATTCTGCATGGTTTAGCATAGATGATCACGGTATGAGCCAAGAAACTGAACAGGACAGACATCCGGGACCTAGTGAAAGCATGCTGCTTACCAAGATCTTCAAAACTTCTTTTACGTACCTTTCCATCATTCAACAGCATATATTCCTCAACTGCAGATGCCAAGTACTCGTCTTCTTCGTCCAAGGAGATTGGTCTTTCTACATCTGAGGAAATAATCAGACAAACATCAAACTACGGTATTGGATTTTCATCTTTTAGTGGTTTTTTTTTTTTACTCCTTTCCACAATGGTTCTATTTTTTTTTTGGTGGGGGGGGGGGGTGTGGTGAGCGAGATGGTAGCGATGGTTAGGATCAGGGTCAGAAGACCGCCAAGATCCAAAACCCAATTTTAAAGGGTCTATGGGTCCTAAAGTGGATCCGAACTCCTAAGCAGGTCTAAATGGGTTTCAAATATATTCAATGTATTAATACACCACTAGAGCATGGATTCCTTCCTAATGCAAAGTGCAAATGAAAGATTTGAAACTTAAATTGACATAATACACATAAGAAAATTAGACTATGTAGGAGGATCAACTATCAAATGATATATCACCTAGGCAATTAGTTTTATTTATTGGCAAAAACTTTGCCATATATAGTTAAACCAAAAAGGCTGTGTAACAACAGGCAGCTATGTGGGCAATTTCATCTGCTTAAGGTTGGCCAAAGAATAAAACCCACAGCCTTACTCTTACTCGTATGCAGACACAAGTAGAAAATGAGCAGAATTTCTATTTATGCACCATAGCATTGTAAATACCCGTAAATGGTGCCGACTCATAAAAATCACTAAACAATGTTCTTTTCAGGAAGACCTCAATTATGCACTAACAAAGGGTCCTGGAATGGCCAAATTTACGTCCTTATATAATCTTCAATGTGAGAAAAAGAATGAAACGCACCTCTTTCATTCAGCTCCATTTTGATGTCCTCGTAGAATATTCTTTGCATTTCTAGAAGAATTTCCTCACATTCGCCTTGACAAGTTTCATGGAGACCACTATATTCCCATAAAATGTCATCTTCTCTTGATAGAGAACTTGGAAGCTCCAAAGGACTAGAAGACTGGTCCTTTATTCTCTTCAACTCATCTGACACTATATCCTGAAGGGCCGATTTGATCTCCTGATGGTTTGTAAAGTAACGAAATATGAGTCAAGGTACATTACTAGGCATAAAACTCCTATACTTTGTGTATATAACAAGAAACTGTTTAAGGCCAACAGCTAGGGAAGGTGTATAGGATTCCAACTCCAAAGAATGAAAGAAAAACACAAAGGAATTCGATGTTCATCCAAATCCAAAAAGAGGTCGAGAATGCTCAAATTTACGCCAACAGATCGGGAATTCCCCGCAATATCCAACATCTTAAAGCTAGTTTTGGGATGATCTACATATTACATAGACCCACCGATCCTCACTTTCTACGTAAACAACAGAATATAGATTCCCGACAAACACCGGTTTCAGACAACCTTTTGCAAATTTTGATGCACAAAAACACCACAACTATATCAAACCCTATCAGTCTGAGAACATATAGCTAATCATACTAGAGATATCCAGCAACCCTTTTTAAATTTCATACTTAGCTGCATCAAATCTCAACTTAATTCTCAAATTTCCTTAATTAACACCCCCAAATCATCCCCTAGTGGAATGCACATAAGCTGTTCAAGACCCCTTTCAGCTTATGTTGGAAGGTCCACAAAAAGTTTTCCAATACAACATAAGCAACCAAAAGGAAAATCCAAGGCATCACATTCAAACCCATGAACAAGCATCTATAAGAAACTCAAACAAAACTTACCACTCAGACTTCAATTCATCCTAAATTGTCAAAATGCAAAAGCACACAACACAATCACACAAGCAAAAGCACCAAGTTCAAAATAGTGGAGAGTTCATCAACAAAAATACTCCCTCCGTTCCATATTAATTGTCATAATCTTGACTTTCACAAGCTCTAATGTCACTCTTTAATTGATAATTTCTTACATAATATGTCATTAAAAATAGCAATATTATACTTATATGATAATATTTTTTGTTATGAATCTAATGGTGATAATTATATAGCAACTCATTGTATATATTGAGAAATTTATGATCAAAATTTATGAAATTTGACTATAAAATAAAAAAGAGGGAAAACCTTTTGGGAGCCGGAATCAAGGAGAGGCAACCTCAATTTCCAAAGCAAACGGCTTCTATCTTCCTTCACCCTTCTGCAACAGCTTTCTCTTAGCTATGCTTCATCCAAACAAAAAAAGAAAAGGAAGATTCAAATCCTATATCAGTAAGTACCCAGAAAAATTGAACGAAATTAGGAACTAACCAGAAAGAAACAAAAGAAGAAGAATCAAATTCAAGGGTTTTACTAACCTTCTGTTTCCAGGTGATTTGATGGTGGGTATTTTTGTCGAGTTTGTGTAAATTAAGGGTTTTCAGAGGTTGTCTTGGCGGGCTAAATTGCTTCTTCTCTTCTTCCATTTTCGAACGATTCTGGTTAATTCAGAAGGAAGATGAGATTTCTGGGTATTTGAGAAATAAATCGAATTGGAAAGAATTCGTAGAAATGGCGCCTCCAGAAGAACAAGGTTGAAAAGACTGATTCACCGCGCTAGTATATATGAACTACGCATTCAATACGACGTCGTTTTGTCACTGAATAGTATTAAACGCTGCATATTGCAAGGATTTATAAGTTATGTTTGTAAAGGGAAGCTTATCCAATAATCTTGGTATCATGAGTTTAAAAAGTTTGTTTTCTCTCATGTTATTTTATACATGATTTTGTAAGTTTAGTATACCAAAGTTTGATCTACTGTTAAATTTATATCAAATATGATGTACATAAGTACAATAGATAAGTCATGTTCTTTAGCTTGGTAGAATTATTTTTTGCACAACCTAACCTAATTTAACATTATCTTACTTTACCATCTAAAAGAACATGAGTATATTTATAAATAATGTATATTTAAAATTTTTTATTCAACTCACAATTTATTTAAAAATGAAAAATAAACAGATGTTACATTTATTTACCTCTACTACTTTTTTTTTACCTTACTTTTCTAATGTAGCCTAATATTACTTTACTTAATCCGTTCTTCAGTGCGTTGCGTTTGCGTTGCGTTGCGGTAGACTACGGTAAATTGTGTTAGAAATAGTAAAAAGGTAATGATAATTTACGGTATATTGCGGTAACTTGCATTGCGGATAATTGCGTTAACACACAAAAGAATGATGCCTAATCCTACACCCTTAAAAAAATAGGGCCACGGTGTAGGAAAATACTAGGAGCATTTGAAAATTTTGATTAGACTCACAAAAATAATCTTTAATACGGTAAATTATAATGTTTTTAAAACAAATACCATTCATACATCAATACACCAACACAACCCACAACAATATTTGTTTATTAATTTTTTTGTTTTAAACAACCAAATCATCATTCCAAAGTCGATGAACATTGGTATACACATTTAAAACTCTGCGAATAAATACACACAAGCATAATATGTACCCCAAACATAAAACAAAAATGCATTTGAGTTAGGGTTATATATGCAATGTACTCATGTAGTGTGACTCAAGTATCAATAATCCTTGATATATTAACAAACAAATTTAAGAGTATAAATATACAACAAGAGAAGTGGTAAGAAATTGGATTAAAACATTGGAAAATGGGATTTGTTTCAGTCTGTCCACACAGGAAGGATCCCTTGAGCAGCAAGCCTCTTCTCAACCCAGAAGATAACCTGTTTTGTTGTTGGCTTCTTCTCATCCACAAGAAATGGCTCAATTGTGCTCACTTCTGATCCATATGATGACAGTGCAAACCCCTTTGGCCCTATCAACAATAACAACAACATCACAGCTGGTTTAATACTTTAATGCTTACAGTTGTAATTCTAAGCCAAATCAAAGAAAAGACGAAAACCCCCGACAATTCTAAGACCCTGTTCTTTTCTGCGGTGGTAAAGTGTGGTAATGGTATGGTACAGTAAAAATGTGGATATTGTGATATGACGTGGTACATTGTAGTATGGTATGGTAAAATGTGATGGTTTGTGGTTAGTGTGGTATGGTACAACATAAAAGAACAGAGCCTAAATGAAACACAGAGTATTTGTCTCTCAATAGTCAAGAGTCTCTATTGACTCCATGTTTGGATCTCCATAAACCCAACACTGCATAAACGGGATTCACACTAGGTGTTATTTGTTTTTGAATAGCTGCCTACATCTGGATTTGTTCAAACCTTGCGATTCTAAATGAAACGGCGGGTTCTGAATTCTGAGTTCCAACGCCTTTTACATAATTGGCTCTCAATAGTAAAAAATGTTTGTTGAGTTTATTTCTAAATCTCCCCAAACTCAACATAAGCGGGACCACATTGGGTGATTGTTGTTATAAAGCTATCTAAGTCCGGATTCACCCAAACCCACCATAAACAGGACCCACATTGAGTGGTTGTTTTTATAAAGCTACCTAAGTCCGGATTCGCCCAAACCCACCATAAACAGGACCCACATTGGGTGTTTGTTATAAAGCTACCTAAGTCCAGATTCGCCCAAACCCACCATAAACGGGATCCACATTGGGTGGTTATTGTTATAAACCTACGTAAGTCTAGACCCGTCCACACCCTGCACAAACGGACCCACATTGGGTGTTTGTTGTTGTTAAGCTGCCTATATCTGGATCTGCCCAAATCCCGTATAAACGGGACCCACACTGGGATACCTAAACAGTTTTATACAAGGATGAAGTCTACCAACCTGTAAGAGTTCCATCAGGGAAGAATGCCCAGAAACAGTAAGCTACTCCATTTTGCAAGAATGATCCTTCCAACTGGTCACATTTTGGAAACAAAAACCAGGATAAGAACCAACCAACACACTTACAAAAAGGAAGCCATAGAACAGAAGCCGAAAGGATGAAGAAGGTGACTAACTCTATTATCATTAAAGGCAAGCTCGATATCGGTGATGTCCTTCTGAGCTTCTAGGATGGACCGTAGGGCCGGGATCACTTCTTCTTCAATGGCCTGTGGCAGCGGCTTAGCTGGGGCTTTTGCTGCTGGTTTAGGCTTTGCTGGGGCCTCTTTTGCCTCCGGTTTTGCTGCTTCCTTTGTCTCAGCAGCAGCAGCTGCTTTTGCTTCTGGCTTTGCTGCTTCCTTTGTCCCAGATGCAGCTTGTCCAAGGAAAGAAGCCTCAACCAATATTCCAAAGTGCAGATACATACATACATACATACATACATACATAGCTGATTTGAAGGAAGATTTACGGGAGTGTTTGGTTGCCAAATTTCCCTAGGAAATTTCCCCAACTTGGTTGAGCTTATAGTGGATAATGGGTTGGAAAATTTTTTGTGGGACACATCATTTCACAGTAGTTAAACTCGGTAAAAACATTCCCAAGGGGTTAGGGATAATCTTTCCCAGGATTCTACCGAACGCTTCAGAAGGAAAATTGCTTACCAGTGGGAGTGGATGACCCTTGAACTGCAGAACAGGTAATGAGCTTGCGTGGACCAGCTGATCTCAGAACCACAAGCTAAACCAGAAGCAATGAGTTAGTCTCTTGCACGGTCCAGAAAAGCTTCTTTAGAACACCCCCCCCCCCACCAAAAAAAAAAAAAAAAACAAAAACAAATATAGCATGGGTATCCATTCCTGTAAATGGAAAATGTGGGGTTAGTGGGACAATTCTTGTCTTGGGCAATTTGGTACTCACCCTTTTCCCACGCCTGTAAACGTTACTGATGGTTTGCCCCTAAGTGCTAAGATAGGGACCTAGCAGGCGAGCCAACTTCACCCGGTTATGCAAAAAAAAAGGGTCCAAACTGGGCCAAACCGGTCCTTTATTCAGAGCCAGGTTCCATTTGTGAGCCAATTGAAGCAAAGCCACAGACCATGAACCCTCCCACCAACTTATATGGCCAAGTTTATTTGGACACCTATCACCACTGTGCACATTTCTGGAGCCACCCCCGAAAATTGTAAGGAGAATTCAGATGTTCATGTCATAACTCATAACCAACAGTAACCCATAATTTCATTAGTGAAGTGTGGAATAGTATGCAACATAAACAGCTCAATAGCACTGGTTTACTTCAGTTTGGTTTAGTTCAATATCAATGGGATAATAGTGAAAATGACAAGGATAAGAAGAACAGCCAGAAATTGCAGTAGGATAATGAGCTGATACGGAACATACCAGAGAATGATCAGCTTGAGGAGGAGCTAAACAGCAACCGTTCCCAATCCAGTTTCTTCCATTGAAATCCGAGCTACGAGTCTTGAACAAAGATATCCTGCATATTCGTCAAGCCATAAGATTCAAACATTGGATTTAGGGGACTCGAAAACGAGCAACATACGAAGAAAAGGGAAATACAGAATGATAAAAGGGACCTTGAAACTCCTGCAGGTGCTGATGCCATCTCAACTTCTGGTTTCTTTTCAAATGTCACAGCTAATTAATCAGTCATATCATATCTGTTTTTGCTTATGATGACAAAAGAACAAATTCAATCTTAGCCTGATGGCAGGGGAAACCAAGGAAGGAGAATTTGTGTGCATCAGATGAATAGTGAAGAAAATACAAAGGCATATCCATGGAGAATAATGTCCACAGAATTTATGGCAAATACATGCCACTGAATTTTTTTGATAATTTAGGAACCTTCACAAACCTGTCTAATCCCTCATTTGTGGCTGGAGATAGACCCCACAAATTGGTCCCAGACAGAGATGGCCAAGAGGTAGACCCCATAAATTGGTCCCAAACAGAGATTGGCCAAAACCTCAAGTCTTTATCACACTTTGGAGTACATTGAGCCACTCAATTAGAGCACGCAACGCTCGTGATATTCACGTGCACTCCGTACCTTAGGCGACAACAATAGCACAACAACTCTCACTGTGGGTCCCACTTTGGCACGGTTAGGAAAATCTATCCCACAGGTAATACCACATCAACAACTCTCAATGTGGGTCCCACTTTGGCACGGTTAGGAAAATCTGTCCCACAAGTAATACCGCGTCAACAACTCCTCTGGGCCCCACTTTTGCCGGGTATAGGGCACTCGGTATGCACCACAGGAAGCACCAGCAGTAACAGCCCCCAAGGTGGGTCCCGCTTTTGTAGAATCTAGGGCAATCTGTAACATAAGGGGCTACGCAGATGATGGGTTCATGTATAATCAACTTCATTATGAAATCAGCAATAGTCAAGTCAGATCAACATTTGTAATGATAGTAACAAGCATCTTAGATCAATGGGCAAAGCAAATAACTCTAATGCTTCTTTTTTTTTTTTAAAAAAAAAATTTTCAATGCCAAAGGCAAAGCGGAACCGTATCAATCAAAACAAGCAATAAAAAACAAAAGCTAGTTCATCTACTTCTCTAAGATGATTTGCAATACAAAAAGTGAAACCTTTAATATAACATGACCTATTGGTTGTTTTATATTAGGAACCGTTTGTTGGAGCCTCGTTGCCTTGATTTGGCCTGCTGAAAAACCTTCCGGGTAGGATACTACTTGATCTTATCCCCCTCTCCTGTTCACCTTCGCCTTCTTGCGCCACCCCAAGATGCCTTTGTGCACGTTCCTATCGAACATGGCCTTTGCAAAAGTACTTCCCATCTTCATATCAGCCCCCCCCCCCCTCCCCCAAGAGAGAAAGAAAAATAAAACAAAAGGACATTGTGAGCCAAGAATACGAGTCGTGGACAAACTGACTCTAAAATTTGCAAGTTAGGAATGTACCGGTGTAACAATAGCATAAAGAGGTAGAGTGCTATAACTGCAGAGGACTTGGATGATAACCCTGCAAAAAAGGGACATGAAAAATGAAAATCATGACGAGAACTCCCAGTGTGGGTCCCACGAGACCAGCTAAATAAATTTAAAGCAAAATGCTAGGATAGTAGTGTACAAAAATCACCCAATTTCATGACCTCACAGAAATTTGTACCCTAATTATATTAAGCTTTCTAATTGTATTAGAATCAGTAGATCTAATTGTACTTTGAATGTCAGGTGTAGCTGACGTGAGTGGCTTTAACAGTCCCCCGAAAGGGAGATATGGTATTCTTAGCACATCTTCTACATTAATATTCATTAGAGAGAATTGTAAGGATATCACTAGAGTGCTTTGTAACCCACTTGGTCTCCTCTAAAGACTAAAGTCTTGACATCTTTGTATTCTACGTCACAGTCAGTATTAGTTGTCACCCTTGTTTTTTTTGCCCCCAATTTTGATTTCCACATAAGAAAAATTGTCTCTCTCCCTACATCGCTATTACTGCTTCACCATTATCCTCGACAGGCTGAGAATCATTCTACATTTCCTTCCATTACATATACTGCTTTGATTTACACCCTAACAAGTGGTATCGGAGCTGGATTTGATCAAACAAGTGACATCAAAGCCAGATTTCATCCTAACAGAAAATATTTATGAGTTACGAATCATTTGAAAGTAGGGTTGCTGGTCGTAGTACTAGATAATGAAGAACAGAAAAATGAAAATCATGTATGCCGCCATACCCTATGACAAGCCGTGGTACAACATAGTACACTTGGTCCATTATGCAGGAATCAAAGCCATACTGTACCTGTTCATGAAACATAAACAAAGTTGAACTCGTGTTCACCTATAAGCTTAATTATTATTAGTTAACTAACGTGACCAGAAAAACTTGAGAAAGGCGGAAGAGCTCACCCATATCCAAAAGAAGAAAGCTATCTCAAATGCATTCTGGAAGAGGATGAAATGGATCAAGAATAGCAAAATCCGAGGATTATTAAACCAGAAATGTTCGTCAGAACGCTTACAAGCTGGTTCTCCTTCACTCGTTGCACAATTTTCATCAATTTCATGAGCGAGCTTGGTGATCACGTGCTCCAGTTTAGTTCCAATAACAAGGAGAAGCTAGGGATTGAGAACCAAGAAACAAAAATTGAAATTAAAAGGAAAAAATAGTCCATATTTGAACAATGAAATGAGGTACCGATTTTGACGCATAAACCAAGACGGCAAAAATGAACTTACAATGAAAGGGATAAATGCAATCCAAAAGTACGTATGCCAACCTACAAAGGAAGAAACAAGCATAAGATGATAACCCATTGAGATAGAACTAACGATGAGTATCGGATAACTTGACTGAGTGTATACATACCATTAACATTCAGCAACAAGAAAATGACCACAAACACCCAAAGATACCAGCTGCATTAAACAACATAATAGTATTTCAGTCTACAAAACCAATTATCGTACTCTACAGAGTGTTTCGAGCAAGGTGGTTAATTTCTGCATGAAGCTATACATACCTTACACCTACAACATGCTCGAAATCATCTTCCAAAGCCTGAATCATGTAGTTGTAGAAACCGTACTTTGGATTTGCCTCGCTCTCTTTCTGAAACAAAGAAAGCATAAATCCAAATTTACGCTGGATGACCACAACTATTAAAATTATAAGCTGTCAATACCAAATAACTAAGAAAAGGATACCATAATGAAACTCATCCGCAATGTCATGTAATCTTCTTTTGTCACAGCCGCATAGAATTGCTTGAAGAACGAATCCTGAGGATGGTGCAAAAAGCTCAAGCATTAAAAGTAATTTATGCATAGAGTTTTCAGGATTTGATTGCATGAACTGATCTATCAGATTAGCTTGATAACGTCTGCATTACATTGAAAATATTTCTACCATTCGAACAACATTAGATGACCACATGTTTAACCTCTATAGATCATTAAAGGTTCAGTACTCCACTTTGCCACCTTACAAACCGACAAAGATTTGAACATCCAGACTTGACATTAAACTTTCTCCAGAAAGTCTAAACGAACAGAAATGAACGTACCACCCAGCCGAGAACAGCAGAGTTTTTGCCAACACCCACAAAATCATCCTGGATAGGTTCATGCTCATGGACATGGGTCACTTCAAGCGTTACACCTGCCCAGAGTCTAGGGTTAGGAATGTAAGCAAAAGAAGGGAAAGGGTTTTAATTAAATGCATGTAAAGCAAGCTAAAATCAACGTATCTTTTTCAAAGACGACAAATAAACGTACAATTGAAAAACTTCAAGTAAACAATAACGCTTATGGCATTTAGCTTAGCTTGCCTGCTGCACCTCTGGGTTGTCTAACTGTAAGTATTGCATCCTATTTAGTTACATGCAACAGAAGATCAATCAAAACCAAAGATAACATATTGTTACCTTCATCTATATCGCTATGTTCTCTTGCAATTTCATCTTCCCAGTGCTTCCATTGTCGTATCTAAACCAAAGATTACATATTAGCATGCATGACAAATGCCATAGTACTAATAGCAGCGAGTGAGATATAAACACGAGAATGGATATATATACACACCCTTGCTCCTCCAAAGAGGACAGTTAGGACGCAAAAGGTAACATGAGAAACTGCCAGGACAAAGATGAATATGTGCAGATGATGAAGGGCTTCGACAGATAGGAAGGGAACTTTATCCTACATATGAATATGGGCAGACGGTGAATAGCAAGGACAAAGATGAATAATCAACCAAAACTGTAAAATGCAATTACAAGTGTCCCGTTGGCGGTTACCTTGCTAGCACAATAAGCAGCCTGAGACTCAGTCATTTCTGAAAGCATTCGCCAGAGTCTACCATCATGCTCAGCCGAAGGTGGGTCGAGATGTGGTTCCTCGTTTTTACTCAGACGACATGGAAGCATATGCCTTGTCCATGTCTCAGGGATACATATCTTTGATATTGTGCCTTGTAGTACAGTTAGCATAAGGGATATGAACCCCAGAAGCATCAACTCTGTCCCCTAATTAAATTTGAAAATGGAACAAGAATCAGTCTTTTTCAATAGTTTGCAGAAGCAAGAAAAGATTAAGAAATTCAACCAATAAACTAACATAAATACATCTGTTTCGTCTCAACCCATCCCAACAGAGTGGCATTCAAGAATCACCTCGACAATATTAACTTCAAAAATAAATTACAAATTACAGTAGACTGTGGAGCCAATATTTCAATTGAAGTGTGAAATTTATTGTGCTGAAATTCAATTCAAATTTATTTATTTATTTATTGAATTATTTTCAAGTGTGCCATTTCTCCTTTAAATATAGCTAATTTTTATTTTTTAATGACAAGTGATGCCAATCACAACTATAACAGCAATATAAAATAATTCAGTTGTTAACGGAAACACCATTGACATATATGTTTAGCTTCAAAACATTGCAGTACATCAGACAATAGACATAAATCCTATACATTGCAAGCTCGGATATTTACATCTAAATACCTCCAAAGGTGTCAGCATTACATTTCAACGTCTCAACCATCAAAACCACTCACATTCTTTAACTAAAAACAAAATGCAAAGCAATCAACAAAATTACCTTCCTTAACTTTCTGCAATGCTGCATACAGGTGTTTATGTCGTGTCTTCAACCTCTGAACAGAGAAAACCCGATCAACAAAAATCAATTAGCAAATTCCCATCTGGGTGCACATCAAATTGGTAAAAAAGACATAAACAAATTAAGTAGATGCATTATATTTTGTAACCTTGCCAGCGAAATGAATGCATCGTTCAACGACAAGAGAAATAGCGATGATAATAGCGCAAACAGCAGCAACAACCCATGTAGGAGTGAACTCCAACCCTGCTGCTTCTTCTCCCTCTACACCCATTAGTGGTTACTCTTCTATAGATCAGTTTCTAATTACCAGCTCTCCCTTCTTTTATTGCTCTTATTTATAAGTAACATAAATTGAATGAAATGATTGAGAATTGAGAGATTTCCAAAGTCAATGGATGAAAGTTGGATTATAAATTGGGAATTTGGCATGTTAGACACATGATCAAATAAAAGTAATGTTATTTGAATCCACATTAAATGGTGACAGAGAGGATACTGTTTTCTCTAACAATTGAGAGATTAAATAAAATGAAGTTCATAGAGAGAAAGGTGAGGGAAAGATATGTTAATGATCTTCTTGTTTTAATTATACATATGATGTATTATTGGCCTAGAAATTTACGGGGTGTATTAGTTGTTTGATTTAGCTAAAATCAATTGTTTATAACAAGATTATTCAGGGATAAGTCCACAAGTGAAGCCGCTTGGAAGCGTTCAATCATGATATTGATGCCTAAGGTTTATGGTACTCAGATTCTTCATCATATCTTACTGTATTTGGGTCAAACAAAATGCCACATTGAACCTCATCTGCTTCTTTTTCATGGAGTAGTAGGTGTACGATGACGGTTTTGAAATCTTGGGTCAAGTGGGCTTTTGGGATATAGGATTTGACTTTGATATTCAAATCAAACAACAATCACCAGAGAAAAAAAAAAAAAACTACTCTTAATGCGAGTCCCAATCGTGAGGGGTCAATGGTTAACATACAGAAAACTCTAAACCCACTAACTTTCAACATTCAAAAGTAGAAGTGTAGAGCAAGATGAATGAGCAGTGATTACTAATTCGATTAACTAAAACACAAGAACTACGAACAAATTCATGAATTTTCACAACTCCACTTCGTGATATCAATTGAAAACACAGTTGTGATGCCAAAATCCCTAGATGACATCCAATATCATGATTCCTAATCGACAATCGTAAAATCCCTATTATATTCAAATGAGATGCATTCTACAAACTCTTGAAAGACAACTCACCTGGGAATTTGATTCTCATCACTGATCATAGCACTCCAGTCTCCAACAACGATTGCCCTAATTTTGGCAATTTGGCCTTCTGACTTCTGGGTCATTTTGTTTATGATCCAATCATGTTTATGCCTCCAAAGTTTGTCGAATTTTTGGGTTCCTGAATTCTGCATCGTTTTCTTCATGATACAATCCCATTTATGCCTCCCAATGTGCCGGGTCCGTGATGATCCGTACCACAGGAAGCACCACAGCAACGTTGACTCCTAGTGTGGATCCTACTTTCTTTGGGTATAGAGCAACTGTACCACAGGCAACATTACAGCAACAACAAACTCCATTTGTAATGATAATAACATGCGTATCCTTAGATCAACACGTAAAGTAAATAGCTCTACTGCTTCATTTCTTTTCCTGATTGATAAATGCCAAAGGCAAAGCCCCAAATGCAGGACAAGATTCAAACAGAAAAAAAAAAAAACAGAACCGAACCGAACCAGTCAAAACAAGCGATAACACAACACATACACACAAAAAAGGCCGAAAACTAAAGTTGGTTCATCTACTTCTATTTCCAATACAAAAATGTGAAATCGTCTCTGGGATAACAGAGGGACCTATTGATTGTTTCAAATTAGGGACCATTTGGTTGAGCCTCATTCCCTTGATTTCGCCGGCTGATAGACCTTACAGGCAGGATACTTGTTGGTCTCATACCCTTCTTGTTCACCTTCACCTTTTTGTGCCATTCTGAGACGACTTTGTGCGCACGCTTATAGGCTTTCTCGAAAGTTGTTCCCATCTTCATATCAGTTCCCCAAGGGAGAAAGAAAATAAAAATAAGAGGAAAACACAGTGTGAGACGAGATAAGAGTCCTGGACAATTTCACTCTGAAAATTGCAAGTTAGGAATGTACCCCTGTAACAATGGCATAAAGCGGTACAGTGCTGTAACTGCAGAGGACTTGGATGATAACCCTGCAAAAACGGGACATGAACAGTGACAATCATCACAACAACTCCCATTTGGGTCCCTAGAGATCCACTAAAAAAAAAGTTCCAAGGAAAACATTTTGCAGTTGCAAATCGTTTGAAAGCAAGAGAAGTATATGTCTCACACTAGTACTACATAATGCAGAAGAGCAAAAATCAAAATGATGTATGTTGTACCCTATGATCAGCCGTGGTACAACGTAAAGCAGTTGGTCCATCATACAGGAACTAAAGCCATATTGCACCTGTTAATGAGGCATAAACTGAGTTAAAATCTTGTTCAAGTAGAAGTTAAGCATGGTTAGTTAACTGTTAATGAGTACGCGCAGAAAAGCCAGAGAAAGGTGGAAGAGCTCACCCATATCCAAAAGGAGAAAGCTATCTCAAATGCGTTTTGGAAGAGGATGAAGTGGATCAAGAATAGCAAAGTACGAGGATTGTTAAACCAGAAAAGTTCATTGTAAGGCTTATATTTTCCCTCAATGCTTCCTGAGTTCTTGTCAAGTTCATGAGCAAACTTAGTGATCACATGCTTCATTTCAGCTCCAACAACAAGGAGAAGCTAGGGATTGAGAGGAAAGACAAACAAAAATCAAATTAAGATGATAAAATAGTCCATATCTGAACAATGAAATGAAGGAAATTCCCATATGATTGATATTTCTAAAGGGTTTCGTGAGGTACAATATGCTCATTGTTAAATTACAAATTTGACTCAAACCAAGGTGGCAATGAAGAACTTACAATTAAAGGGACAAATGCAATCCATAAGTATGTATGCCAACCTACAAAGGAAGAAACAAACTTAAGAAGGTCAACCTTTAAGATAGAGGTGATAAATGGCTATCATGGATAACTTGAGCGAATGTATACATACCATTAACATTCAGCAACATAAAAATGACCACAAACACCCAAAGATACCAGCTGCAACAAACAACTCAGCATTTCAGTCTACAAAATTAGTTATGATACTCTACAGAATGTTTCCAGCAAGGTAGTAAATTTCTGCATGAAACTGCCCCAACCTTACTCCAACAACATGCTCGAACTCCTTATGCAAAGCCTGAATCACGTTGTCGTGGAAATTGTGATCTTTCTGAAATAAAGCCACCACATATTTAAATTCAATGTCTGAGAATAACAGTGGATGACCACAACTCTTAAAACGATAGGCTGCCAATACAAATAAAGATGAGAAGTGTACCAGAATGAAACTCTTCCGCAATGTCAAGTAATCTTTTCTTGTCACCGCACGAAATTGCTTGAAGAAGGAAATCTGGGGATCGGAATCAGAATCAGGTAACCATTAGGGGCAAAAAAGAGCAAGCATGAAAAGTAAATCATCCAGACTTGACCCAGCACAACCAAAAAGTCTAAACAAACAGAAATGAACTTACCACCCTGCTGAGGACAGCAGAATTTTTGCCAACACCCATAAGATCATCCTGGATAGACTCATGCTCATGGACATGGGCCACTTCAATTGTTACAGCTGCCAAGAGTCTAAGGTTAGGAATGTAAGCAAAAGAAGGGAAAGGGTTTCAATTAAATGCATGTCAAGCATGCTAAAATCATCGTATCTTTTCAAAGACAAGAAATAAAAATATAATTGGAAAACTTCAACGACAAGAAAATAATGCTATGCCATTTAGCTTAGATTGCTGATGTCTAACTAAGTATCCCATCCTGTTTTGTTATATGAAACATAGCATAAAAAGACACCATCAATGGAAGTTCAAAACATGAACAAGGCAGGGAAACAGAAGACACAACAACAACTCCCATTACGGGTCCCGCATAATCGAATACGCGGGGTCTGAGGAGATCTTGATGCAGGCAGCTTTACCTTGATAATATTTTCCTCCTCTACTGATTCCAACAGCATGACAGAAAATACAAAATGATGTAAGTCTTCTTTTGCTCTATTCTTACCTTCTTCATTTGCATTTTCATCTTCCCAGTGCTTCCAACGTCGGATCTATGCCATAGACAACATATTAGCATATGTGACAAATTCCATAGTAGCAATGACATATACGACATGGGAATGAATATATACGTACCCCTACTTCTCCAAGTAGAACGGTCAGGGCACAAAAGACAACATGAGAAACTGCCAGGACAAAGATGAATATGTGCAGATGATGAAGCGCTTCAACAGATAGGAAGGGAACCTTTTGCTGCATATGAATATGGGCACAGGGTGAAAAGCCAGGAAAAAGATGAACAATCAACCACAATTACAAAATGCAATTATACGTGTCCCATTACCTTGCTAGCACAAAAAGCAGACTGAGACGCGGTCGTTTCTGAAAGCATTCGCCAGAGTCTACCATCATGCTCAACCGAAGGTGGGTCAAGGTGTGGTTCCTCTTTTTTACTCAGACTACACGGAAGCATATGCCTTGTCCATGTCGCAGGGATACATATCTTTGATATTGTGCCTTGTAGTACAGTTAGCATAAGGGATATGAACCCCAGAAGCATCAACTCTGTCCCCCAGTTTCAAAAAATTTGTAAATGAAATAAGTATCAGTCTTGTCACTTGTTTGCAAAACCAAGAAAAGGAAAAAGAAATTCAACCAATAAACTAACATGAATTCATCTGTTTCGTTTCAAACCATCCCAGCAGTGACTGTCAAGAATCATCTCGACTAAAAGCTTAGATTAAGCAGATGGTTGAAGGGTCATGAATAGGTTTGTACTATGACATTTAGTTTGCCGTCCATTTTCCAAACTAAGATATCTAAAAATTTCACAATCCCACATAAATTCAAATACCATATGATATTATGTATTGCAGTAGAAAAGGGATGTAGAGATTTCTATATACACAATAATAATAAAATAAAATAAAAGCACTAAGTGGATGTAGGTTCCCCAGAAAAGATCCATGGAATTAAGAAAAATTCACATAAAAACATAAATTTCAAATCACAATAGATCATAGGACCAATATTCAATCCCTATAAATCCAAAAGTGCAAAATCTATTCTTATAAGATTCAGTTGAAATTTATTTGTTTGTTTATTCAATTATTTTCAAGTGTGGCCTTCGTCCTTTGACAGAGCTATTTCTTTTAGACAAGAGATGTCAATCACAACTAAAGCCGAAATATAAAACAATTCAGTAATTAATGGAAACACCATTAACAAATATGTTTAGTTTCAGTGTTTCACAACATAGTAATACATTCGACTTTAATCCTGTACATTGCAAGCTCAAATATTTACATCTGAAAACCTCCTTAAGTGGTGTTAGCATTACATTTCAATGTCTCAACATCCCCCACAGTCTTTAACTTTAAGCTAAATATGAAAAAATCAACAAAATTACCTTCCTTAACTTTCCCCAATGCTGCATTTAGGTGTTGATGATGCTCCTTCAACCACTGCAGAGAAAACCCCACCAACAAAAACCAAAACTTTAGCAAACACTCGTGTGGGTATACATCAAATTGGCAAAAAGAAAAAAAAAATAAAACAAAACACTTTGCTACGACAACTAAACATACGGTTAAGCATAGTTTTTAGGATGTATACACAAACGAAAATAGAAGGCCTCAGAAATTAGATTTAATGAAGTAGAAGCATTATGTTTTATAACCTTGCCAGCATAATGAATAAATCGCTCAACGACCAGAGAAATGGCGATGATAATAGCGCAAACAGTAGCAACAACCCATGTAGGAGTGAACTCCAAACCTGCTACTTCACCCATTAGTGGTTACCCTTCTTTGGATCAGTTCCTAAGCGCAAACTCTCTCTTCTTTTATTGCTCTAATTTACACGTAGTTTAAGTAGTTAATTAGCTAAGTCATTGGGATTTGAGAGATTTCCAAAGTCAATGTCCACAAAAGGTGGATTATAACTTGGAAGTTTGACATTGTTAGACACATGATCAAATAAAACTAATGTAGTTTGATTCTACATTAAATGGTGACAGAGAGGGTACTGTGTTTCCTAATCACTGTAAGATTAAATAAAATGAAGTTCATAGACTAAGAGAAAGGTGAGGGAAAGATATGTTTATGGTCTTCTTTTTTTAATCATAGGATTTATCATTAACCAAGAAATTTATTGGGTGTATCGACTGTTTGGTCTAGCTAAGCCTAAAAGCAATTCTTTATAACAAGATTATTCAATCATAAGTCCACAAGTGACGCTTCTAGGAAACTTTCAACCATGATGTCGATGCCTAGGTTTATTGTACTCAAATTCTTCATTTCATCCTAATGTATGTGGGTCGAACAAAATGTCTCACTAAACCTTCTTCTAGCTTCTTTTTTCATGGAGCAGTAGGCGGGAAACAATTTATAAATATTGGCAGGATTTAGGATATTGGATTTACATTTGGATTTGGTATTCGGTTCAAACAATAATAACGAGAAAAACTACTCTTCTAGAACTCATATCCTATGTTACTCTGACTCGGGCACGAGTGTCGGGCCCGGACACATATCCGTGGGTTGGACACAATTTTGTGGCCTTTGTGGGACTTGGGGACATGGTCTTGTATTTGGACATGGGTACGTTGCACACAGATATGGGTACTCACGCAATTTTTATAATCAGCTAAATACTTAAAGTTCATTATCACTGTTAACAATAACATGTTAGATAAAGCCTAACATAAAAAATTAACAGTTAACTCAGGAGTTCATTCATAAAACAATCAAAATTTCGCTAGTTAGCATGAGTGTATTCACTCTAGATCATCCTTCAAAATAACCGCTTCACGCTCTGTATCATCCAAGGACAACTCAGAAGTGTCCGATTACCAAAGTGGGTGCCGGACACATATCCTATGTCCATGTCCATGTCCACGTGGTGTTGGACATGGGTACGGCTACTATTTAGAAGAGTTGGAGTATCAGAGCTCATATCGACTAACTTTCCACATTCAAGAGTGGAACAAAGTGAATAACTAGCGATTAACAACCTAATTAAGTTAAACACAAGAACTAGAAGCAAATTCATCAATTTTCAAAGCTCCACCTTATTATATCAAGCAAAAGCAATTTTGCGGCATCAAAAACCCTAATAAACATCAAACTTCATGAATTCACAATCATCACATCCGTATTTAGTTCAAATGAGACGCATCGTACAAATTCTTGATTCACAACTCACCTTTGAATATGATTCTCATCACTGCTCACACCGCTCCAGTCTTCAACAACGATGCCCTAATTTTTTGTTTCTGAATTCCGCGTCATTTTCTTAATGATTCGATCCCGCCTGTGCCCCCAATTCTTGACGAAATTTCGAGTTACGAATTCGGGATCATTTTTTTCATGATACAACCCCGTTTGTGCCTCAAATTCTTGTCGAATTTAGGGCTTTCTGATCTGAGTGTCATCTTGTCAAATTTTTGAGGAGTTTGGGGTTTCTGAATTCTGGATCGTTTTCTGTCGCCGGTGTAGGGTTGTTGGTGCGATGGATTTGACGCCATTTTTCCTCTGTAGTCTGCATTTGTTGGTTCCCCGCCAAAAAAAAAATGTATGAAAATAAATAAATTGAGAGCTTGATATGATATGGTTACCGGTATAAAAGTTGGTTAAAGCCTTTTTATATATATTTTTTCCTTTCTGTGGCGAAAATATGTGCAGTAATATTTTTTTGGGCAATAGGCCTGTTCTTTTCTAAAGTATACCTAGGATATTTTAGAATGTAATAAAATACTATAAAATAATTTATCAAAAAATTTCTTCTAAAAAAAAGATTATCGTGAAAAGATTTTCTCAGGGTTTTACCAAATGTTAGAGGTAATTTAGATAATTTTACCATATCCAATTCAACTAGTTATTGGATTAAATTTTCCCTGTACCTTTTCAAAGCGGTAAAAATGTCACAGAAAATTGTGCGGTTAACTCGCTGCCACCAAACTTAACAAAATTGACAAAAATGTTATTTTGATAACCGGTAATCTGCTACATTTTTCTGATTTATTTTGTTTCAAAAATGTCACAGAAAATTTTGCGGTTAACTCGCTGCCACCAAACTTAACAAAATTGACAAAAATGTTATTTTGATAACCGGTAACCTGCTACATTTTTCTGATTTGTTTTGTTCCCCCTTTCTCTAATTAGAAACCATGCGGCCCCACCAATACCGCCATTATCTCCTTCCACCACCTTCACCCAAGGAGAGGGGCAAACGCTCACCAAGGGACTCAGTTCAATCGGGGACTAGCTTTTGACAGAGGTGGGTGTTGAGAGGGGTGTTGAGAAAAGTTATGCTGAACAAGATTATTGGCACTAATCAGCTGTTACTTATAATGGAAAGAGTCATTAACATTTCTTTTACCTATAAAATAGGTTGCAACTGGTTATAGTGGTATATTAGACATAAATAACAGGTTACAATAACATTTTATTAACTCCATATTTTTGCCGTTTTGAAAGATTCAGGGACAAAAGGCCGTGTTTTTTTCTGCGATTGGCAAACTGCGGTGCCACAGCCTACAGTAATTTGCCACAACCCATCGCATTTTACAGCAAATCATTATTTTTCTCTCTCCTCACCTTTCTCTCTCCTCACTTTTCTTTTCTACTTTTTACATTCTCTCTCCTCACCTACCCCACATATTAATAACCTACCACAATTCCACCACACCACACCACACCACAATTGCCACACCACCCACCAATCCAATTAAAAAATCCAAGAATTCCTACTTCAGCTCTTGAAATAAAGGGACGACACTCAGCCACAAGTCAAGTTCTCACAGCATCAAGTATGTCAAATCAAGTAGAAAACAGTCAGTAGACCAGCTCAGTAAAGCATACTAACAATCCAAAATAAGAATTTTCATATATTTTAGACGCTAAATTTATACAAAAATATTAGTAATACTTCTATAAAACAATAATCATCAAATACACTTTATTTTATCAAAATCTTTTTTTTGGGCTTTGAATGCCCAATCAGGCCCATTATTTAAATGGATCTCCAATCGCCATTACCCAGTAGCCAGCCACGAACTCATTTTCTTATCATATCAAGTTCGGGTTTAGGGTCAGAAATTCCGGTAAAATTGTGTCAAATTCAAGTTCAGACATCTCTGGACAATGTCTAGACTCAAACCCCAAATACTAATACAAATATACAATATCTAACAAATCCAAACTTCCGAACAATTCCATCGACTATGATCAATCCATTGCAAACAAAATTTGGACAATCAGACAATTCAGATCCAAGTATAGACATGACAAAGTGTCTAAATTACAAACACAGAAGCGGTTCCGATCTAGTGACTTTGTCCGGATTATCCGACCTCAAATTTTCACCATCACTCAAAACTTACACTATTCATTACATATCTACACCTTTCACATGCATCTGTATGCCATGGATCATAAAATAATTCTACAGATAAAAGCCTCGCCGATCTCCAACCTAGTTCTCAATTCTCTTTCTCAGTGATAATTTACGTGTTACGAGAGAAGGGGGAAGATCTTCTCAGGAATAAATATCCATCGAACGAAACGATCCGATTAAATTAGGAACCGGTTTGTTGGGCCTCATTCGACTCATTTTGCCTGTTGACAAGTCTTTCGAGCGGGATACTTACTGAGCCACCATCGTTGGCGTTAGAACCGGGTTGGGTGGAGCCGTTGGCGGCTACCCCTCTCAAACCCTTTTTCTTCTTCGCCATCTCCCGCCACCCTAAGATGCCTGCTTGCACGTGCTCATCAAATATTACCTTCTTGAAAGTGCTTCCCATCTTCATGTCGGTCCGTGAGTCCCACGACAAAAATAATAGGAAAGAGAAGTGTGAGCAGAGAACATGAAACCGGGACAAAAATACCTCTAATGGTGTTTTTGGTTGGATTGTTTCCCTGATCCAAATTGACCAAAGTTCCTATGTTTGGTCGTGTTGGACAAATTTTCCCAAGAAAATTTTGTCGAAATTCTACCAAACGCACCATAAAATTGAACATTGAGAAGGTACCTGTGTGACGATGGCATAAAGCGGTAGAGTGCTATAACTGCAGAGGACTTGGATGATAACCCTACAAAAGATGCGTAAATGGACATTATGAGAAGAACATAAGATCGAGCTATATGCAGCCTTAACTCGACAAAGATGCTCAAAGACGAGAAAAAACATAATGAGATAGAAGAGAGAGAAAGAGAGAGAGAGAGAGAGAGAGAGAGAGAAAGAGAGAGAGAGAGAGAGAGAGGGTTTACCCTATGACAAGTCTTGGTACAATATACCGCACCTTGCCCATTATGCAAGAATCAAAGCCATATTGTACCTATTCATGATGCATAAAACAAGGTTAAAGCCATGTTCAAGTAGAAAGCAAGTGTGGTTTAGTGAAAAGATGAAAAAAGCGGGAAAAAGCAGGAAGAGAACTCACCCATATCCAAAAGAAGAAGGCTATCTCAAATGCATTTTGGAAGAGGATGAAATGGATCAAGAACAGCACAATCTGAGGTTTATTAAACCAGAAGTGTTCATCGGACGGCTTAACCACAAGCTCTCCTTCGATGGCTATGTGCTTTTCTGCAACTTCGTGGGCAAGTTCCGTAATCACGTGCTCCAGTTTAGTTCCAACAGCAAGGAGAAGCTGGGGAAAGAAGAAAAGACAAACATAAATTGACAGCAAAGCGAAAAAAAATATTGAATTTTCATTTGGATTTGGAAGTGGCTAGCTAATAAACCGGGGAAGGGATTAAGAAAGAGGTACATCATATCTCACTTAGCCCTGAAATCTCTGTCTTTCGGGGGTTAATAGACAAAGGGTTTCATGGGAAAGCTATATGCTCGGTTTAGATCACAAATTTGATGCATAAACCAAGGTAAAAGTGAAGAACTTACAATGAAAGGGATGAACGCAATCCAAAAGTACGTATGCCAACCTATAAACGAAATAAACAAGCTTAAGATGATAAACCTTAAGATAGAAGTGACAAACGACTATCGTCCACATCTTGATTGAGTTTACACATACCATTAACATTCAGCAACAAGAAAATGATGACGAACGCCCAAAGATACCAGCTGCATCAAACAAACATACTAAGTCTACAAATCCATAAGATACTCCATCTAAATTGTTTCTATCAAGGAGTTCAAAATCTGCATAAAAGCTGGCCCAACCTTATGCCGACGACATGCTTGAAATCATCTTCCAAAGCCCGAGTCATGTACTTGTGGAAGTTGAACTTGGGATTTCCCGGGCAATGAGTCTGAAACAAAGTCACCCCGTACTTTAAATTCAACATATGACGGAAAACTCATAAAGTAGTAAGTAGTCGATGAGGAACGGACATGAAAACCATACCATAATGAAGCCCTTGCGCAGTGTCAAATAGTCTGCTTTTGTAACTGCTGCGTAAAGTTGCTTGAAAAACGAATGCTGCGGATAACCAAGAAACACCTCGTGATTTCATTACTCATCAAATAACTTCAATCAACTCATATTTTGAGTTCAAATGATGTTCTAAGTTCAAACTAAGCATGCTGAATTACTACATATGTTCTAAACCTAATTGCTCTCAGGAGATTCCGCCTAGGGCAAAGTTGGTGCGGTTCAGATGCAGGCAACTTCATTTACAATCAAGACGAAGTAATCACTAAGGACCATTATACCCAGTTTGGAAATTGAATCTTCGCAATAGCGTAGAGATAATCGAGATTCATGAGATGGTTTAACCATAGAGATGCAGACAAACCTACCCAGACTTGATACAATACCACCTGCCTTTCACAAGTCATAAAACAAAAGGATACGAGCTTACCACCCAGCCAAGTATAGTAGAACTTCCTCCAATGCCCATAAAATGATCCCGTATGAAATCATGCTCACGTACAGGGGTCACTTTAGGTCTTAGAGCTGTCAAACAAAGTCTAGGGTTAGCAACATAACCAAAAGAAGGAAAAGCATTTTAAGCGCGCATAAAGCAAACAAAAGGACTAGCACCGCCAATGGAAGCTCAAAACGTAAACTACAAGACGAGAGAAAAGAAAACGATGTACATTTTTGCTTAATGGTTACCTTGATCAGTATCGTAGTTTTCCTTTGCAATTTCATCTTCCCAATGCTTCCATTGCCGGATCTATGTGGATAACATATTAGCACATATGTAAAATGCAATAGTGCGAATAGCAGCGATGTCAGACGAGAATAGATACATACCCTCGCTCCCCCAAAGAGGATAGTCATGACACAAAACGTAACATGAACAACGGCCAGGACAAAGATGAATAAGTGCAGCTGATGAAGCGCTTCAACTGATAAGAAAGGTACTTGATTCTGCAAGAGAAAGGGATCGTAAATATAAGTGGAAAAAGGAATAAACGAAGAAAGGTATAATCAACCATAGTTATAGCTATACTAAATTCACCACAATGCCAACAAATAACCCATTTTAAATGTCATTGTCTATCAAGCAAATCAACAGCATACACAAGCAGCCTAAAATCATCAGTCACATAAAAGTCCTTAATTCTACTACATATTTCTATACCATGTGTGGTTAGAATAAACTAATACTCTCATAAATCTTACGTAAAAACTATTTAAAAACAAAGACAGGCGACAACGATTCATCCCAATCAATACAACAATACAAGAACATGGAATATCTATCATAAATCTTAGCATATAGGGCCTGCTCAATCACAATCAATAAACAAGCGCATACTAAGCATTATAAAAACAGCAAAGTTGACAACTTTATACACTTAAAGATCCTACATCGCAATTACAAAAATGTAAATTATAGGTCCCGCGTTACCTTCCGGGAACAATAACCAGTCTGAGACTCGGCCATTTCAGAAAGCAACCGCCGGAGTTTATGGGCATGTTCAGCCGCCAACGGGCCACCACCAGCTTCCTCTTTCTCAGTCAGACTACATGGAAGCATATGGGTGACCCATGTCTTTGGGACACATATCTTTGAGATGGCACCTTGTAGTACAGTCAGCATCAATGATATAAACCCTAAAAGCATTAACTCTGTCCCACATATTAACACATAAAACACCAACAAAAGAAATCAGTCTTTCATCCAGTTTGCAAAACCAACAAATGGAATAAGGAGGAAATCAGCAGAAAGGGTAACTTCAGTACATCTAGAAAATCCAAACCCAGAAATTAAAATGTCAGAAGAAACCTCACTACCTGGGATTTCATACTAATCAAAAACAAAAGGCATAGAAGAAAACAAACTTACCTTCTTTAACCTTCTCCAATGCCTCAAACAGGGGTTTCTGGTTTTTCATCTTCAACAACTGAACACAAGAAAACCCACCACTAAAAATCAAAACTTTAACCAAAATGTCATCTGGGTATACATCCAATTCATCTGGGTATACATCCAATTGCACAGAACCAATTAAAAATCACAAACATATAATCAGTGTATACAACCTATTGCAGAAACCAAACATAAAAACACAAAAATCCCATCTGGGTATACATTCAAACGCAGAAAACCAACTTAAAATCCCAAAAAATACACCTGGGTATGCATCAAAACCAACTTAAAAACACAAAAATGTCATCAGAGTGTACATCCAACTGTAAAAACCCACTTAAAATCGCAAAATTTTCATCTGGGTATCGATAAAATGGAGTAAAAAACCAGTGAAAAGCGGAAACAAACCTTGCCACCATAGTGAATGCATCGTTCAACAAGTAGAGAAATGGCGATGATGATGAAACAAACAACAGCAACAACCCAAGTTGGAGTGAACTCCAAACCCGCTTCTTCTCCTCCTCCTCCTCCACTCATTATCACTCACTCTCTGAATTTTCTTTGTGACTCCCTAAATTTTTCTCTCTTGTTTTATCGCTTTTTTTCTGGGTTAGTGAATGAGTTATACTGTTCTCTACCGTGTCTCCCTCCAGCAATCTCGTTATGCCAAAATCAAATGGGAAATGAATTGGCGCAAGGTCGTTGCAATTGCAAGGCAACCCAAACGCGGTTTAAACACGAAGGATTGTTTTTTTTTTCCCCTTCAAGTAGTTCATTGAGGCCGTGTTGTTTTATGTGATTGGCAAACTGCGGTGCCACAGCCTACCGTAATTTGCCACAACACACTGTATTTTATCACAAATCATTACTTTTCTCTCTCCTCACCTTTCTCTCTCCTCACTTTTCTCTTCTACTTTTTACATTCTCTCTGCTCACCTACCTCACATACTAATAACCTACTACAATTTCACCACACCATTCCGGAAAATACCGCATAAAAGAACACGGCCTGAGTAGAATCAAAGTGGGGATTTTGTTTTGAGGTTTCAAAATTCAATTTCAGTAGAATTTTCATATATATCCATTATCTGGCTCAAGAAAATTACCCGCCACATTTTCCTATATCCCTATCCTTAGATTCTATTAAAATTTATAAATATCTTTCATACATTAAATTTATATTGTATAATTTGGAGTAATTTGTAATTTTAATTAATCAAAAACTTCAATCATATATAAATAGTTTATTCTCCTTAACCATAATTCGTCACTCTTACTTCCTAATTATCCTAATTTTATTCTTACTCTCATCCCCCTAAGAGCTCCTTAATATTGTTACTATAAACTCCCCCAAATTTGACAAGCTAATTTTGCTGATTTTTCTTAAAAACTCATCTGAAAAGACAATTAAGATAGTGACAAATTAGGAATATTACCTACAAATAGAAAGCAAATCTTCTAGCTTAAGATTTTGATCATGGATTGGATGGCCACACACATTAGTCTTCTAATGTGATGTTACATATTGACTTATGTTTACTTATTCACAACATTCCATATGCCAGTGCATGTGATAAGGAAATAGGAAGACAACAATGAAACCCCTCAAAGAAAACAATATATTATTAGGCCGTGTTCTTTTATGCGGTATTTTGCGGAATGGGGTGGTGGAGTGTGATAGAATTGTAGTGGGGTATGGTGGAATTGTGGTAGGTTATTAGTATGTGGGGTAGGTGAGGAGAGAGAACGTAAAAAGTAGAGGAGAAAAGTGAGGAGAGAGAAAGGTGAAGAGAGAGAAAAGTAATGATTTGCGGTAACATGCGGTGGGTTGTGACAAATTACAGACTAAGATTCTTGCAAAAAGAACACGGCCTTATTCCATCAACGAATTAGGGGACATATTAAGACTTTCTTTTTACTCACTCTGTTCTATATTATTTGTCCTTTTGTTAACTATTATGGCTTTCAATATTACTTTTTGATTAATAATTTCTTATATAATATATTATTAACAATTATAATACTGTACCTTTAGGATAATATTTTTCATTGCGAATCTAATGATAGTAATTTTATTTAACAAATGATAGTATATATTGAGAAATTTTTGATCAAAAATTTTAAAATTTGGCTACATAATTTTCAAAAAAAACAAATAATATGGAGTGAGGTAGTAATTATTGTTACCCATTTGCCAAAATTTTCCCTGTCCCCGCCCCCATTTCCCTGTTTAATAAAGTTACCTGCCACATTTTCTTGTATCCATGTCCTTGGATTCTATTAAAATTTATAAATACCTTTCATATATTAAATTTATATAGTATTGCATAATTTGGAGCAATTTGTAATTTTAATTAATCAAAAACTCTAATCATATATAAATAACTTTTTTCTCCTTCCCCTAATTTGTCACTCTTACTCCCTAATTATCCCCGTTCTTTTGTGCGTTTAATTTGCGTTGCATTGCGGTAGATTGCCAGATTGCGGTAAGTTATGGTGAAAATAGTAAAAAGGTAATGATAATTTGCGGTATGTTGCGGTAATTTAGGTTGCGGTTAATTGGGTTAACGCACAAAAGAACGGTGTACTCTCATCCCCATTAAAGTTCCCTAATAATATTGTTACTGTGAAAACTCCCCCAAAATTTGACATGCTAATTTTGCTTATTTTTCTTAAAAAAAATCATCTGAAAAGACAATTAGATAGTGCAAATTAAGAATCTTACCTACAATTGCAATTTGCAAAGCAAACTCTAGCTTAAGATTTTGATCATGGATGGCCACCACACACATTAGTCTTCTAATGTGATGTTACATATTGACTTATGTTTACTTACTGACAAACATTCATATGCCAGTGCAGGTGATGGGAAATAGGAAGACAACCAAGAAAAGGGTGTTAAGTACTATTAGCTATGAAAACCCTCAACAAATCAACATATTATTATTCCATCAAGGAATTAGGGGACATATTATGTGCAATGCTTCTTGATCTTTTTACTCCCTATGTTTCGTATTGTCTTTTTATTAATGGTTACTGTTTTCAATATTATTATTTGATTGATAATTTCTTATATACAGTAATATATTATTAACAATTACATTATTATACTTTTAGAATAGTATTTTTCGTTATGAATATAATGGTAGTAGTTTTATTTCAACAAATGTTAGTATATATTGAGAAATTTATGATCAAAATTTTTAAAATTTAACTACACAATTTTCAAAAAAAAGAAATAATATGGAACGGAGGTAGTAATATATCAAAAAAGTTTCAGTTATTGTAAAAAAAGGACGTAGAGAGTGATAATTTTGATGGGGCATTGATTCACTGAATGTATGTAATATATATCATGCCTATGACATTATTGCTCTGTTTGGCAACTACCTGTTAGATGGTAGCGTTTATTTGTTAATTGGTAACTATTTGAATTAACTGATGGAAGTAAAAGTGTTTGGCTTCTTCAAGTAATCTTTTGAAAACTAATTTATTAAATCCAAAAAATTAATGTAAAAAGTTATTTACTAAACACCTCAAATAGTTTTTTCACCTTGGTAAAAAAGCTAACTGTATCCAAAATTTTAAAAGCTACCTCAAAAGGTAGGCAACCAAACACCCCCTAATCCTAACTTAGCAAATCAGCTCACAACTGAAGACAAGATGTACGTACCAATTTCATGCTAGATTATCTGTTGTTGGTATGCCAGATTACATTTCACATAAGCTCAACAGCTGATAGCCTGATACAGACAAGGTACATGTCCATAGTTGCAAAACTCCTGCCTGTTTCATGGTATAAAACAAACAATTAGCCTTTGAATGGTAGTTTTGTATTCCCCAAATTCCGATCGACAACTTCGATACTCAACCTCTTTCAGGCCACAATTTGCCAGGGTATTTCCTTACAAAACAACACCCCACCTAAACACAAATAAAATTGCAATGTTACAAAAATGAGTGTCCAATCCCATGTCCTCAGTCCATCATCTTGCTCTTCTTCTTCTTGGGTTTCCTGCTTTTCTCTGATTTTTTAGCTTTCTTGCTATCCTCAACTTCACCCGATTTTCTTTTCTTTCGGGATTTGACATGTTCATCTTTTTTACCAGATCTTTCATCGTCGCCACCATCATCATCACCATCGTCGTCGTTCAAGAGATGCTCGTACTCTTCAAGACTGGCAAAAGGAGATGCAAATGACTTCCTCTTCCCTTTCTTGCCCACCGGTGCTTCATCATCATCATCATCAACACCTTCATCATCATCATCGACATCACCAATGCGAATATCATCATCATCATCATCATCATCCCCACCATCACTTGCATCATCGTCGCTCATGTCAATATCATCAAAGGTCGGCACATCATCATCATCATCATCGGGCTCTCCACCATCCATCCCTGTCTCATTGTCGCTAGCATTACCCACCAAATCATCATCATCCTCATTAGCAACCTTGTCGAGATCATCATAGTCATATTCACCATCGGACTCCAACGAAGGCTCCTTGGCATCCAACACCTTGTCGATTTCTTCATTGTCACTATCGTCATCGCCACCGTACAACTCCTCGGCCTCCACCTCTTCGGCTGCCTTCTTCTTCTTCTTTTTCTTCTTCAATTTCGTTGACGTCCCCATCTTGTTCACGTAGAACTTGTGGAATATGACATCCTCTGGCGGGACATCATCTTCTGCCAATGAAACAATTTCTGGCCCTATCAAGTGCTTGTTCATATCAAGCTGCCAAAAACCAACCACGATAACATCACATTAACTACCAAACAATTAAGCGAGTCAACAACTTTTAAGCACTGTGTCTATTACTATTACTATTACTATTACCTTCTTAGCAGGTTCGATTTGCGAACCACCATGCCAAGTGGTCTGCTTAGGTTTCTTTTCCATGAACTTGTCGAGAAAAGCCGTGAGAGAAAGATCGTTCAAGGGGTTGCCATTGTAGACAATGTTTGCTCCTGAAAGAAGAGTCCTCGCCATGGTTGACACAGACGGGTGAGCATGAGATGCTAGCACTGTCAGTTCCCACCAGCTCGTACGATCTGCATTGCTGTTCCAAACACCAATTCTCATCAGCTAACTTCTCAGTTCTCACCCGAGGATCAATTTCATAGTAATCATTGATTTGGAGTCTAAGATAAGGAGCACAATATACCAGAAAGAAGGTTCCCGATGTCGAGGGTCGTAACCGCCAGGAAGTGAATGTTTCTTTGAGGCTTCATGGGGTTGAACTTGATCCTCGTTGTGGTCAGACAACTTAATGGAGTTGGATTCCTGAGTTTTCACGGCGCTCTTCATGGGAAACAACTCCCCGTCTTCATCCGACTCGTCGTCATCGTCGTCAGAAGATGGTGAAGGAGCTTCCTCCTCTTCTGAAGAATCACCATCGGTGTTGTTAGTTGTGCCCTCGTCATTGCTTTGTGGAGTCTTAGCAGCATCAGCATCTGGTACATTTTCGGTTTCATCAGGGACATCTTCGAAATGCTCCATATCCTCATCAACTGCCTCGTTTTGGATGGCCGTATTCCTGCATAAATAAACGTGTTTCATGGGTTAAGGGTGGGGATGATTACGCGTGTATGATCCTCAATGACATTAAAAAGGGGGAAGAATCTGATGCTAACCAAAGAGGAGGTCTTGCTTTAAGGATTTCAGAGAGAAGAAACAGACACCCACACGCATACTGAGGCGGCTGTTGAAGTATAACCTGAGGCAGAGCAGACTGACCGGTCAAACTTTCGTCGCTTCAAATTTAAGCATTCAATGTAAACAATACTGAACCTCTTCTTTCTAATTAGGTTACTGGAAACTGACCTGTAGCAGACGTTTGGCAAAGGCAGCTACACGCTTTAAGTTTACATCATTCTTCATAGCTCTTAGTAGTAATCCGATAAACATTTCTGCCTGTAGGAAACTCATCCAAACATGAAATTCCTCCAGGATGGTACTAATTACGAACTTCAATGTATGGATAGTCTTAACTCCTCGGGGTTTGAGTTAGAGGGAAAAAAGAAATGTAATAATCGCTTACCTTAGAGGTGTTGAGAGCCGCTGGGAGTAGCAACTTTGCATACAAGGCACGGTAAAACCTATCGCTGACGACCTGGTTTCTTGATGAAATCTTATCTATAAGCATTAGAGCTTGAATGCCAACATTGAAGTTTTGTGAATGAGCCTGCATTCAACAGAAAAATGTCAGAGTTTTTCAAAACACCAGGCAAATGAACCTGCTTATCAATGGAGATATGGCACTAAAAGTTGTAGAGCTGAAGGGTAAATCATCGACTTACAAGTTGGAAGAGCATTGGAGTGTGAACATCCACAACTTCATCAGACTCATCTGCCGACACAAAAGGAAATGCCCTGTTTACTCCCTGTCAAGAAGAATAGGAACTAATGCTCAATTTTGATGAGTTATTTGAATACTGCAAAAAGTGTATTTTCCCCGAAAAGACAAGTGATGACTCTCACATCATCAGTCTAGAAAGAGTGTATTTTGTATAGAGAAATAAGAGTGCATGTGCCTCTACAAACGAAACAGACCGAATCCAAGTTCAAAATAATGTTTTCATATAGGTTAATACTTACTGTCAGAAGAGCAGATAAAAGCCGAGAATCCAGTTCCACATGAGCTTCGGACTCCTCTTGCGCTTTGTTGCCCTTAGCAGTGAATTTTTTACCCTCTTTGCCCTTGTCCTTTTCGCCACTGGCTGGCACAGAGATTAATACCTGAAATCACAAGTGAAGATACAACATATTACTACTAGTTGGGCAAGAACTGCCAAGAATGAAAAGGCTACAACATTTGAAGGACAATCCCACTGAGTGGAATTGAAAAAGCACAGTAAAGCAAAAAACCAATGAAGGAAGACACAATAATACCTTAAATAGTGCAAAATAAACATCTACCAAACGTTTCGCCACCTTAGGCCCATCTCCCTTGTGACTCAATCGGATTTGGCTCAGAAAATTAACCTACATTTATAAAATGGCAATAATGAGTTCGACATTTTTTGTAACACAAAACAAAGAGAGTTTACACAGTAAATACACAGATTGAGCTGAACATAAGAATACGGATATAAGTTCTCCAGCCCAATGATAGCAGCAGAAATCTTACAGCATGATACTTAGCACGCAACCCCAAGTGCGGGCGGAACAGAAACGTGTCCACTTCATCAATCACCACAATCTGAAATTGATGGCAGAAAATGACATTCAGAGACATTATGCCAAGCATAATGAAAGAAAATAAAATGAAACAACAGGAAAGACCGAAAGACAGTAAAAATATGATAAAACAACTTTACCTTCATGTTCGGATGATCAGATAGAAGGTTAGTCAAGTAAAAGTCAGCATTTGAAGCGGCCTTGTTATCAGGATCTCCCAGCTGTATGAGTATACAGCACAAGAAGCATGAGAAGCCGTATTTAATAATTTTCTAAACTCTCAGACATAATACAAGGGAGAACAGCAGTAAAAAGCTGATGTGCAATTGTGCATTTTGGCCTACCTTGTTGACTAATGCAGTCAGTAGCCTCCGCTCCTGCTCTGATTTACTTTTCAGAAGCACACACATAATCTACATGTAATCAGAAAATAAGAAATAAATGTATAAAAAAGGCACTATTAGAAAATGACCAAATCCAAAAAATGCAAATCCCAATCCCAACAAAACCCCGTTGCATTGTAAGAAAAGATGGGGGAAGAAAAGGACAACAACGATAAACCTTACTAGCAATATAAACTAAGCAGTAATTACCTTCAATGCCTTGTCCTTAAGTATACGTAACATGTCCTTTGATGCCTCCTCTAGAGCCCCAACAAACCGTTCATACCTGGTAGCAAATTCATGAACCAGAGTTCAAATACCATAAACAGAAAGTGGCGAAGGCAGCAACGACGAGCACATATATGCCCTACACCAACTCCTTATCCGGAATCACCTCACTCAACAAAGTGAGCTAGGGCTTACAATTAGAAGTTCGAACCCACATAAAACACTTTGCATAATCTTCCACAGGATAATAGTCATAAGTCATAATACCAAGACAAGAAACAACATACCTTGATCTCAAGCACTCTTCCCAGTACCAAAACAATAGTAGAGAGTACCCATCTTTGGTTTCAGGAAGTTGGTTCACTGGCCGCTGGAAGAGGGTCTTCAACTTACGATCAGGCAACAAGCTGCAACATAAAACGAATGAAATTGCAGCTGAATTCAGCATCTAATGCAGCAAACATGTCAAATATGTAACATTTTTGGATTAGGAAGCTAAGCAGTCTAAAAACAAAAAGGCAAACCTTTGTATAAATAATTCTTTTAGAGCTTCAAAACCCGTTAGAGCATGACGCTTCCCAACCTTTGATGTCACCATCACTGCAATGAAAAATCAACGATTACTACAAATTCTCATCTTGTTAGCGTCAAATCCCACCTCATCCCTAACTGATATACACCAACCAATCAAACTTCACACGAATAAGCTATGCAGATTACATATATATATTTCTAGCAATACAATCGAAGTTGGATGTAACACTCTTACGGAGATCGGTTCAAATTGACCCAAGATTTGGGAATCGTTCACTGCCTACTACTCCACGGAAAAGAAGTATTGGAGGTTCAACGAGGAATTTTACTTTAGTCCATTACAATCTAAGTTGAAAAAAACAAACTTTTTCAACTATCCAGATACATAAACATTTCCAGTAAAACAATAGAAAGACATTCAACATATTCAACAACCCATCAGACAATTGAGAAAACTCAAAAACACAACCCAGAACTAGACTGAACAAACCAGAAAATTAGCAACAACCCAAGAATCGAAATCGATTGCTGACACATTAAACTTCTTCAATTCCATAAACTTGAAACGAATGACCTAAAACCAATTCTTCTATGCCGACTTTCGAGCAGCAATAAGCATGATCTCGACCAATAAACACAGAAATTGCACAAAACCATGAATTAAAAACTTACATAGAAGAGCATCGAGAGCTCTCATATTAGCAATCGGATTATCCCCAATCAAAACCGAATACGCAGACACTTTATCAGCAGCAGTTCCAGACTTCTGCGTAGCAATAAGCATCTTGATATCACCACTTTGCCCCCTCGAAGATTCATAATCCATGGTATACTGCGCCAATAATCTCTCCCCCAACTGCTTCTTCTTCGCCACCAAACTCTTCCATTCCTCAGGATTTCCAATCTCCAACCTCTTCCTCTCTTTTCCCAACACCTTCTCCTCCAACTCCTCCATGTCCACATACCACGATCCCAACGCACTGCCCTTCACCAATGGCAGCTTCGGGAGGTTCTTGAACTTGTCGAACGACCTAAAACTGTGAAAATCAGATTCGTCGTTGCTCTTGTTTAGGGGATTCAGTGGGTTGGGTTTTTGGGGGTTAGGGTTTTTGGTATGCGAGGGTTTATGATCCGACGATTTTGCATTTTGGGGTTGTGATTTTGTGTTCTGGGGTTGTGATTTTGCGTTCTGGGGCTTCTTCTTTTTGGGTCGGAAATCGGAGTCGTCGAAGCCGGAAGAGGGGAGAGATGAGGCCAGGCCGAGGGAGGATGCGAATGATGCGACGTCGGATTGTATCTTCTCCATGTCTTCTGGTTTTGGTGGAGGGGGTTTCTTAGGTTTGGATTTCGTCGCCATGGATGGAGATGACAGAGCTGAAAGAAGTTTGGGAGGGGTTTAAGGAGATTAGGGTTTAAGTTTAGAGGCTTTGGATGTGTTGTTCTGTTCCCCTTCAAATCTACATTTTCACTGCTACTGTATAATTTTTATTGCCTGTGCAGCGTACTGCCAAATCCCAATTAAACCCTGTTCTTTATTTCATCTTTTCCACTCTGCTCCATTTTTTTTCACATTATTCGTACTCTTATATACTTCTTATTCATATTAATTGTTTTGGTGGAGGGTGTTTGGCCTAGCTTTTGAGAGTGTTTTTGAGTTAAAAAGCAACTGGCCAAATAACTTGATCTTTATTTAAAACTCAATCTATGAGATTCTCTTGTGATTAGTTTCCATAATTTCAAATAAATATTATGATTCTTATAAAGATAGTATTTAGATATTTTAATATTATCTTAAAATCTTTAATATTATGTTGGACATTTTTATTATCTAACTCCTTTGCAAATATGATATTAGTAAATTTTTGATATATAAATATTTAATTTAAAGAATTGTATAGTTAAGTACCATATATAGTTATTATAATAATAATAATAATAATAATAGTAATAATAATAATAACTATAATTTTAACTATGCAATTATAATTATTGTTAAAATTAAAATTTGATAATATGTTGAATAAAAAAAGAAAATGTAAATAATCATATGATAATTTTACTCAAAAAAACACATGATAATTTTTAAAAGTTAAGCTAGCCATTTAAATTTAATAAAAGCACTATATCATAAGTTAGACCAAACACTTTAATATAGTAAAATCACTTATGTCATAAGCTAGGCCAAACACTTCACAGTCTCTCCAAAAATAGCTTTAATAAAAACTGTTTATAAGAAGCAAAAACACTCTTTTAGAAATTGTTGTCTTTATAAATTGTTGTCTTTATAAATTGTGTGATCAAATATTAAAAACTTTTACCATAAATTTGTCAATATCTATAATGATTTATTACTCAAAATTATTACTATTTGATTCGTAATGAAAACCATATAATATTACAATTTTTAATATAATATATTATACACTAAAATATCAATTCAAAAGTGACATTGAAAACTATGATTGTCTAATATATAATAATTAAAAGGGAGATCCTACCATAGTTGAAAAATTTTTTCAACTATAATAGTTGAAATATATATTTCACCTTTAAAATTCAAAATGAATATATATGATCAAAGTTACTTGTTGTAATTAGTAATGACATTCATTAAGATACAATTTTTTTTATAAAATTTAATATTTTAGGGATATTCTAGTATAATTATAATTGTAACGTTTTCAACTAAATGTACCATTGATTTTATCCTAAATGATTGAAATTAATATATTTTGATCGAAATAACTTATTATAATAGTTAATCGTATCTATAGACACATAAATCTTTAAAATTGATATGATTTATTTTAGTTAAATTGATAATAAGGAACTATCAACTACCATAGTTGGAAAATAATTCGACTATGGTAAAATTTTCATCATAATATACCTCATTACCTTATATTTTTTGATTCATTTGTCAGTTGAATCATCCCTCCAAGCAAAAACGCTTATTTTGAAGATCAACTCAAAATGGATCATTCATGAACTTTCTTTAGCTTTATAAGCCCAGTCAAGCCCACTATTTTAATGGGCTATCAAGGCCTAGCCTATCAAAATATGTTGTTTAATATATCTATGTAGCTTAGCTTTTCACACGAAAATCATTTGGTATAATTAGTTAGTTATCCATGAGAGAACTACTTCACATAATTTTTTAAAAAATAGCTTTTTCTTAGATAAAAAAATAATTATTATAAAAAGTTATATATTAAACACTTCAAATATCTTTTTAACCAAAATTAAAAAACTAATAACCTCTAAAAATTTTAGAGCCCAAAAAGTTGTTTGATATGTCGAACACCATACCCCCGATACCGTTCAAGTACATTTGAGGAGATGCAATTACATATTGAAAACTTTACACATCTTCTACACATTCTACATATCTACAACTTTCATCGATCACAGACTAAGTTTCTCAATTCTCCGAGGTGATTTACGATACAAAAGGGAAGATAGATCGATCTTCCTAGGAACAAATATCGAAGATAGATCGATCTTCCTAGGAACAAATATCGATCTAATGAATCAGTTCGTTTAGATTAGGAACCGGTTTGTTGGGCCTCATTCGACTCATTTTGCCTGTTGACAAGTCTTCCGAGCTGGATACTTACTGAGCCACCATCGGTGGTGTTAGGACCCGGGTGGGTGGAGCCGTTGGCGGCTACTCCTCTCAAAGCCTTCTTCTTCTTCACCTTCTCCCGCCACCCCAAGATGCCCGCTTGCACGTGCTCGTCGAATATTACTTTCTTGAAAGAGCTTCCCATCTTCATGTCGGTCCGCCCCAATGGAGGGAAACGCAAAAAGGAAAGGACATAGTGAGCCAAGAACATAAAACGGGACAAAATAACATTACTCAGTGTGGGTCCCGCTAATGCAGGATATGGGGAGATCCATTGTATGCAACCTTAAGACAACATACATAAACCAAGACAAACCAACTCTAATGGTGTGTTTGGTTGGATTATTATCCAAGTTGATCAAATTTTGTCATGTTTGGTTGTATTCAGTGGATGAGAAAATTTTGACATTATGACATAGGGTCCACTACTTCACTCTCAAACTCTAAAATACTTTTCCCTATGAGGGGTACGGAAAATTTTTCATGAAATGTGTGATTCTTGAGATTCTACCAAACACACCCTAAAATTGAACATGGGGAATGTACCTGTGTGACGATGGCATAAAGCGGTAGAGTGCTATAACTGCAGAGGACTTGGATGATAACCCTACAAAAGATACACATAGGGAAATGGAAATTACGAAAAGAACATAACGTACATGTCAAAAAATGCTCAACAACAATAGCAATTCCGCCTAAACACCAGTCCTTCTTTTGTGGGGTATGAGGAGATCGAGCTCTAGGCAGCCTTGTCTCGGGAAACAAGCTTGAAGTCGCGAAAAGCATAACGAAAGAGAGAGCGTGTGAGTGTTTTTTCTTACCCTATGACGAGCCTTGGGACAATATACCGCACCTTGCCCATTATGCAAGAATCAAAGCCATATTGTACCTATTCATGATGCATAGACAAGGTTAAAGCCATGCTAGAGTAGAAAGCAAGTGCGGTTAAGTGAGAAGACGAAAAAGGGGAGAAAAAGCAGGAAGAGAACTCACCCATATCCAAAAGAAGAAGGCTATCTCAAATGCATTTTGGAAGAGGATGAAATGGATCAAGAATAGCACAATTTGAGGCTTATTAAACCAAAAGTGTTCATCGGACGGCTTAACTACTAGCTCCCCTTCGATGGCTACATGCTTCTCGGCAACTTCGTGGGCAAGCTCGGCAATCACGTGCTCCAGTTTAGTTCCAACAGCAAGAAGAAGCTGGGGGAAGAAAAGATAAATATAAGTCGCAAGCAAAACAGGAAAAATGTTTCATATTTGAACAGTCAAATGAAGGAATAAGTGAAATATCGGGTCAAAGTGAAGAACTTACAATGAAAGGGATGAACGCAATCCAAAAGTACGTATGCCAACCTATAAAGGAAAGCAACAAGCTTAAGATAATAAACCTTAAGATAGAAGTGATAAACGAGTATCATCGATAACTTGAGTGAGTCTACACATACCACTAACATTCAGCAACAAGAAAATGATGACGAACACCCAAAGATACCAGCTGCATCAAACAAACACAGTATCTAAGTCTACAAATCCATACGATGTTCCATATAGATTGCTTCTAGCAAGGAGTCCTACCTTATGCCAACGACATGCTTGAAATCATCTTCCAAAGCCCGAATCATGTACTTGTGAAAGTTGAACTTGGGATTTCCCTTGCAATGAGTCTGAAATAGATTCAGAATTGAGTTTAAATTCGACATGCAATGGAATTGGATGACCATTACTCATATTCCAAAAGCCGTACCATAATGAAGCCCATGCGGAGTGTCAGATAATCCGCTTTTGTAACTGCTGCATAAAGTTGCTTGAAGAACGAATGCTGAGGATAACCAAGAAACAGCTCGTCATTTTATTACTCATCAAATAACTCCAATCAACTCATATTTTGGGTTCAAATGATGTTCTTAGTTCAAACTAAGCATACTGAATTACTACATATGTTCTAAACATAATAGCTTATGTCCGAACTCTGGATAGTTGAAGAATTTTAGCTTAGATTGTAATGGACTAAAGCAAAATGTCTCACTAAACTTCCTCTGCATCTTTTCCATGGAGCAGCAGGTAACGAACAATTTCTAAATCTCGGGTCAATTGAAATCAGTCAATCTCATTTACAATCAAGACCAAGTAATCACTAAAAGACCATTATACCCAGTTGGGAAAGTTGAATCTTCACAACAGCGTATAGATAACTAGAGATTCATGACATGTTTTACACCCTCAAATGAAAAGAACAAGACCATGAAAACGGATTTCTGCTATCATCATAACTGAAAAGTAAACTATAGACACGCAAACAAACCTACCTAGACTTGATACAATACCACCTGCCCTTCACAAGTCATAAACAAAAGGATATGAGCTTACCACCCAGCCAAGTATAGTAGAATTTCCTCCAATGCCCACAAAATGATCCCGTATGAATGCATGCTCGTGTACGTGGGTCACTTTAGGTCTTAGAGCTGCCAAACAAGTCTAGGGTTAGCAACAAAACCAAAAGACGAGAACAGAAAATGATTTACATTTTTGCTTAATGGTTACTTACCTTGATCAGTATCGTAGTTTTCCTTTGCAATTTCATCTTCCCAACGCTTCCATTGCCGGATCTATATGGATAACATATTAGCACATACGCAAAATTCAATAGTATGAATAGCAGTGACATCACACGATAACAGATGCATACCCTCGCTCCTCCAAAGAGGATAGTCAGGACACAAAAGGTAACGTGAACAACGGCCAGGACAAAGATGAATATGTGCAGATGATGAAGCGCTTCCACAGATAAGAAGGGTACTTTACCCTGCAAGAGAAAGGATCACAAATATAAGTGGAAAAGGGAATAAATGTAGAAAGGTATAATCAACCACAGTTGTAGCAACACCCTGTTCATCACAAATGAAAAGTTTCCTTTATGTCCATAATTCTATATTATGTGTAGTTAGAATAAACTAATACTCCCCATTTTTCCCACCCGAAATTGTCACAGTTTGAATAAAGAGGGATTCGTATACTATACAAAAACAAGCTCTTTCTGCAAAAAATGTGACAATTTCAGTGGGACAGAGGGAGTGAGATGAAACGAGCGTCATAGTAACTTAAGTCGAAATTTATCTAAGCCCAAACTTCAAGGGACCTCGACATTTTACCCTTAGCTTCTCAGCAATACTTGGATTAGTTGCACATACAACATACCATCCATTCCCATGACAAGCCGGTCAAACCTCTCTAATAATTTAGCAACCATATAATACAATCATAAATTCATAATGTACAAACTATTTAAAAACAACGACAGACAACAATTCATCCCAATCAATACAACAGTACAAGAACATGGAATATCTATCATAAATCATAGGATATAGGGCCGGTTTAATCATGATCAATAAACAAGCGCATAATAAGTATTATAAAAACAGCAACGTCGACAACTTTATACACCTAAAGATCCAACACCGCAATGAAACCATACAAAAATGTAAATTATAGATCGCGTGTTACCTTCTGGGCACAATAATCACTCTGAGACACTGCCATTTCAGAAAGCAACCGCCGGAGCTTACCAGCATGTTCACCCGCCGCCGGGCCTCCACCAGCTTCCTCTTTCTCACTCAGACTACATGGAAGCATATGGGTGACCCATGTCTTTGGGATACATATCTTTGAGATTGCACCTTGTAGTACAGTCAGCATCAAGGATATGAACCCTAAAAGCATCAACTCTGTCCCACATTTTACCACATAAAACACCAACAAAAAGAATCAGTGTTTGTTTTTGTTCCACCAATTTGCAAATCAATGGAATAAGTAGGAAATTCAGCCAAAAAGGTGCATCTATATCTTGGTTTCTCAACTCATCCTACTAATAGACAGATCTAGAAAATCCTACAAGTCCTAACAGTTGCTTTACCACCCATCTTTAAAACCCAGAAACTGAAAAGTTGGAAGAAACCCCACTACCTGAAATTTAACACTAATCAAAAACAACAGGCAAAGAAGAAAACAAACTTACCTTCTTTAACCTTCTCCAATGCCTCAAATAGGGGTTTCTGGTTTTTCTTCTTCAACAACTGAACACATGAAAACCCACCACTCAAAATAAAAAATTTAACCAAAATGCCATCTGGGTATACATCCAATTGCTCAAAACCAACTAAAAATCACAAACATATCATCAGTGTATACAACCTATTGCAGAAACCAAACATAAAAACACAAAAATCCCATCTGGGTATACATTCAAACACAGAAAACCAACTCAAAATCCCAAAAACTACACCTGGGTATGCATCAAAACCAACATAAAATCACAAAAATGTCATCTGAGTGTAAATCCAATTGCAGAAACCAACTCAAAATCACAAAAATCCCATCTGGGTATACATTCAAACACTGAAAACCAACTTAAAATCCCAAAAACTGCAGCTGGGTATGCATCAAAACAAACTTAAAAACACAAAAATGTCATCTGAGTGTACATCCAACTGTAAAAACCCACTTAAAATCGCAAAAACTTCATTTGGGTATCGATAAAAATGGAGTAAAAACCAGTGAAAAACACAAACAAACCTTGCCACCATAGTGAATGCATCGTTCAACAAGGAGAGAAATGGCGATGATGATGAAACAAACAACAGCAACAACCCAAGTTGGAGTGAACTCCAAACCTGCTTCTTCTCCTCCTCCTCCTCCTCCACTCATTGTCAGTTACTATTTGAATTTTCAGGCTGACAAATTTCTCTCTTTCTCTCTTTTGTTGTTTTTTTCTGGGTGACTGAATGAGTTCTACTGTTCTCTTCCCTACAATCTCGAGTAGTATTTATGTCGAACGACAAATGGGAAATAAATTTGGTGCTTGGTGGTTGCAAAGCAAACCAAACGCGGTTTAAATCAAATGAAATGGGAAATAAATTGTTTTTTTTTTCTTTTCTTAGTTCATTGAAGAGAATCATGGAGATTTTTGAGATTTCCAAATTCAATTTTGAAGGGAGGTGGATTATAAAGTGGGGAAATTGTCATTTATGTGATAAAACCCAAATAAATGTCGTTTTCAGTTTGCTTTACATAAATGATGACAGAGAGGATTTTGCAAATTATTTTCTATATAGATTGATGTATTGATATAAATTATTTTCTACTTTTTTCATTATGTGAAATTAACTTTTTTTTTATGACACGTACAATGTATGTACTACATTAGTCTACATAGTATTTATTAATTTATCGTAAATTATTTTTAGGATTAAATTATAATCATCATCAATCTATATTTAATAATTAATATCGTCGAAAAATAGTTGCACTATCATTATTTATATATCTTCGCAGTGTAAATATGCTTTAATATTAAGTTGAATTATGTGGTTTCAAAAAAACAGAATACTAATTAAAATATAATATATATTTTTTGTAATCACTAATTAGAGAAAAAAATTAAAATAAAATTATGTCATATATATGTATATATAATATTTTAAAAAACATATTCGAAACTATATTTGCTAAATTAAAATGTGAAATATTCTTCTCAGGGAAAATGTCCTTTGAATTCTTACCAAATGCTCTTTTAATATTTATCCATGCTCACATGCTCGCTAAATTGTTATGTTCATGTTATCAGTTTATAGAAAGAGAGAAAGCTATGAGATAAGATTAAGTTCATGGGTCCAAGAGTAACAGAAGTCATAGAAAAATAGTCACGTTTTTCTACTCATGTGGTGTTATTGTTTACAACATTACATGTTAAATTTTATTTGTCAAAAAAATAAAATCATGCCAAAATCAATGTAATATTTGCAATTAACTACGTTTATACTCTATTGCCTATCATTTTCAATCTTTTGTTGCCCTCGGTTTTTTATCTAGCTTTTTTTTTTCATCATTGCCTCATAGACCAATTCATTTAAGCTCTTTCAAAGGGGAAATAAGGTCATAATTCATGCTCTATTGCATGCCTTGCGAAAACTTTTCACATGCACCAACTCATTTCCACTCTTTCACATTTCTTCTCAATTTTCTACCAAAAAAATATATATATAAATACAGATGTGATCCTATTTGGCACCCCGCTGATAGTTTTTAACTGATTAGATTAATTGTTTGACTTTAGCTGTTTGGCTTAGCTGATTACAAGAAGAGTGTTTGATAAAGTTTTTTTTTTTTTTGTGAAAAACTATCTTAAAAAATTTCATCAATTAGTTTTTTGAAAACTATTATATAAAAAAAAAAACCCTAGCCCCAATTTAATTGATTTGTACTCCTATTGTTAGTTTGTTTTACGTTTACGCAAAAAAAGCTAGTCTCTTCTTTTGTAAGAGTTTTTATTGTACCATTATTTAGGGTTTTTAGTCTCTTTCTAGAGTTTTTATTGTACCCTTATTTGGGGTTCTTAGTCTCCTTCTAGAGTTTTTGTTCAGTTGTTGTGGTCTAATACGTTGGATGAAGATCTACTTTCAAATCGCTATAGCACGGGTTGTGAGGTTCTCCGTCAATGGTAAAGATGCAGAGTCATTGAAGAAATCAGAGCCGAACGTCAGTAAGATTAGTATTAGTTATTTGGAAGTTGAATTTCATATCTATGTTTTAGATCTACAATTGTTCAATCACGATTTTCATTGTAAGTGCCGTATGACTTGCTATTAATGAAATCATTATGTTTGATTTCAAAAAAAAACTATTATATTAGGTTTAAAAAAACTAATACAAAAAACTATTTATCAAATACTTCAAATAACTTTTTCAAAAAGCTAAAAGTTACAAAAAAAATTGGGTAGTCAAACAATGTCAATTACTACATACGTAACCTTGTTAACAAATTCTCTGGTTTGACATTTTGATAATGAATGGCCACATTAGTCTTCTAATGTGAGGTCATATATTGAAGTTATTTTTGTTCTTAATTACACCATCCCATTTGCCATTGCATGTGATGGAAACTAGGAAGACGACAAGAGATGGGGTGTTACTAGGGTTAGGAATATATTATTATTCCATCAAATAATTAGGGGTTGTAGAAGCACAAAACTATCATTAGATTTTTTTACTGTTAGCTTTACTTTTCGGTTGAGATGATTTTTTACGGTATTATAAGAAATAGAATTAAGTAAGATATTTTATGTTCAAATCTCGACAACCCCCCGGGTGCAGAGTTAAGGAGGTCTTTGCAAACATCTATACTTCTAACCCAAATGACATTCACATGATCTGAGTTATTAGAAACAAAACTATCATTTGTTATGAAATAATATTTATTTGTGAAAGTCCATCAATATCTCTTAGGTGGTTAGGGTTTAGGAGGAATTTTCTCATGTGATCTCACTATGTAATTAGTATAAATACCCCTCGTGGGTTATGAATAAAACGATCGCTCATTCTCCTGTCTCAATCTCTCTGTGTCTTTATTGTTCTTCTCTATTATTCTCTTTGTATCGCGTTCATCTATTATTATTTTATAACAATCGAGTTATTAATTATTAGTTTAAACTTTTTGTTGAAAATTAAAATGGTTCAATAAGAACATGCAATGTGCAGTGCTTCTTAATTATAAGCCATTATTTTTTTTTTTACGATTTTATGTTACGAATGAAGTCACATTATATGTTAAAGAGTTCATAGATTAAAAAAAAAAGGAATATTGGATCGTAATATACCGATCTTTGGTGATATTAGATCAATATATACCGACTTTTAAAATTAGACATCAATATATCTGATATTTATATTTAGGTGTTATTAATATACTGAACTTAATCTAAAATAGTCATGTTTCAATACATTGATAACACCTAAATATAAAGGTCTAGTAAATTGGTGTCCAATTTTAAAGGTCGGTACATTATGATCTAATACCATCAAATATTGATATATTATAATCCAATATTCCTATGTTAAAGAGGGTCCAAAAATAAATTTTCTATATCTGTTTAGCGATCCTGCTTCGATGTGTGTTTTGATCCAATATTCCTATGTTTGATCTTACAATTTGTTACGTTCTTTTATCCATGTTTTGGGTTTGAATAGTAAAGATAAAAAGCTATTTGGAGGGTGGCAATATTAAAACATGTATGAATGAATGTTATTGTTACCTAATCTATAACGTTATATGGTTAAAAAAAGAAATTTTACACCATTTCCATAACGTTATATGGTTAAAAAGTTATTTGTAGTTTTATCATCGTCATTTAGCGACAAATTATCTTTTGAAATTGAAAAATTGATGGGATCACTTCGCAATTAAGTATTTGCATATTTGGTCAATTGTCTATTTGTCTGTTATTCCAATAATCTTTCCACCAATTAGAATTGACAATTGTTTCATAATTTGTCATGGCTTTGGAGTAACACACGGCGCGAACACGGGGAGAAAGGGTTTGCTTACCAAACACCAATTTGCATGTAATGTTCCATATATGATTGATTGGTGCTTAGGTGCATTGAGTCTAGTCTAGAGGTGATCATGGGTTTTAAGTCCCATTTATATTCATAAAATCTCCTATATTTAAGTAAGGATTTGTTCTTTTTAATTTAATACAGATAATTTATTATTGATCAATGTTGACGAGTCTTGATCAGCGTAGATGGTAACTAAGGCCCTGTTCTTTTACGTGGTTCATGAGAAGTAGAAATTGTGCGGTTTGGTGAAATTGTGGAAATACGGTGAAGTGTAAAATGATATGGTAAAATTTATGAAAAATGTGGTTGATGTGGTAGGTGATAAGAGATAATGTGAAAACTGAAATGTAGAAGAGAAAAGTAAGGAGAGAGAAAAGTGATGAAATATATTGGTAATAATATTGAGTAGGATGGTGAATTGTGGTACCGCACAGCATCACACCGTGTAAAAGAACATGACCTAGAAATATAAATTGAAAACATGTTTAACTGTTGACCGGAGTTGAATGTTAATTATAAATACTTACAATGGCTTAAAAAAATTGTCCACTTAAAATGCCATTACAGTATTGTTGAGTCCCCTTCTCTCACTTAAACTAGAACTTCATCATTCTCATATCTTCCATGATCAATTTACATTTTGGGTCATCCTTCATTCTCAATAACCCAAAATTTTATTGAGGAAGGAATTGAGTAACCATAACCATAAATCCATAACAATGACCCAAGGCAGCTGAAAAAAATGAACCCAATGTGAGGTGGGCTTCTAAGATTCCAACTAGTGGGCTAAATAAGTACCAAGAAATTGTATTATTGTATAGAGTATTGTCCATGAATTATGGAGTCCACAAAAGGCCTAAAAATCATTTTCAATAATTTCATTAGCACACCATCATCCCAACCAATCAGAGTTGAGGACAGTCACTGTGGGTGGGGATTGGGGAAGAAGGATTAGTCATCAGTCATCACTGGAAGGAACAGCAGCAACTGGTGTGTGTGAGTGGCTTTACCAACCAACAGCCTCATCTTCCTCATTCAACCAAAAGTATGAATTAATGAATGAATGATCTCTGCTCCTTTAAATTTCTGGGATTGGTTTGTGTTTTACAGATTTTGATTTCCCCCAAAAGTGGGTTTTGTTATCTGGGTATTTGCTTTTGTGATTGCCCAGATGATGTATTGCTCTACTTTTTGTTTTATGATCCATTTTGTGTTGATGAAAATGCAATTATTCACAGTTGAACACATAAAGAACTGATTTGATTATCTGGGTATTTGGTCCTTTGATTGCCCAGATGCTCGATTTCTCTAGATTCTATTCTTTGTGTTTTGACTCATGATATGTTGATTGAATTGGTATTTTGATGTGTTCATGTCATACAGGGTGTATAAAGGGGTGAAAGGAGCTGCCTTTATTTGAAGCTGAAGGGGAGAAAAAACCAACAATGGAGGTAGGGTTTCTGGGTTTAGGTATAATGGGCAAAGCCATGGCAATGAACCTTCTCAAAAATGGCTTCAAGGTCACTGTCTGGAATAGAACCCTTTCCAAGGTATATACTATATACATACTTATATAAACATACATCACTTTATACATCTCCATTGTTGTTGTTTCTGAAGAAGGTTGAGCACTTTTTGCATCATTGTTTCTTTGTTCTAGGGTTTTGGGATCATAGTTGTTCTAAATATCTCCTAGGGTTCTTATCTAGCTTGATGCTTCTTGGGTTGTGAACTTGTGATTAGCTTTGCTACACATTTTTTTCAGTACTTCAGCACATAATTTTGCTGGTCATTTGATTCATTGAAACATAATTAGTTGAGAGATTCGAGTTGTTTTCATTGTCAATCTCACTTCCTGATCAGGCCGTAACTTTGAAGTTATTTTCATTGTCGGTCTCACTTTTACATGTTGTTTGAAACCAGTGTGATGAACTCGTGGAACACGGGGCGTCAGTTGGTGAAACACCAGCAGCTGTGGTAAAAAAGTGCAAGTATACAATCGCAATGCTGTCTGATCCTCCTGCTGCACTTTCCGTCAGTAAATGAAATTACCGCAATGCTTTCCACCCAACCTTGCAAAGTTTTTGTAAACTGATCCTACCCGCGTGGTTTCTTAGGTTGTCTTTGATAAAAACGGAGTTCTCGAGGCAATTGGCAGCGGGAAAGCTTACATTGACATGTCCACAGTTGATGCAGATACATCCACAAAGATCTGTGAGGTTTGTACTGTACATTAGAAATCGTACTTCAGAATCGTATTTCAGGACCTCCTTTAGGTGATGAAAATTTACATGTTTTGCAGGGAGTTACATCCAAAGGCGGGCTTTTCCTCGAAGCTCCAGTTTCAGGTAGCAAAAAGCCTGCTGAAGACGGACAACTTATCATCCTTGCCGCAGGGGACAAGGTAATTTCAGATGGATATCTACTTATTATTATGTAGATTTATGTTCTGAATACCCATGTTTTACCCAATTTGTTGATCATTGTGTATATGCTTATGATACAGGGACTCTATGATGAGGTTATTCCAATTTTCGACATATTGGGAAAGAAGTCTTTCTTTTTGGGGCAAGTCGGAAATGGTGCAAAAATGAAGCTTGTAGTTAACATGATCATGGGCAGGTAATTAACACCTCTGGTTGGCATCATTTTAAGACTCACCAATCGTCAAAACTAGACTCAATTTGTTCATATTTCCGTGTGCTACAGCATGATGAACGCGCTATCGGAAGGGTTGGAGTTGGCTGAGAAGAGTGCACTAGATCCTCACACTCTTCTTGATGTTTTGGTAATATATTATATGAATGCTACTTAAGTACTGATATGTTAGCTTCATTTTGCTGGTTTTCATGCTGAACTATTGAAAAACTGGAAATGACCTTTGTGGATAGGACCTCGGAGCTATGGCTAACCCCATGTTCAAGATGAAGGGGCCCTCGATGCTTAAAAGCAGTTACCCTCCTGCATTTCCTCTGAAGCATCAACAGAAGGATATGAGACTGGCTCTTGCCCTAGGGGATGAGAATGCTGTCTCAATGCCAGTTGCAGCTGCTTCCAACGAGGTAATCACCCTCCCCTTTGGTCTATAGCAATAGGCTTTCAAAATCTTGGGTTAATTGGAACCAATCGCTCTGAATTGCAAAGTTTAGGAGTATTAGATTTGGATTGAATGGTTTTTAGATCTTGGGTCAATTGAAACCAGTTTCTCTGAATTCCAAGAACACATGTATGAGCGGTTTTTAAAGCTTAGGTCAGTTGGAACTGGTCTCTGTAAATTGCAAGTTTTAAGGTAAGAGTGCAAGACTGCTATATCATAGTTCAGACCCGTTCCCACTATACTTGGAGGTGGGACTTTGGGTTATTGGATTGGATTGAATGGTCTTCAAACTTCTTAGGTCAATTGGCACCGGTCTCTCTTAATTGCAAAATTTAGGGGACAAGACTGCTATGTCATAGTTCAGACCTGTTCATACCTCACTTGGAATTGGTGTTGAAAACTCCGAAAGAACACACGTGAAAGATTTCTAAATCTGCTGTCAACTAGAACCAATCTCTCTAAATTGCAAAATTTAAGGGTCATGCTGCTACACCGGAGTTCTAACCCATCCATACCTCGCATGTTGGCGGGATTTAGGGTGTGTGGGATTCGGATTTGTGTTCGAAAGTCTAGACCACATACATAACTAGTGCCTTTTTTGCAGGCATTCAAGAAGGCAAGAGGGATGGGGCTGGGAGACATGGACTTCTCAGCAGTGCATGAAGCTGTCAAGGTCCCTAAAAAGCCATGAATGCTATGATATTTCTCCAAATCAATTATTTCATGCTCCTGAGACAAACCTCCAAATGCACCAAGTTTCGGGTTTACAACCTTTTTTAATCATTGCAGCTACTCTGCAATTAGTTTGCTGCTAATTTGGCAAGGAACTCGACGGAGCAAGCTAGCTTAATCAGAAAATCTGAGCATTCAATATGTATGACAGAACTTTGTAGCATTGTCACTTAGTTTATATGCTTCAATCGACAATGACATTTACTTCTCTAATTTTATGCTGTGATTTCTCTTTTAGAGTTTCCTTGGTACATCAAAAATGCACAATCCAGTACAGTAACTGTCAAAGAGAAGTTACTCTGCACAGAAAGTATGTTGAAATAAAGTTGCTTATGAATCTATTAGTGGGCTATACGGCAATGTATATTATTTGAAGTGAATAACTATAATAACAAGAGTGAATAATTGTAGTATTTGGAGCATATCATTCAGGTGCACGTAATAAATTGTAGGTAACTATCGAGTAAACAAACTAACCCATCTGACTTGTTAAGACACACAGAGACATGCATGATTTTCGTTGGTTGATCCAAAAAATACACTTGAATGCTGAAACTGTCAACAATACATTATTCTATGCACTCATATTTGTTGAAATAAAACTGACAATGCAATATATATACAGAAACACGCCTCGAGAAGGTAATCAGTATCAGTATTTCACCAAACACTAATTCGATTCAAGGGGGGTTTGGGTTCTGAGAGTACATTAACAGCCTTTGCCATAAACATCTCCAGAATCTCGCCTTCCAACCTCCCCCGGGCTGTTGGAAGGCCATACACTTCGCAAATGTGCCATGGAAACATCAGTTCAGTTCACTAACTTCAGTTCCAGTCACAAGAAAAACAACAAACTGCCAAATCCAAACAAAATAATACCGAAAAATAAAAACCCCTCAAAACCCCTCTTAGTTACACTGTACTGCCAACTCCAAACCGGGCACCCCCCCTTGAAAAAACGACCGAAGTTCAGCCCAGTTTTCCCTACATTGGCAGTTTGAATCCCGAAACCAGGGCAAACCCTCAACTTCCTCTCAACTCTAGAAAAAGATAGATGCTGTACAGATTGAATCATAGAGCTACTAGCAAAACAAAACAAAAACATACTACTAATCCTCAAAATTCCGTCAAGGCTTTCTTCCCTTCAGTGGTGGAAGCCGTTGCTGTGGATGCCATTCGTGTGGTGGATGTGATCGCTGCTATACACGCCATTCAGAGAACCGTTTTGATAGATATCGCCATTGCTGTGACCATTGCAATGTTCTGGGTGAATACTACCGTTGAGGGTGCCATTTGTGTGTCCTTTGTGCACGACGCCATTGAGTGTACCGTTAGAGTGTCCTTTGTGCATGCCATTTTCAATGCCATACCTATTCTTGTCGACAAAGCCGTTTGCGTGGTGGCCATTAGCAAGCTGCTCCTTGGTTTGGATGTGATCCCGAGACGCTGCCCCCTTCTCTAGAAATGCATCGAGTTGCCCGGTTGCTGCGGCTATCAGACCTGTGCGTTATCACGCCAAAGAGGTTCAGAATGACGGAAATTTTGACTGAAAGTGAAGTTGAAATGAGAACGGTGTATGTCAAAGAGAAGTAGCAAAACATACCAACAAATAAAGCAGAAGGTGACCCGGGTCTGGACTTGTACTCGGGGTGAAACTGAGCTCCGATGAAGAATGGATGATCAGGCAGCTCAATGATCTGTCAAATGTCAAAACCATCACACATCAAAATTGAGCACTAATGAAATATATTTACCAAAGTAGGACGACGATGAATTCAGGGGATTGGTCTAACCTCCATTCGTTGACCGGTTTCATCCTTTCCGGTGAATGACATGCCAGCACTCTCCAGTAGAGCAACCATATCAGGGTTAACCTCGTATCTGTGACGATGCCTCTCATCAACAAAGCTTGAATTCCCATACCTAGAGATCAAGCAACAAGAAACCCATCAAGCTGCTGAATTACCTGACCCAAAAAAAAAAAAAAAGAGAAGAAAAGAAAACAATATCGCGTTTGTTTAGATAGATACTTACAATTTGGCACTCTTGCAGTCTTTCACTTGGAAATATGTCCTCCTTGAACCGAGACGCATGGTGCCTCCCATGTGGGTTTTTGATCCCTGTTTTAAAAACACAAAGCCATTGTCTCAATCCACCCGAGAAACAGAAAAGACACATTCCCACACAACGAACCAACTCCGAGGGGCTTTAAAACTGTTCACATACCTCTGGCATGAAAATAACAAAAGGGCTTTTGGTATCCGGATCGAACTCAGTGCTGTTTGCATCTTGAAAACCGAGCTTAGAACGAGCAAACTCAATGACAGCAATCTGCATTCCTAGACAGATGCCGAGGTATGGCACTTTGTTTACCCGGGCATAATTTGCTGCAAGGATTTTCCCTTCAACTCCCCTGTCACCGAATCCTCCAGGAACCAAAATCCCATCTGCACCCTGAAATTTAAACAAACCAACAGGGAACAAAATGTTAGAATTTTCGCAGCATGTATATATATCTCAAAAACACAATAGTAATATTTCTCAATAAATCCACTGACTCAAGGAGCAGTAAAACCACGAACCTTTAGCAAATCCCATGCAGCTCTGTGGTTTTCGGGGTTCTGCAATAGCGAAAACCTGATTGTCAGCTTGTGTACAAACAAGCATGAAAAGTACCAAGAGTAAAAGAGGCACAGTGAAACTGGCAAGTGAAGTTAAAGTAGTAAATACCTCTTCTTTCGTTGCGTCTTCAAGATCACTTGCTGGAACCCAATCCACAATCAGTTTCCTACGACATGCAACAGAGCCGTGTAGAAGAGCCTGTCGAAGAGACATAAAAGTATTATTCCTTCAAACAACCACGAATATCCAAACTCAACAGAATGTGCAAACCAGTAGAGTCAAACATATGTCCAAAATGATGCATGCGTTCTACCGACATACATGCTTCTATAACTAGCAAGAAACCAAACCAGTAGAACCGAACATATGTCCGAAATGAGCCGTGGAGTAACATATACAGATGCAATAAGATATTATCATATAAAATTCAGTTACCTTCAATACGGAGAGATAGGAATCCGAAAGCCCTGTGTATTTTCCAACCATGGCTATCCTCACCTGAAAATTTCAAGAGGGGGAAAAAGCAAACATGTTTAGATTGAAGGCAAAATATATGTCAATGAGAATATAGAAGATCAAAGAGTTTGAATGCAATTAAAACAATAATATATGGGAACCTACAGGCAGATCTAATGTATCAGAGAGTTCAGCTCTCTCAGTCCATTCTTCCAGCACAGGCGGTCTTGCAACACTGAATTCATAAAATTACAAGTGTCAAGCACAAGTGATGATCGAGATAGCAAATGCTTGATCAAGGATAAGAGAGTTTTAGACTAACCCAGAAAGGTTGAGGACTCTGAGTATTGCTTTGTGAGCATTCTGATCCTGATGAGGTAAAAGGGATGTCGACAAATAAGTTATACCAATGAATACTTCAAATAGATGCTAACCACATAAAACCCTATTTCATAAAAATGAAATAAACCATGATCAAGTGCTTACCCTAAGAAGCAAAGGGATGTGCCAAATGTTAGGGACATCATAGAGTGTGACGATGTTCTCGCCCTGATCAAGAACACAGTTACATAAGATTAAAGAAGAAGACCCAAACCCAAATCCAAATCGTATACCCCTGAATTTTAAAAAGAAAAAACAAATTCAGAGAGACTAGTTCGAAAATAAAAGATAGTTGGTAGACATACCGGCACATGGCAAAATTGTGCGAGCTTAGCCTTCACATTTTCATCAAGAGGCTGCAGACCAGAGGAAATTGAAGGGTTTAGCTCAGTATATGATGTAAGATAGCTAGAGCACTAAGCAGAGAGGAACGACGGGAGGACATACCATAGTACTACGACACGCCAATATATCGGGAGTCAAACCCAGGCCTCGTAGTCCCCGGACACTATGCTGTGTCGGTTTTGTCTTCTGTTGATAGCAAAAACAGCCATGAAATTATCACATAAACAACACATCCAAACCATATACATCAACTACAACTCCCAGTACAAGTGCCGTTTTCGTGGGTCTGAGAGAGCGAGAGGATCCCTCTTCTCAAATGTAAGTAGTCTTGCCTTGATAAACATGGATGTTCATAAAGAGACTGATTCCATGAGACCCACGAAAATAGTTTGAGAAAACGATTTGAATTTGAAAACCTTCACTAGAGTCGCTACTAGACATCTTTTTGAGAAGAGGGTAATGGCCCCGTGACACAGAGTATACAAACATCCAACGAGGAGAGCAAACAAAGATGGATAAGTTACCTGTTCCCCAACAACATTTAGCACAGGAACAAGGCTGACATGGATCAAACAAAAGTTCCCGGGACCTAGAATGACAAAGAGTAAAAATCAGTTTTACCTTCTAACAAAAAATTATAAAATTATAAAAAAAAATCACCCATCAATCACAATGTTGCGAGGTTGACATACCTACACGGTACGAGAATTGTCCAAGAGCCTCAATGAAGGGCATGGACTCGATATCCCCTACATTAAGAAAACCAAATCGTAAACCACTTATTCACGCACGTAACATTTCACCGATACGAAAGAACAACAAAAAACCAGATAAGATGACATACATACCTATGGTGCCTCCAAGTTCGATGACACAAACATTAGGTGGGCCCTCGAGGCCGTCCACTGCTGTATTCGCGACACGTTCGATCCAGTCTTGAATGGCATCGGTTATGTGTGGGACGACCTAGCAAAATTAAGGAAAGCAAATTCAGATATGAAGCTTCAATACGCAACAGTAACATGTGAAGCTAGAGAGCTGTATTAGGAAATGGAAAGCGACCTGGACAGTTTTACCCAAGTAGTCACCCCTTCTCTCCTTATCAAGGACAAACTGTCACACAAAACACAACACAAAAGGGGGAAAGTAATCAACATCAGCTCAACTACATAATCAATATGCCTCAATGGTTTTGCTTCACTCTTAGGGTGGGTAGGCAGAGTTATATCTGTCACTTTGTCTTTTTTACAGTCGAGCATTTTTTACTGCGAATCCAATGGTAGCATTCACGTATGATAAGTCATTATATATGTTGAGAAATTAACAGTCAAGTTTTGAGAGCGACTGACAATATGGGGCGGAGGGAGTAATAGATAAGGCGGTTTTGATGAATAAGATAAGCTTGCCTGGTATATTTTCCCCGTTGTGATGTTATTATCACGCGTCAACTTGATGTCTAAGAATCTCTCATAGTTTCCAAGGTCAAGATCCACCTACAATTCGATTAAACAAACGAACAAACCCATTTACTCAGTGCAATCGAATGATGATTATCCACTCTAAATCTAACCACCAACTCAATGACATAATTAACAACGAAACAGAGTATCGAAAAAATCCATACAAAAGTCCATGATATATACCACTATAATAGACTAAATTTGTGCACAAGTTAGATATTCGGGATCAAAAAACAAACAACCCAGAAAGCGTTCCTGATAAGTACGAACCCACTTGAGTGTAGGCAAGAGCATGAGGAATCATTTTGCTCCTCAAATAAGAAAAGGCAACATTTGATTTCATTTCACCACCTAAAGTTTTCAGCTTTTATTTTCCTTTTGACCATGTCAGGATATACACAAGAGGGAGAGGTCATTATTCTCCCAAAGAACAAGAATATCACCTCCACCACCACTTCTCCACACCCCCCCCCCCCCCCCCCCACCCACCAAAAAAAAAAAATCCCAACCCAAAAAGGGGATTACATTGTGTGAGTAAAAACCTTAAACAGACATAAAATGGTAAACATCATTTTCTAAGCAACTTGTCCATTCCACCACACTACCACCAAGGAAAAACAAACAAACAAAATCAAATCCAACAGTAAAAGATAAATACAGTCAACATCAACAAACTACAAGACCTAAATAAAATAACCCTAAACTGTAAATGGGGTACATACATCTGATTTAGGTTTTAATAAACAAAAACAAAACAAGGGTTTTGAAAGTGGTATTCACCTCGCCGCCATCATCCAAAACAAACACTTCCCCATGCTCAAAGGGTGACATAGTTCCTGCATCTGTGTTCAAGTAGGGATCTGTGAAACCCCCAAAAACACACAAAAATACATGAGAAAACTTGCTCCAAATCCCAAAAAGAAAACAAAAGACCCATCATATCATTTCTTCAGCTCTTCAGGTTCATGGTGTATTCAGAAACTGAAAAATACTCAAACTTTTTCTGGGTTTTGTTCATGTTATGTAATAGTGCAATGTGAAATCAAAATCCACAACAAAAGCCACCCAAATGTGGGCAGTTATCAGAATCTTGGCATCATCATCAACCAACCATGAAACCCTAGAAATGGAGGAGCTATTTTTAAGAAGACCCAAATTACAAAAATGCAAACATATAACATCCATGAATAATATACCTATTTTAATGGAGGTAACACGAAGACCACAAGCCTTAAGAAGCACACCAATACTGCTTGCCGTCACTCCTTTGCCCAAACCACTCACAACCCCACCAGTAACAAGCACGTACTTCATGATTCTTCTTCGATGAAATAAATCACAACTTTTTTGTTCTGTGATTTTCGACAAAAAAAAAAAAACCACGTAAAATCGATCGGGGGAAAAAACCCTAAACAAATTGAGGAAGAATCAGAGAGACCCAGATAGGAAATCGAAAAGGGTTTGATGGATGGGAAAGTTTGGAACAGAAAAGAGGCAGAGAAGGTGAAGGAGGGGGAACTCACAATTTGGGAGATCTTTGGCGGCCCATTCTTCCTTATAAATACAATTTTTTCTCCCTGTTTGTTTTTTTTTTATAGTTTTTTTTTTTTTTTTTTTGCCTTATGGGAATTCCTCTGTTTTTTTTTTTTTTTTGGTTAGGCAAAACCCTAGGAATGGTTAGTTAACACTTGAGAAACACCCTCTTTCTTTCTTTTTTTTATAATTTTTTTACTACCTCTGGGTCATATTATTTGTCATCTTTGAAAATTATGCAGTTAAATTTATTAAATTACTATCATTAAATTATTTAGAAAAAATATTATCATAAAAATATAATATTATAATTGTTAATAAAATATTATATAAAAAATATCAATTAAATAATAGCATTGGAAACTATGACAGTCAACAAAATGACAAATAATATGGAACATAGGAAGTTATTTATTTTTGGGTAGATAAATGTAAAGGTGTAAATCCCTATTTCAGTATTTCCCAAAAACTCCAAAAGATTTCCAATCTTTTAAAATTAAAAATTAAAAAATCCCCAAAGGATTGCGGTGGTATTACCATTTTGTCCTTGTGGATGTTGGTTCCTTGGCTTGCCTTGCCTCCTTGGGATATAACAAGATGATTTCTTGTAATTTCTTTGATGGAGACCTTGGGAAACAAAAGAAATGTGTATATGTGTCTAGCTTTGACCCATTATAATAAATTGAAGACATTACTCAAAATGAAAACATGTTGATAAATATAGTTTTATATCATAAAATTAAGGTAATGTTATTTGATAAGATTGAAAAATCGACAATAAAAAAGAGTTTATTTTAAAATATAAAGAAATATTGTGCAACTTTTTAGTGTTTATAGTTTATTTGATTATGTTGTTTTTTTATTATGTTGTTAAATGTGTGTCTATGCACCAAATTGCTCAATATTTGTTTGACACTTAAATCTTAAATGATAAAACTATTTCACTTTGGTAGTATGCATTGATACATGTACACAACTATAATTGTTAACTCATATTCTATGTGATCTTCTCTTTTATCTCACTTTTTTTATGGTAACGATGGAGTATTATATTGAAATTGCGTCAAAATTACAAGCGTCTTCATCAATAAGATGTCAGATATCTCGGGAGCCCTCTCCCACCTAAGGTCGCACTTTGAAATCAATAGGTTGGAGATGGACAAGCATGTGTGCTACTCTATTCCCCGATCTTCTAACATGACTAAAACTGCAGCTATCGAAAACAAAAACTAGTTCAAGAATACTAGAAATAAAGAATACTTATTACAAGATGAGTGGGCGGTAATATTAGTGAATCTCAAGTAATTTTATGAAAGAATGTGGACATCAATGAAGAGAGGAAATTGTGATTACTCTTGATATATAATTAAGAAGTTTTGGCAAAAAGAAATAGGGTTTTGGATGTTAATATACTGAACTTTTGGAGCGTTGAACAATAATATACTGAATTTTAACCTTGGACAATAATACACTGTATTTTGGGGGTGTTGAACAATAATGCACCCAAAATGATTCCGGCAGTGGCTAACTCGGTGACAATCCTACTTAGCGGGTGAAAAAGATGAATTGGCCCAAAAATATTTAAATTTATGGCATGTCAGCTAATCCACATATAAACAAAGGGAATCAACTTTGAAAGGAGTAAAAAAACATAAAATCATGCACATTTGGTTAAACGTGTTTTCGACTTTTCGCTGAGAGATTGTTGTTGTAGTTGTATAAAATCACATTTGCTTGTGTAGATTAGCTGACATGTCATAAATTTAGATATTATTTAGTCAATTTATCTTCTCGACCCGCCCCTTAAGAACGCCGCCAAGTCATGCCACCATTGAAATTGTTTCGGATGCATTATTGTCAAACACCCCTCAACGTTCAGTACATTATTGTCCAAGTCAAAGTCCAATATATTATTGTCCAATACCCCAAAAGTTCAATATATTAACATCCAAAAACCTATTTTTAAATTAGTTTTTACAATGGATAGGTTATTTCTTGTAAGCTATATAATTTATTCATAGAATTTTGCTTTAGGAAAAGAAAATATATATATGTTCATCAAATGATGGATCAATTATACAAAGGAACATAAGATTTGGACATGTAATTAGAATTTACAAAAAATTTCCGATTAACATGACCCTGTTTGACAATCAATTGATAGCTGTTAGCTGATATTTGTTTGGATTAGTTGTTTGACTTTAGCTGTTTAGGTTAATTGATTGTAAGAAAAGTGTTTAGTAAAGTATCTTTTTGTAAAAAGCTACATCAAAAAGTTTCATCAACTAGCTTTTTGAAAACTAGCTAGAGTTGGCAAAATTTTGTCCGACCCAAATTACCCGAATTGTCCGATCCGGAAAAAATCGGGTCTGGACATAGATTTTTCGTCCGAATTTTGATATTGACCGAATATTCGGACATAAAATTTCTCTTTTTTCTATTGTCCGAACCCGATTTTAGCTTCGTTCGAATTGTCCGTCCCGATTTGACTTGAAATAAAAGCGAGTCCGGACATGAATTTCTCGTCCGAATTTTGACATAGATCGAATTTGTCTGACCCGGATTAACCCGGACCCGATTTTTTGTCAGCACTAAAACTAGCTTATAAAAAGCTAATATAAAAAGTTACTTACCAAATACCTCAAATAGTTTTTTCACCTTGGTAAAAAAGCTAAAAACTATCCAAAAAACTAATAGCCTGTTTGGAGAGAAAAGTTGAATGGATTAGGTATGGAATTAGAATCATAGGGGGTTGGGTATGGAATTAGAACCCAAAATTGAAAGTGTTTGCCACTGTTTGGTGAGCACAGGAATGGAATCAAAGTTATAGTTATTGTTGTTGTTGTTGTTGTTATTATTATTATTATTATTATTATTATTATTATTATTATTATTTGTAATTTAATAGTTAATACTTTTAAAATTAAAAATTATCAATTAATAGTTATCTTATTCATTATTGTTTATTATTTATTTTTTTAATAATTATAAATTATGAATCATTCATTAATAATAATAATTTATTTATTGTGATTTATTATTTATTTTTCATTAATTTATAATTATTATCAATGATTAATAACTAATTTAAATAATTATTAATTGTAAAACCCCGAAAAATCCAACGATGTTGACCGTGACGTCGTTAATAGAATAGGTTTGACTTCGTTATTTACTGTTGTTCGTAATGTGTTTATTCATGCTAACGCTTGAGCTCGTAGGACCGTTGAGGGGCTAACAAGGGTAGAATAGTAAATTCCGCTGGTTAATATTACTATGTGATTAATTACGTGAATATTATTTGCCATGTGATTATGTGATTATTAGTATTAATATTATTATTACTATTATTAGAATTATTAGGTTTTTAGAAAAATCAGTTTTTATTTGTTAAATGGGTTGGATTAGGATTAGTTTTTGGGCCTAAATTGGGTATTAATATATATACACCTCTCCTTCCCCTCTCAAACCCTAAACCCTAATAATTCCTCCCTCAAACCCTAACCCTCACCCCCTCTCCCTTCTCTCTCTGCCGTCCACCTAGCCGACCACCGCAGCACAGCCGCGCCGACCACCGGAAACCACCACCGCCGTCGTTGTTCTTCTCCCTCTCTTCCTTTCTCTTTCTTTTTCCTTCTTTCTTCCTCTCGATCTCCCCGTCTCTCGCCCCTGCCCAGCCGCGCCACCGGACGTGCCGCCACCGACGCCACCAGCACCGTCGTCACCACCCGTCGCCACCCTCGCCGGTAACCACCGTGCCTTCCCTCTTCTCTCTCTTTTTCTCTCTTTTTCTCCCTTGCGCTAACTCCGCTCGTTTCGCCGCCCTCATCGCCGGCCGCCGCGACCTTTGGTGTCGCCGTCGCTGCCCGACCACCAGGCGACCTCTGCCCCGCCACCCTAACGTCGCCGGAGCCTCTCCCAGTCGAAGAAAAGGCCGCTCGAGTCACTGGCGATTGTTGCTCGGAAAATCGACGTCAACCACCCCCCTCCGACGAGCCCACGGTCGACGCCTGCCACCTGCGACCCCGACGCACCCCCTCCGACCGCCGCCGCTGCCGCGTCGCCGCGCGCTTGCCTAACCTACGTAAACCCTAACCCTAACCCTAACTGATTCTTGTTCTTTTCTTTTTCTTTTATTTTTCTTTTTCTTGTTTTAATATTAGTAATCTGTTTTTACAATTGTAATTATTATTGTTATTAATATTCTGTTTTTTATAATTATTGTATTGTTAGTGTTGTAATTAGGAAAATTAATTGTAATTATTTTTCTTGATGTAATTATGTGTAATTTCTTTCTAGTTGTTATGTGAAATTTTATGTTATAAATTGTAATTAGATTTAGGTTGTAATAGTTGATTATTTAGGGTTGAAAGTGATTCTTTAATATTCGTTGTATTCTTTACATGAATCGTTAGACCACAATATTATTGTATGTACGAACTTGGAAATTTATTACTTAGGTTAAATTCTTGAATGTTTAGTTGTTTAATCGTTAAGTCTTTTATTGTTTCCTAGGGATTAAATCTTGTTAAGTTGGTTACATGAATTAGGTTGATTTCTTGTTATTAAAACCTTAGGTTCTTGATTAGTAGTTTAATGTTACTAGGTTCTTTATGGTTCTTGTACATAGAAACCTAAGTCTTCTTGATTCTTGTAAATTAGTTAGGTTCTTGTTTCATTAAGTTAAATATCATGTTCTTTTATTTCTTAGGGTTCTTTCTTGTTTAATTCATGTTTAATTTTGCCTAAATAAGTTAGGTTGAGTTTATGTTTATTAGTTCTTGGTTCTTGAGTTAATCTTGTTTAAAAGAAATTAGTTTGTTTAGGATTCTTGATTAGAAGTTTAAATGTTTATATGTTCTTTATAGGTTATTCACATGTTCTTAAGGTTCTTGTTTATTGGTTAAGAAATTCATGTTTAGGATAGCGTTAATATTTCATGCATGATTAGTACAAGGTTAGTTTAGAATTTATGTACATGAGATATGCCATGATTAGTGTATGATATTTTATGCATGATTGTAGGATTAGATTAAATTATTAAAGTTGATTCATGTGTTGTAATTTGGTTCTTATGAAGGGAAGGTTGATTGTTGGACCTAAGTTGAGTTGGACTTCCTATCTTAGACCCTAGCTACTGTTTCGAGTCCAAATTAGAACCCCGAGACCGTTTGGTAAAAGTTAGAACCGAAATAACAAATTAATTGATTACCGTTAACGGGACAGTTTTGTTAGTGTCTAAAGATCAGGTTGCCACGGCTAGTGTAGTTACCTTTTGGTCAAACCCTTTGAACTGGAGGTTCCCTTAGATGTTGGGAACCATAGGAATTTTACGGATCGAACGTTTGAATTGTATAGCCCGGGTTATAACCGTTTTACCGGAACTTGTCAGATCTGGACCAATGGGAAAGACGGGTGTTTTTGAGGTCCTTCGGGACTGAGTTGGGCTTAACCATCAACATAGAAGTTTTAGTAGACATCCTGAGGTTTCCGAAAAGTCCAGAACCAGACCCATAGGATGTCGGGAAGTCGAGTTGTGACCCGTTTTATGTGAATGTTATAATCTGTCCTCTGTTTGCTTTTATTTATAAAGAATTGTTGAGTGAAATTAATGTGTGATCTTGTTATGTGTTTTCTTGGAGGTGTTAAGTGTAATTTCGTAAATGTTAGGAACCTAAGTGTTCCTAGGGGATGGGTTAGGTAGTTAATAGTTAATACTAACTTCGTTAGAACGCGTTTTGATTAGATAATTACTTTTATTCTAGGCCCGAGTTAGTGCGAGACGTTAGTGAGCTCAAGTGTGTTCTTCTTTTGCTGTGCTGTAAAGTATATCAGGTAATTGTCTATGCTCTAATCCCCATCGGGATGCTCTTTAAATGTGTTTTGATGTTTTATAATCTATTTTGAGAATTGCATCCCGAAAGAGGACTTTTGTGGAAATACGACCATCTGTTTTGATAAACTTTTTGATTCGATTGTGATCTTGGTTTATTTGAGTTGAGAAATTGGATGGTCTTTTATTCAAAGTTTTGTTAATGGTTTTGATAACTTGGGGTGGTTTGACTTGAGAGTCGTGAGTTGAGTTTGAATATTATTAATTAATTCAAGTGGAAACGTTAAGCGGGTTTCGGGGGATAACCTGTTGTGCAGGTGTAACAACCTGCAGGGTTATGGACCAGGAGATCAGGGCTTCCTTCCCTGATATAGGATAGTATTTTGATGCCTTTGGTAGGCGATGTTCTTGATGCCTTTGGTAGGCGATGTTACTTTAAGGGATTTGGTATCCCGCCCGCAAAAATATGGATTGGATGGGTTGAGGAAAACAGTTAAGGGTTAAAGGTTTGTAAAATGTTTGATTTGATCCCTCACCCCAAAATGAATTGAAATGAACTTAAACTGTTTTAAACGTTAGGGGTAGACATTATTGAGATTTCCCCCTCATTTTCTGAAATGTTTTGATTTCAGGTGAAGATCTAAATGCTAGGGACGGGAGTTAGAAGTGAGGACGACGAGTCTAGAAGTCCTTGAACCTTTTATATTGTTTTCGTTATGAATTCTTTAAGTTTGTTGAGTTGTTAGTAGTTGCCGTTAGCAGACAGTTGTGTTTTCCTTTCTCGCCTTGTATTCCTTCGGGGATACGGCAGTGACGCCCAAACTAAATTTGCAGTCTTCCGCTAAGTTTTGTCTGTTAACGTTAGTTTGACTTGACTTTTTATAATGGAATTTCCGGGGCGTTACATTAATTAATAAATGATTATTAATATTTATATTTTTTAATTATTAATAATATTGTTAATATTATTAATTAGTATTAATCATAAATTATTTAATATTATTTTTTATTTTCTATATATTATTTATTTTTATTTTTATTAATTATTATTAATTATTATCAATTATTATTAAGTAATTATAACAATTAGTAATTAATATTTAATTATTAATTATTAATATTGATTATTAATGATTAATGATTAATATTAAAATTAAAATTTATTATTAATTATTATTAATTATTAATCATTAATTATTAAATTTTATTAATATTAATTATTATTAATTATTATTTTTAATTATTAATTATTAATATTTTTATTAATGAACTTTTTTTATTTTTAATTAATTCTTAGTTATTAAATTATTAATTATTATCAATTATTATTGATTAGATGTAATAATTACTAACTAGTTATTAATATTAATTAATTCTTAGTCAGGGATAGCCTATTTCCCCCACATTTTGGAAGTTTCTAATCCCCCACTTTGGGAGGAATAGCAAATCTACAGAGATTGTTATTCCATTCCAGAAACAGTTCTCCAAACAGTAAAAACAGAAATTAAAACTCATTCCTGACCTATTCCATTCATTTTTTTGCTCACCAAACATGCCCTAAACGCTACCCAAAAAATTGGGTAGCCAAATACCCCAATTCATAGATATATAACATCAATATTCATGAGTATACCAAAAAACTAGCTTGTATAATGGTCTCATTTGATTCACTTTTAAATAGATTTTGGACTGTGTTTTATGGGCGTCAACTAATAATGCACCGATTTTTTTTTTCGACAATCATATACTGTACTTTGGGGGTGTTGAATAACAATGCACTTGAAATGAATTTGATGGCAATAAACACAGTGGTGGTAGGATCCTATGTGATATAAAAATTTAAAATATCGACTAAATTAATGTTATGTTAGCAAATGCAAATGGATTTTATTTTATTTTTTTAAATAACACCTTATTACTCTATATTTTTCCTAACCTAACGATGTAATTTTCTTTAAAAATAAAATAGAGTTTATCTCTAGTTATTTGGCTTTGATGGCATGACATTAAAAGATTTTATTTTTTTTTTGTTTCTCGGCTTGCTACTTAAGACCTCCATCAAGTTTCTCATCACTGGAATTGTTTCAAATACATTATTGTCCAATACCTATCAAGTACAGTATATTATTGTTCAAGAAAAAAAAATATACTCGGTGTATTAATGTCCAACACCTCAAAGTACAATATATTAGCATCCAAATGCCCAAATTCAAAACTTAATTAGCTTGAGGTGACTTTTTACCAAAGTGTTCATTAATATTTACCATCATGTTTTTTAATCAATACATATTTTCTAGGTCCAAAGAATGACTTCAAAATATATGAATTTTCATATTACATATTAAAAAAAAAAAATTAGAGTTGAGTACATAAAAACATTAGAATATCATTTTTTTTGGTGGGGTCATTCAAATGTCATTATGATCTAGCTTGTTAATCATGACACCATTTTATTGAGATAAACTTAATATGAAAATAGTTACAAGGAAATATAAACTTTTATGATATATCTGTGTCTCTATTTATCTATTCATTTGATTAATTTTTTTTGTCCCTAATTATATCATATTGTACATTTTTAAGGTAATTTTTATTAATTTTACATCTATATCTTCATCCCTCATAATTAATATTTAGTAATTCAAGTAATTTTATAGTTTTATTTCCTTATTTTGTTAAATATATTAGTTTCTCCCAAATCTTTCAGAGTGATATAAATGAAAAGGAATGGAAAATATTTACAAATAAATATAAACTATTACGATTATTTGAACATAAGTCTACTTTATCTTGAGACAATCATCCTAAACCTCCTCCTCCTCCTTTTTTAATTTCTTTTTTTCTTTTGCGACAGCTATTTTTGCTTTCTTATATATTGCTAAAAGAAACCGAAAAAACACATACGATCAACAAATTTATTATTTACCCATCGTTCTTTTTTATCTGCTATTCACATGAGGTCCATCTTTGATAATATGACTAAATATGTTATGAAAATCAATCCATTTCTTTCAAAATAAAAATAAATTAAATAAAAATCACCTAAACTAACACAAGTAAAAGGATAACCTTAATTATTAAAAAGAAACAAAGTCCAAAGTCTTTATTAAATTTTGTTTTCTTTTCTTGTAAAACACAAGTCCAAATCTTTGACTAAGATATTAAAACCGACAGATATATATCTAATGATTAATATTGACTAACTACACAAAAAAAAAGAAAAGAAGAAAGAAATCAAGCTAAACAATAATTAAAAGGCAAAATAATTACTGTACTATGTAAAGCAAATTACTTGATTATGTATGCATGAAACGTATAAATACAGACAATATAATGTTGATTGTTAGCTACTCAAAATTTAAATCAGATATACTAGCCATATTGTATAGTGCAAATTAAATATAAGAATATACTCTTATAGTTCCATTTTATTTTTTTTTAATAATTTGGATTGATTGTCAATAAAATTAAAGTATTAAACTATATATCTCGATACTTTCATTGAAGTATCAGGAAAAAAAAGGATGAGAGGAATTATTACTATCATAATTCATATACCACAATTTGCCATATTAATAAAAAAACCATCACATATTACTGTATTATATCACAATTTAGTGAATTTACCAGATTAATCATAATTTTTCTCTCCTCACTTTTCTTACTACTTTTCTCTTTTTTCTCTCCTCACTTTGTTACACCAACCATTCTTACCAAAAATTTTGCCACAATATACCACACTATATCATATCATGTCACACTATCCATATTTTTTACCATATCATACCATTGTCTCACTTTACACACGGTAAAAATGAAAATATTCTAAAGTGATAATAAGCAATATTATTGTATTGTTCTTTTATTTTTTATTACAATATAGGTGATTAATTTTATAGTTTTTACTGCATATTAATATCCTTGTTTTTTTTTTTTACATATGACGTTTAGGAATATGGGCGGAAAATCAATATTTAAAAAATATGAGTAATTAATAAAAAATGTTTAAATGACATTTTAAAATTATCTTAAATCATTAACAATACAAAAAAAATATTAAGTGTAAATAGGAAAAATAATTAACATATATCATTAATATTATAAAGTAATAGATATTCCGTCTGTCCCAAATTAATTGACACTTTGACTACATTATAACTGTTAATTATTCACAAATTACAATGAGTTACACTATAAAATTACCGTTATTAGAAAGATACTTTACTCAAAATTTTACTAGAGGTGATTTTATATTGCAGCTCATTGTAATTTATAAATAATTAATGGTTAAAATTTAGTCAAAGTGTCAACTAATTTGGGATGAAAGGAGTAATATAAAATTTAAAAAAATAAGAGAGTTGTTTAACTGGGAAATGGTTTGGTGGCCCATTGAATTATGAATATTTTTCATGAAATATATGGTCTCACATGGGAGTGCACATGGGGCACTGGTCCTGTTATTTTCCTGTCTAGGGATGGATTTTTATTACTCCAACACATTCATGCATGGACTCTACTAAAATTAACTCTTTAGAACTACCCCAAAAAAGAAAAAAGAAAAAGAAAAACCCTTTAAAAAAAACGGCGAGTAAAAATTACTCCTTTCCGATCCGTTTCATATTAATTGACATATTTGGAAATTATGCAGTCAAATTGAAAAAATTTTGATCATAAATTTCTCAATATATACAATAAGTTGTTATATAAAATTACTACATTATATTCGTAACGGAAAATACTATCATAAAAGTATAATATTGCAATTGTTAATAACATATTACGTAAGGAATTATCCATTAAGAAGTGAAATTGGAGATCGTGAAAGTCAAAATTTTGACAATTAATATGAAACGGAGGGATTAGAAAATTTGGACATCATTATTTATGTTCAATGCATCAGTTTTATCTTTTAGCCTAGTCCTGATTTTAGGGCACTCTTAACCTAGTCCTAGTCTATAGTCAATCAAGTCAATATATCTCCATGTTCCAAGTATATGTTGCTCTTTACCCCCTTTTTTTATAATAATTATTCCCTTCATTTCATATTAATTCTCATTTATATTAGTTTTTTGATTTCAAAATAATTGCCACTTCCCATTTCTAAATACCTAATTGAATTATTTTAATTTAAATAGTTATTATAACTTTTTACTTTTTCAATCAATAAACTACTCTATACTATCTCACTACTGACACCTTGCTATGCGAAAAAATACCTTGAAAATAATATTATTTAATTATATAGGTAGTTTTATTAGTTAAAACTTAGTATGTACAATTAGTTAGAAATGAAGTGAGTATAACCTTTACATTTGAAAAGATATAAAAAACAACAACTTATTTAAGGTGAAAATATTAAAAATAAAATCTTATTTAAAGTGATAATTATTATTAAGAGAACGTTTGGTAGAAACCCTAGGGAAATTTTTTCCGGGGAAAATTTTCCATGGGAAGTCTTCCATGGGAAAAATTTTCCCTAGAAAAATGTATGAAATGGTGGGCCTGCCATAAAATTTTTCCCATGGTCAACCTATTTCCAAAAATGAGGAAATTAAGTCAACCCGGAAAAATTGACCATTTCCCCGAGGCTTTTGACCAACCAAACGCACCCTAAGAAAAGGGAGGAATAGCTTCTTTATTTATGTTTTGGTACAAAATTACATATTTATTTCAAGGAGTATAAAAAAATGTATGAAATTAAAGAAATGAAAGTTACTTTAATTATGCATGTGCTATTATATATGCGTATTGTGATAATTGCATGGAAACAAATTATTTTTACAAATTTGTACATAGAATTTAAAACGATAAAAAAAGAAAGGAAGGAAGAAGTCAAAAAATAATTATCAATTATGGAATATGGATAAGAAAGGGGAGTGAAAGGAGGAAATTATGGTGGTACGTAGTTATTATTGTTGGTCAAGAAAAACCAACCTAACGACCAACTAACATCCACGTGGAATCACCTCACCATGGTCCCATTTTTCCTTTTCCTATTTCATCCTCCTCTCTACTTTATGCCTACTCTCTCCAATGCACTTCCTATTATCTGCTCTAGTATTTACAGATAGATGTTAGGTTGCATTCAAGGTTAATAGATTCAGATCATAACTCAGATTTACGGGTAGTTATAATTGGAATTTATTCATGTAAGATTGTGGATCAGAATGTGGATAGTAGAATCATATTGAGGATTTATCGTATATTAAGATTGAGATTTTAATAACTATAGTTGCCTTAAATTTTTCAGTCTGAATAAATTTGATAACTGTATTAAACCTTTATTTTAGAAGTAATTATCAATGAATTTAACATATTGACAGTAAGCGATAAATGTAAAATTGTTCATGTTAAACATGACATATTAACTCTATAATTTTCACCTTTGAGAATTTTTTTTTACATGAATATTTTGATTTTTATGGAGAGCATGCGGTATGGGAATAATTGTCAATTGACTATTATCACTTCAAATGTCATGTTATAATATATTATCAACAATGAGTTTGCCTTATTTAAAAAATATATATATATATGCATACATTTATAGGAAAATTGGATTCTAATAATCCCTACTTTTGCAAATTGGATGATGGTGGTCACTACTTTCACTTTGTATTCTGGTGGTCCAAAAAATATATAATTGGATTTGAGTGGGACCCGCCGAGTTAAGTGGTGGTAACTCGGTGATTTTTTGACATGACACGTTAAAGTCAACCCGGTCAAACACATCCATGTCATAAAATGATATGGGTAGTGGGCTAGCTAGAGCCTAGATGTGTAGAGGCTATAATGAAAGAGACAAAACTTTAGTTAAATTAGTTTCTGTAATTAATTAAATTATGATTAATGTGAATTTGATAAAGTAGTGGGTGAGGGGTCTAAGCATATGCAATGTTTGCATGACTCTCGCGCTTAATTTTTAAAATTTTAATTGAATGCAGTTAAAGTTAAAATGTACTATATTTGTCTCTATATTTTTTTATCTAATTAATTTTAGAAAATTAATATATACTGAAAATTGATGTGAAAAATTTATAATTTACTCGAAATATTCTAATTTTATGATTGAAAATAATAATATAAATAAACTTATTAATTAGAGGTAAAAAAATGACAATTAAAATTGTAAAATGAGCACATATTTTTGGAAAAAAAAGTTAGGTAAGAAAATAGTTTAAACCAGAGTTAGTAATTTGATTTAGGTGTAGTAGATTACAGTGTGGTACCGTAATCATTACCACACTTCACCACACCATAATCATTACTAATATATCTATTCGTTTTTCTCTCCCCTCACTTGTCTTCTCTATTTTTCATATTATTTCTTCCCACTTATCCCACTTACCATAACTCTCACCACAATTCACCATAATTCATCACACTTCATTAAATTTCACCACAACGCATTATTACCACACCGCAACTAACCGTATAGAAGAACGAGAACTTATTTTTTACTTTTACTTTTTTGGGAATGGGGGGAATTAATATAATCGGATTTTCGGATCAATTTACTGACAAAGACGGCAATGGAGTTGGAAAAAAAATGTGGAGAGAGAAACTAAAGACATGAGAGTGAGTTATTACCAGTGAAAGTTATGGCAGAGATATGTGCTGTTCTTGTACTATTACAAAATAAATATGGTCTCAATTAAAAACCGCTTACAAATAAATATTACCTTCATTTTAAAATATTTGTTATTTTATTAAATTTTGATAGTTAATTAGTCATAAATTATAATGAGTTAAAATATAAAATTACTGTCATCAGAAAGATCTTACTAAAATTTACAATGACATTAATTTCATATTATAACTCATTGTAAATTTGAGACTAATCGACAATTAAAATTTAGTCAAATGACAAATATTTTGAGATGAAGACAGTAATTAATTGACATAATTCAACATATATATCACAGTGGCATTCAATGCGTAGATTATACATCACAATATTTATGAACTATCATGAAGAAATTGGATCATTTTAGATCTCGCGTTAACGAGATTGTACTGAAGTATGTTGTTACATTGTTGTACTAAGAAGAAATTGGGTTAAATTGATTTTGTATATATGTATTTAAATTAAAAAATCATGTTACCTAAACCTAAATGAAAAACAAACCTCTAAAATCTTGTGCCACCTTTTACTATTTTACTAGATGCTAACCATGGGCATTTTTCAAATGACATTTTTACTTGAAATCATAATCTTTTTTTTTATTTTTCTACTACATTATTTATAAATAATTTGGAGCAATATCTTAATAGAAAGATCCCTAAACTCTAATATATATTTTTATCTTTTTTCTTTTTAAACAAAAAAAACTCTAGGTGGCATGATGGTTTGGAAAATGCTTGCATACCAATTAAACAGAATATACTTTATAATATTGAAGAGGAATTAATTATGAATTTGACCGTGACTGTGGTCTTTGTGAGGGTCCCATTTATAAAAATGCATGGGACCAAACTTTTTCACCTTTATGGAAAATAGCTTGAAAGATTTCTAAAAAAGATTTGCAACCGAAAGCAAGAAAACCAAGTAAAACTTCTTACATAGACAAAGTATCATTAATTTCAACCATACATATGAAAAACAACATTGTTTAATTTATTTAATTATAAGAAAATGATAAATATTTTATTTATTATACACTTCATTACTAGCTACTTTATTATGTGGGAGAATAACCTAATAGATCTCTTGAGAAAAAGGGTTATCTAAAGTCGTTGAAAAACAACATTATTTAATTTATTCATAAGAAAATGATATATATATATATATATATATATATATATATATAGGGTTATTGGATAATAATAATATAAAATTTGGGGGTATTGGCCGATAATATCTGACAATTTTATTGAATTTTAGTATCTAACTATTGACCTATTTTCCAGTAATAGTACAACACTGAGTTATTAGGTTTTTGACTTAGGAGAAAGATGATATGTCACCTAATTCTCTTATCCAAAGGCTCTGACAAGTTGAAAAAACGTTAACTACCACTTTTTTTGCCAATAAGCAACAGTAACCAACTTAGCAAAACAATGTTGTAAAAATAAAACTTTAATTGTTTTTAGTTAAATTGGTAAATGATGGTTAGTTGACATATACGAGTGACAATTAACATTTTTTCCACTTGCTCCAGCCTCCAGATCATACAATTAGACGGCACCTCATCTTTTCGTCGAGTCAAACACTTACCAACTCGGTGGCATACTATTAGCGGAAAAAAGGTTCAAAGTTGGTATAGTTAGTATCCAACAAAATTGTTGATATTATTATCGGCCAATACTCTCAAAGTTGGTATTATTTTTATCCAATAATCCATATATATATATATATATATATATATATATATATATATGATAAAATTAATGTCTTAAAATAAGATTTATATTATTGTTTAGGCCATGTTCTTTTGTACGGTGCGGTGCGATGCGGTGTGGTATCACAACTCACCATACTACAGTTACCACTCAATATTTTTTTCATATTTTACCATATACCACATTTTTACCACAATCATTACCAATATATCTACTCACTTTTCTCATCTACTTTATTTTCACATTATTTCTCATCACCTACCATATCAGTTATATTTTCTACAAATTATATCATACCATTCCACATCTTATCGCATTTTCTATCATTGTACTGTGTCACACAATCAGTGGTGAATATGAACATTTAAATTAGGGGAGACCAATATATTATCACATTTATTTAATAAACAATTAAATTACACTAATTTTAAATATTTTTTGGGGGTTAAGGGTGCGCGTAGCCACCCCTAACCAACCCAAAAATACACCCATGCCACACATATTAAGTTACCAACTGTATAAAAGAATAATGTCTTAATTTGGCTGAAAAGAGAAAGATTCATATATGTTGTTAGTTGTTACTTTTTACTATCATATCATGCGTGATTAGTTATTTTAACAATATATCCACTAATCTACCCATGGATATATAAAAAGGTTGGCATGTTTTCACATTATCATTGTTACTACATACGAATCATACTAGGAAGCCTTGGAAGTTATATGCATGCAATGCATACGTACCCTTGAAAACTGAAACTCTCTCTCTATGTGTAAAGGAATACTAGAGTACAGCATGGGACATCAAAACAGACGTGGAGCTGACTTGGTTCACATGCGTCAACATTGAATGTCACATATCCTTCATCCAATGGGTAACTTTTTTTTTTTTTTTTTAATAGAACTATTGCCCCTTCCACCAGAAAAAAAAGAGGTTGAATTATCTCCTTGATCACTTGCCATCTGGAGTAATAAACTTATATATATATATATATATATATATATATATATATATATATATATATATATATATATATATATATATATATATATATATATATATATATTGGATTCTAATAATCTATACTTTTACTTTTTGTATACCAATAATATCTACTTTATTTTTGTAATTCTAGTAGTCTAAAAACAATTGTATTCTAGACGTACGTCACCGAGTCAAGTGGTGGTGATTTGGTGGTTTGCTGATGTGTACCGGTGGGAGTGTTTGACTAATAAATTATTATTATAATTGTATTTTGGTAGTCCCATTTAAATTGTTATTGTAGTCTAGTAGTTCAATTGAAATATTTATTGTATTTTGGTGATCTCATTTCGTAGTTGATTATATTATGGCGGTCTGAATTCTTGATCAAACATACTTTTGCCGGTACATGTCAGCAAGCCACCGAGTCACCATCACTTGACTCGGTCACATCCCACAAGAATACAATTTAATTTATTTTTGAACCACTAGAACACAAAAACAAAGTAGAGATTATTATCATACAAAAGCTGAAAGTAGGGATTATTGATAGATTGATTTTTTTTATGAAATTTGGATTGATCTTTTGTTTGATAATCTTTTTTTGTGGTGGGGGGTAAATAACAGCAATTAACGTCCGTACTCCTCAAAGGGTAGTATATAGGCGGGGGACCAACTCTTAAATGCAAGATATAACTTTATAAAATCAATTTTAGAAAAAATGGCATGATTCACTACTATAATTATAATACAATATATAAATTGCATAAAGTTTTATTTTTGTCCATAATTGTTTAAATTTACAAAAAAGTGTCTAAATATGTCTAATAAATGAGATCATTCGATTATGGTATCATTCATGCATTCTAATTAAACATCTTATAACTGATAAATAACAGTACATATCAAAAAATTGGTGTAAAAAATCATAATACATACTAATTTCACGAAAATAAAACCCTTAGACAGTATCTTACCCCATAACACATATCATTACTCATAGTTTTATGGTGGCCTACTCCATGATTTTCCTCACCTAATTTATAGGCATTAATATTTGAACTTTATCTATTAGTTACTCTATATTCTAATTTTGTAAGTCATTCTTATAATAGATAGTGCAATTTACGTATGGAGCGACTTTGACACCCCATCGATCATTTTTGTGTCTTGGGGGAGTAATTAACCACACTACTTAATCTCAACAAAATTAATAAAAATAAAAGAGATACATACACATGTTTCGCTTTATTTTATTTTTAAAAAATACAAACATATAATTAACATCGGAGTTTATATATATATATATATATATATATATATATATATATATTAAATGTATCTTTATTAATGGGTGAAATGACCAATTTCAACAAGCAATAAATAGAAAATTTTGCAGAAAACCTATGAAACATTAGTTCATAGAGATTAACTAAGATACTAAAGTTAAATTACTACTACCTCTATCCTAATTTATTTGTCTAAGTAACTAATTTTTTTTGTCATTTTTTGTTTGTCTCTTTTACAATTTCAATGATTGTCATTCGTATTTTACCCATAATAATTAAATATGTTTAGAATTCCAACAATTTTAGTTTTTTTTTTTGCACAAAGAATTTTGAAGGGTAATTTTGGCAATTAACAAACTTTTCACACTTAAAATTTTGACTATAAATATCTCAATATATATAATGATTCATTAAATAAAATTACTATCATTATATTTTTAAGGAAAAATACTATCATAAAAGTATAATATTGTGATTGTTAATATATTATTATAAAATATATTATCAATAAAAAAATGACATTGAAAACCATGACAGTCAACAAAAGGACAAATAATATAGAACGGAGGGAATACTCGATTGCATTAATAATTAAGCATCTTACACTCAACTCCTATAATATTCACCACCCTCCCCCTCTTACTCTCTATTCTTGATATAACTTCATGTTTGCATTTATTTTTTCCATCTTCTCAAGTTCTTAATGAATTTCAAAACACAAAAATCTAGATTTCATAAACACATATTCTCATTTCTCTATTCTTGTGTCAAGATGTTTATCATTTTCGTAATATTATATACACGTAAACAACACGTAAAAAAGTTGAAAGGAAAATCAGAATTAATTACTAAATGCAATAATTAAATCCAATAAGCTAGAAATAAATGCATTAAAATGTTGAAGAAAAATGAATTATAGCTGGTTAGGGTTTGGAGATTAATTCTGACCAAAAACAGGTGCATGCCTCATTGCCTCGTCAGCCATGAGTCAAGATGATTGTATGCCTCATAAGCTCTGATGTTTACTTCTCACACACTCAACTATCCCTTATCTTACACATATCTAACTCTAAAAGAACGTCGTGGAAAATATATACACACTCACAAGCACACACAGAAATTGATATGAACGTAACAATGAGGATTGAAATTACGTATGTTTGTTTCGTCTTAGGGTGACAAAATGCCATTGCTTTTGATCGCCATGCAAGATGCATGTAGTCAAGTAGGCAATGACACATGATATGTGTGACTCGTTATTTGACTACTTTGACGTGTATGTAGGATTGGTTTCTCTACTTTTACGCGTAATTTTTGGCGTGACTTTATATTTATTTGAATCTTAGCAGACTTAGCTTGTATGAGGTTTTTATTAGTACTGTTGATAGTGCTGAATTTTCTAAAGATTATAAGACTTTAAACAATTTTTTTTAATCGTTATAAACTGATGTACAAGTATATCAGAATTTACCTTGAAAGTATGTTCGGATAATGTTATAGGCGCGCGAGTCCTCAATAACTCACTAAACTGAAGTTATTGATTTTTTAACATTGCGACTGAGATGTGAATCTTTTTTGGTTGTCGTGGGCGCGCTGTTTTTGCTGTTTGTTTATGTTTATCAATGTTTGATTGCAAGCTTTTTCTTTTGGAATTGGTTGCCTGCTATTTTGTAATGCGATTTTGATGTATTCTATGAACTTTAAGCCTATTGGCTTTCAATAGTAGAAAAAAAAAGTTTGTTAAGATAATTACAGTATGAAAAGTAAAGCAATTCTCAATATTTATTAACCATTAATTTGAGTTATTCTATATTCATTTATATATAAGCTGGTTGGAAATAATTAAAAGTTAGGATTGGAAATCTGCCTACATAATCGGATTTCTGTCTCCTTTTAATATCTCAATATCATATTCTTTGATTAATGTTCAAATGTAGATATACATAGGATGCGAATTTGCAAATTTCATGACATCATATAATAAAACTGTTTAGAAGTTGTAATTAGGATAAGGTTGGTCTGAAAGCAAAAAGCCGGCAGGTTTCAGTTTTGTTTTTCTTGATAGCTATGTTTTTGGTATATTCTTTAATTCCAATAATAAATTAATTAAATTAATCAATGCCCTATAAGCCCTATACTCGAACCTACTTTTCTTGCCCAACTCTATTTATACACGTGTGAATCAATTTTTCTTGTCTCAAAATATATAGAGAAAATTCGACATATATATATATATATAGTTTAATATAGAAATAATTTGATTTTGTGGTAACAAATTTGCAAGAATAAGAGTGAGTGGTAAATTTTATGTTAGCTGCTTAATGTTTTTATATTATTATAATAAATATTTAGTTTTACCTTTATAAAATTCATTTGTACAATAGTGTGTGTTTAAGCCAAGTTTTCACAAAGTTATTATTCATAAATAAAAGTGTTTCAGATACCATATTATTCTCACATTTATATATATAATTTTCAATTTGTATTAATTTTTTCTATGTTTGTCAAAAATTTAATGTACATGAGTTAACCTCACATCTAAGATACGGATAAAAAAATATTTCAATTTTTAGGAACTACTACTATTATTAACTAAAACATACATCATATCAAAACATATAAAATTTAGGGGTAATTAATAACTCATTATTTCAAAATTTCCTCTTAAATCTCCCATTATAAATACTCTTAAGTTACTGGACTGTGACGTAGTTTATAGAGAAATTCGGTATATGCTAATATGCATGTCATATGAGAATTTGGACTTACATTTGACTAGTTGCTTGGTTTGTGAGTTAGAAACATTGAAAAGTAGGCTAATGATGACAAATTGTTAAATGAAAATATATGAGTTTTGGAATCGGTAAGGCATCTATTAAGTGTCTTGCCTAGGTATAAAGTTTATATATTTAGGTATTAAATTGGAAAGAAAATATATGACTGACTCAATTCTATAACTATAATATTACATATAAATTGTTTAAAATAACAATTTTATCCATAATTTTAAAAATTTACAAAAAGTGTCTAAAATATTTCCATCGGATGAGGTTCATTCGATCAGGGCGTCATTTTTAATTATGGCATAGCCAAAACATTTTAAATTTTTTATAATTGATAATTAATAGTATTACCCGCTTGCTTTTCATCGCCCACCTTTTTACTATTGTCGCCCACCTTTCGCATAATATTTCCAACCCACGCCCTTGAACCTCATAACTTCACTCTCCACTATCTCTCTAGTTTATCTCTCTAAAAAACGCTCTCAACCATCAACCACCACAAACCACCCTCATACCGGGATTCAATCGACGAATTTGAGGTATGTTTCGAATTTGTGATTTGAATTTATGGTTTTATGATTTGTAAATTTTAATTTCTAACGAAAAAACAAAAAAAAAAAATAAAAAAAGGGTCCGCACGTTGCCGCAAGAAGCACGGCAAGCCGCGTGCCGAGATCGGCATGGCGCGGCGTGCGGGATTTGGGCACGGCTCGGCGCGGCTTGCCGTCTCATTCATCCACCGTTTTGCTAAATCGTTTTGGTCTTATTTATTGTTATATTTATTAATATTGTTATTTTTATGTTTATTAATATTGTTATTGTTATTTTTATTAATATTGTTATTGATAATAATTGCTATTAATATTATTATTGTTAATAATTGTTATTAGATTATTGTTAAATAATAAATAAAAATTAAAAATTATATTTATTAAAGTTAATATTGTTATTATTAAATATGAAAATTATTACTATTGTTATTATGAATATTATAGTTAATTATGTGTTAATTTGATAATTATTAGTGATTAATTGTATTATTTTTATTAATATTGTGTTATGAAAATTAATATTGTTAATATCAATATTAATGTTATGCATGTGTTAATATGACAATTAGTAGTGATTAATATCGTGATATTGATTCGTTGTTAATATTTGATGCGTTAATATTATTTAGTGATTAAGCATGTGTTAATGTTAGTTAGTGATTAATTGGCTTAGAAAAAAATGGTAATTGTGATGTAGGGCTAAGTTTACGGGTTAGTGTATATTCCGAATAGTTTATATGTAGTTGTGTTAGAAGGATGTTGAGTTTGGATGATTTTGGTTGTTATTTGTAAGTAAGTTGGCGTATATAGTTGGTATGGGTAATTTATTCATAATCCAACTTAATTGTCAATTTATGTACTAATAACTCCAAATGATGACATAATAGTTATGTCACATCCATTTAATAACTTATGTACTCAACAACCGGTTGATACGTAAGTGGATATATAGGTTATTTTGTGATGGTACGTTAGGATAATAATTATGTTAATGTATAGTTATTGTATGTTAGTTGTATACGTGAAAGAAAGAGGTTGAGTTTTGGGTCATATTAGTGTCCAAGGAGAGTGTGTTGTAACCTGATAATGTATGGTTGAGAAGGTTAATCAATGCCCCGCATCAACTCTTGTTTATCTGTTTGGTCCCCAGTAGCCCAGTCGTGATGAAATTGGTAGTCTGCGGTGGTGCAGGAGTTAGAGCGTGTCAGTTCGGTCAATGCAATGTTTCTATTGTGGAGCCTGGTGGGTCAACAAGAAATATTACATTGTATCGAATCTGATATGCTTCTAACTCCCAGAGCACTGTAGACCTTCTTATTTCATTGGCGACGATCTTGTATTTTGGGAACCAAACAATTAAACGAAGTCGATGCAGGTGAAAGTCTTTTTCAACCATATATTAATTAACGATTAAACAACACACTCTCCTTGGACAATAACATGATCCTCTTGCCTCGTGACACGACTTAGGTAACCAACACACGCTAACCCATTTGCGCATATTATTGCGACTTAAATGATTTTGGTTGTTATGTATGTCTTCATTTTGCAGGTGATCTAAAATGGTAGGGAAGGGCAAGGGCCGCGGGTTTTACGGACCAGGCGAATCGACTTGTGAGTGTTTGGAGGGTGAGTGCAGGGACCCCCACAGGCCTTGATGTGATGCGTCGACTCGCCCGTCTTTGGTCGTGGTAAGGATGCAGTGATGCGGTGGGGACCGGCCAGGGACACGGTAGTCGGGCCATGGATTTCGTTGACCATCTCAACCGGGCCATGGGTGAGTCTAGCGGCTCTACAACATCGGTCGGGGGCGATGAGGCAGGAGCCGAGATGCGGATGATCCCGACCTCCATCGCCAATTTTTCGACTCATGGGCGGATTCTGAGCCATCGGGTTTCATGCGGATGAGGATGCATCCGTGAGTTGCCCCGGTCGAAGGATGGGCAGGAAGCGGTTACGCTCTTGGTGACGGTGGGTCGATGCGAGATATTAGAAAGAAGAGCGTGGCGCGACAATTCTGGAAGATTGGTGGTAACGTTCGGGGACTGCAATTCCCTCATTGATACCGAGCTTTGGAGGTCACATTGCTCGGGTAATATGGGAGGGTCGCGGCGTTAAGCCTCGTGTTGTCCTTGATTGCACGGCGAAGAAGAATGCGTTGAGGAGTTGTGGTCGACACGCCGATTGGAACTGAATGCCGGTACGCAGGAAGAATCCAAATAACCAACTTGGAGGTGATGTACGATCACATCGACTCGGCGTTGATCTCGGCGTTCGTTGAGAGGTGGCAACCCGACACAAACACATTTCACCTTCCCTTTGGTGAAATGACGATCATGTTGCATGATGTGCAACATATATTGGTCTTGCGGTTGATGGCTTGATGCGAAGGACTTCCTCGGGAAGTCGTTAACCGTCACGTGCCGTGATTTTGAAAAAGCAATGGCGGGTGAAGGTGATAGCACTTATGACAAGGGTGGCATAGTGACTCCCATTTGAGGACGATCGGTTTAACGACCGATTTTCCCATTCCCATAGGATACGGGCGTGGTTGTTGAGCATGCTCGGTAACACTATCCTTGTGGACAAATCGAGGATAGAATTAGGCGCATCCGTGGCCTAGCGATGTTATCGTTGATCGCATTGCTTGGGGGCGGTGACCTTGGCGTTCCTTTACCGCCATTAGGGATGGCGGCGGCGGATCGCCAAGATGGCGGGTGTTTGACCTGCTGCGCTGGATCTCTGAGTACTTTCACGATTTTAGGCCACGCGAGCGGCTGTTAATGGGCCTCGGGCGGCGGTGGTCCCCATCCGCCCGGCAAGTTCGGGGCGGCGCTGCGGCGATTGAGGCCTCGTTGGATGCGTTGACGCTGGATCGTGTGAGTTGGGCCCCGTACGGTCCTGCCCCGTACAAGTCATGTACCAGGACGTTGTACAATGGCGGCATTCGTGCATACGACATCACTGAGCTGTACATGCCCGATCGTGTCGTTCGGCGATTAGGGTACCTCTGACATATCCCACGGCGATTATCGATCCCAAATAGCGGCGACCGGCCGTGAAGGGCCTACAACTGGAATTCGTGGAGGCTAACGTCAGCGCTGACTGGGCGGGGTTTCCAATCAACAACAAAATGTCAGTGCGTGATGTGCCCCGCACGAAACAAGTGCCGTGGGAGTCGGATGTCGCCTACAACGACTGGTATGCGGCCCATTCACACAAATTTTTGAACAACAATGCCTCCGCAAGCCAATCGACAGTGGATGACCTTCCGACGCACGACAGGTACACTTAAACACTCATCATAATTAATTATTTTAGTGTTTTTTTTTGTTGTATTTTTTATTGATCTGACCGATTTTTTTTGTAATTTTTTTTTTATAAAAGTGGGCCTATACATGGGCTTCATTAGTTCAACGGGGGAGGCATCAGTTCCAAGCGGACGATGAGACAGCGACAATTAACCGTGCTTGGTACGATGAGATGGTCGATTTGCACGGGCGTTGGTGCGGCGGATGCACATTGAAGTCCCCCAGGAGGAAGACGATGATGATGAGGAGTAGATGGTGTTGTTTAATTTCATTGTTTTTAATGTACCCTAAACTAAGTGTGGCTTTGTGTTGAACTAACTACCTGATTATGCGGTCAGTTTTCAAATTTGTGTTTTTATTGTTTTTTTAATGGGTATATGTATACAACGTACAACTACAACAATCATTGGCGTTGAGCGGCCCTAATAGCCTGCCATCTATCAATACGAGCCTGGAAAGGCTCATCCCAACCCTCAACAGTTATGTCTCTAGCTGCTCGCCATCCAATATGAATCGGCGGTAGAGGGCAGTCATCCCGTAAATGTATAAGCATGAAGTGGTTATTGTATCGCACAATTCCCTGAACTTTCGCAGGTCCCGTAAGTCTAGGCCCTCCTCTTATGGGTAATATTGATATGCATAGTTCAGCTGTCTGCGATCGTGGACCAGGAGGTGTTGACAAGAAGACCCACATCATATTCATCGTTGTCGCAGCTGGAAATAAGTCATTTGGAGCCGACATCCAATGTTCGAACGGGGCTGGCCCAGCCAAGTGGCCGTAAATCCGTGCGTGTGTCTCAAGGAAAATCTCCTTGCTGTTAGAAAACGCAGAAACATATGCATTTTCATTCGCCCGCAACTCAGTGCTCATTGAGACCCTAGCGATTGACCACTTTTCCTGATCCCCGTAACCTGCCTCGGCCACGCATCTGAACCCACAGTTGCCATCAGCTTCCACATCCGTCCATCCAACGACGTATGGCAGAATGAAATGTGGCAAAGCGTCCTCGAACGGGAACGGTTCTTGACGCATCCGGTTGATACCTGTTGACCCCATCCCAACTGATGAAGAACTGGTTCCCTTTTTCCTTGACGAATTCGTCGTTGTCTTGCTACCCCGTCCCGATGATCGTCCGTACTCAAACGCACTGGGATTGCGTCGCGTTGATTTTGATGTCTTCGGTCTGCCGGGCCGTGGGGGGCTTGTCTGTGGATCAGGAATATACTCACTGTCGGGATTCAACTTTCCATTGAGGACACTGTTTACGTGTCGTACAACTGCTGGGTCACTCTCCCGAACACAGTTGCATTCCTCAAAATGTTCTAAGTCTGTACCTGGTGGAATATCATTTGAGCATGCAGCTTCACCATCGCCAATCACTGACAGTTGTCTCCAAAACACATTTATCCGTGTCAGCGGAATTGGCTCTCCAGATGCGTAAACTTCCATCATAGAACACGCGCACGGGAGAAGGTGGGTCCTCGACACCAGGTGATCGCATAAGTAGCATTCATTTTCATACCTCATCGCCAGCATCTTATTGAGCTCATACGACATAAGGTCCAACGCATGATGAGATACTCTTCCGTGCAAATTCTTAAAGAAATGAGATCGACCTAATTCCCTGTGCGTGCTCCTTGACTGTTCAAGCTCCCTCTTAATCTCCGTATGTTGATTCTCCAAGTGAAAGTGAATCTTCGCAAACACACGATCGAAGGTGCCTCTGGAACTGCCGATATAATACTTTAGTGATGAATGCTGGCTCTCAACTCTTGAAGTGGCTGTGTTCCCCATATGAGGTACGTTGTCGGTCCAAGCACAAACAAATTTTTCCTTATGACTCAGCCACGTTCCCGTAAGATAATCAATTATCGGTTTGTTTTGCCCGATCCACGCGTTAACAACCTCTTTCCACTTGACATTGAAATCTCCAACAGTCTTCGCATTTACAAGGCCGTTCCAGAAATGATGTCTGAAATGAAGCCCGAGTCCGAGCTTCTTGCCCCCAGTAAGGACGTTCACTTTGTTCTCCACATCATTCGCAATATGCCACACGCACAAAAGATGATGCACATTTGGGTAAACCCTGGCGACAGCCCCCAACAAAGCATCCTGCTTGTCCGTCACAAACACGGATGGAATTAAATCGGTACCCAACAATTCATACACTCTCCACAATAGCCACTCATAAGATTCCATCTTCTCGTCCCGCATGAACGAGTAAGCTATCTGGAAGTTGCGGTTCGTCGGTGTCATGCCTACGAGCTCACATAAAGGCCACTTTGCCTTGTTTGTCTTATGCGTTGTGTCAATGAGAATGACATTTGGGTACGTACGTAGCAACTTCAACGAGTAAGGATGGCATAAAAACACCTGACGAAGCTCGCCGTCGTCATCATAATCGACAAAAGAGACGTACCCGCCGAGTTTCGCCATGCGCAAGCATTGTCCCGCAGCCGTCCTACCATCCAATTCCTCAGTGCGCATCTTTGCCCGCTCGTTGTAAACTTGCTTCACGTTTATCGCAGATGCGGGGAACCTAATCTTCAACGACGTTTGTATCGTCGCCGTTGTGCACCCCGTGTTGGTCATATCCCGGACATGTTCTTTCATTTCAGAGGTTAATGGATGTCCGTGACGATGCCCTTCCTCGTACACGATGAAGGCATGATTGTGCTTCCCCCGGTCACCGTCGCACACTCTAACTCGCCATTCCGTTTCGTTGCGAGTCCACGCAACAATGGCGAATTTACATTGGCACGCCTTCGTTGACGTCCTCCGACGAGCCGCATCATCTAGATCGTTCAATTTGCCACGATACTTTCCGTACCTCCAGCACTTCAAATAACACCTTAACGGACCATCGGCATCTTTTCTCTTATGCTGGCGTACAAACCTAAAACCGATTATGTCGCACTACTCCATTGGCCCAACCTTGCAACGCTTCAATACTCTCGAACACATTTTGCGTTACAAAATGTGAGGAGTAATCAACGCCGTCCCATAAAGTCCTCCAAAAACCTACAAACAATAAAAACAATTATTATTAATATACTAATAATAATCGTATACTAATTATTCGTAATAATAATGTTAGTAGCTTCAACATTAATAAATAACAAACAATTCTAATATTAATTATCATAATAATAATATTATTAAAAAAAAACATTGTAACATAATTAACATAATAATAACAATTAACAACATTATTTACCATAATGATATTATTTTAAATAAATAAATAATACTTTTAACAACATTTACTAATATTGTTAATAATATCAACAACACTTATAAACAACTTGTTTTAATAATATTAATTAACATAATTTAAACATAATAATTATAATTAATAACATTAAATATTAATAAAAATTTTATTTAAATAACAATATTAACAATATAAATTAGCATAATTAACATAATATAATAATAACAACAACACTTCTAAACATCTTATTTATGATAATATTTTTTAAAAAAATTTACATAACAATTATAATTAACGACATTTATTACCTTAATAATATTAACATAAATAAATAAATAATATTTTTTACATAAACAATAATATAAACATTTTATAAAAACTAAAAAACAAAAAAAAAACGAAAATTTTTTCCGGACAGCACGGTTGCCGATCGGCCGAGATCCAGCGGCGCTGTGCCGTCGATACCACGTCTTGACCGTGCGCATACATGCCGCGGCAACCGTGCTTTTCCGGAAAAAATTTTCGTTTTATTTTTTTTTTTTAATTTAAATTTTACAAACTAACCTCTTGTTCTTCACTTGAATTACCACCTTCTATTGACATTTTAGGTTTAATTTCTAAAATAAATCAAAATTTTAGAGAGAGAAAGAGAGGAGAGAGAGAGAGAGAGTTTTAGAGAGAAGGTGAGTTGAATTATATAAAGGGCAAAATCGTCTTTTGGGGGGGCGACATTAGTAAAAAGGGGGGCGGTAAATAGCATTGCCCTAGTATTATATATCAAAATAATATGTATGAAAAACTATAATAAGTATTAATTCCATCGATTGTCTTTATCAAAGACTCGTATCATTGTTCATTGTTGAGTATGTGAATCTTAACATGACTTTATATATTCAATTCCATCTCTTTGAACGTATTTGTTGAATAAGGAGTACAAACGAGATGTCATTACTCTTAATCTTATCATCCTGAAAACGAACTATTTTCACTACTAAAAATATGTGTATTACCAACCATTTTTTTTCAACCAATTTAAAATGGTTGGAAATACCAACTATTTTAGCAACCATTTGATATTCCAACTATTTTTCAAAAAATTTAGTAGGAAAAATGATTGGAAATTCCAACCAATTTGGCTAAAATGGTTGGAAAATTTTCCTACCATCATTTTTCCTACTATTTGGAATTGGTAGGAAAAATAGTTGGTAATCTAACCATTTTTCCAACCATTTTCAAATAGTAGGAAAAAGGATGGTAGAAAAAATTTCCAACCAATTTTAGCAAAATTGGTTGGAATTTCTAACCATTTTCCCCACTAAATTTTTTGAAAAATAGTTGGAATATCAAATGGTTGCTAAAATAGTTGATTTTTCGAATCATTTTAAATTGGTTGGAAAAAAGTGGTTGGTAATACACATATTTTTAATAGTGTTTGATTGTGAGTTTAGAATATTTGACCAATTTAACGACAACCTAGAGAATATAATGCATATACGATTAATATATAAGTCATAGTCAATGTATCGGCAAATTCTGACTAAGAATAATGAAGAAGAAAATAGTCATACTCGTAATAGAAAATATATTGAATACCTACCTGTATTTTCTGATAAAAATGCAAATATTAAGGACCACGTAGAGGACCACGAAGACATGCATATTCACGTCCCACTAGTAATGTAACATCACATGTATAAGATGATAAGGTGATATGGAAGGAAACAATTTTCCAAGGAAAGGCCAAAATTGACACTTAAATTTGTTGATTGTTGTTAATTTGTAGGCTAACTTTTGGCATTATAATGACTTTTAGGAGTTATGGATGCTTTATAAAATTTGGTATATGTGTTTATCTAATAGATAACATAAGTACAATCGAAGAATTTTCAAATGCTTGTTTTTAATTAATCAATGAATTGAATTTAGGTATATGCCTAAGTGGAGGTAACTTTCAAGGTAGGCAAACTAATGGGAAATAGGTTATCCGAATGAGGATTTCTTATTTTCTATCATGGGCGATGATATGTATTTTGTCGTAAGGTGGTTAATAATCAGCTTGCATAATGTGGTATATCCATATAAATATATTAATTTTTTTTAAAAAAAATGTTAAGTTGTCACATCACCATTATGATTAAGTAAATAAAAATATATATTAAGATCTTCAATTAATTAAATAAAATTGTAGGGACCTTCTCATAAATATGAAAGAAAAATTTTAGTATTTAAAAAATTGTATATATGAAATTAAAAATAAATAGAAAAAATAAAGAAAATGATTTTTTACAAATATTTAATAGAAAAAGAAAACAATAATATATATTCTTTAGAACACAAATATATTTTTTTATTAAAAAATAGTATTTTTGTAGAAAATTTTTTATTTCAAAAATGCATCAGGATGTGAAAATAATTTTCAAAAATATAAATAACATATGATTTTAAGAATGATGAAAATATAGCAATTTAAATATAATTATTATATTTATTTTACTTTCACAATAGTGATGTTACAAATACTTTCATTTACAAAAATTTTTTTAACAAGCTTATGTGGTTATGTCATGTCATGTCATGTCGCAAGATGCATATCATTCCTGTTCCTATAATTCTTTAAGGGTTTGTTTTGTAGTTCTTAACAGTGTTGTAAGTGATGGATTGTTACAAATTAAGATTTTCACCAAGAAATAAGAAGTAAAGTAATATAAGGAATAATAAGAACTACAACTATAAACGATAGAATGTCATATAAGCAATAAGCAGTATGCCATTGCTCATAAACATTTATCAATAATGATATACTTAGATCCATTTATCATTTTTCTTTACATCACAATTTGACAACAAATAAATTAAACACATAAAGAAAATGACACATATATTGTATTTCTTATTTTCTTATCTTAAATGTCTATATCAAATTGATACAATAGGACCACAACAATGAAATATGAATATTTGACATGTAATAAAAGAAAATATGGATCTAGGAAAAGAAATCAAACATGAATTTTCCTCTAGTTTTTGTCTTCATATTAAGGAGAAGACAACACAAGAAAGATATTATAAAAAAAAAAGGTGAAAAATAGATGTCTAGATTTTAGTTTCACAATAAAGAAGAGTATGGTTTAAGTCCCATACAATAGTCCTATTTGAGAACATGCAAGAGTAGGGAAGGTAGGAGACAACACATGAAAAGGTAGAGCTAACCATTGGAATCAAGTTTGACTAGCTATAACTATAACTATACTTATTTAAATCATGTAATTTTAGCCATCAATGTACCTTAATTTATGGCTTCCATTAGGCCTAGTTTACCTAACTTCATGTGCTCTAGATTGTTTCTTGTTTGCATCAATTTTCCAAAGTTAGAATCTCACAAATATATGTGTCTTCTATCGTGACTTTTGGCATGTGATTTGTAATACTTATCGGCAGTTAACTTTACGCCAAGGGTTTAATAGGATTATATTATATATTTACTTTTCGTAAAAATAATATAAACTTAAGATAAATATGTTGGTATTTTTCTTTCTTTTAGTTTAATATTAGAGAGTGTCGTGTGTCTTATCCCTGATGTGCATTACAAAACATATATTCAAGTACACACTAGCATAAATATTAGTTGTTGAGATAAAGTTATCTATATATATATCTGGATCTCTCCATAAGTCAATCCTAGACTAAAAAAAATTTGCTATTTTCATTCAAAATTTAAAAAAATATTGAAGTGCGCCGAATATATTATTTTCTAGTGAGTATTTAGAGTAAATAATCATGCGCGCAATCAATACATTTTAATGTAAATATTATTCAAATCCTTCTAATACCAACAACTAATAATAACCCGACATTAAAAATGCATGTTAGTTTATAAACAAAATAATGTCGATGGCCTCTTGATCACAAAGACTATAACAATTAGGAAGTGTTTGGTGTTGGAATCTAGAGAAATTTTCCTGGAAAAAAATTTTCATAGGAAGTTTTCCATGGAAAAGATTTCCCTGTAAAAAATGTCGCTTAACCCTCCAGGGGAAGTTTTCCCTAGGGAAATGTAGAAAATGGTGGACATTTCGTAAAGTTTTTACCAAGGGCAGCCTACATCCAAACATGGAGAAATTAAGTCAACCTAGAAAAAATTGACCATTTTCCCATGATTTTTGATCAACCAAACGCACTCTTAAACTACTAATTAGGTAAACTCAATCAACCATTAGATTAATAAAGATTAATTATAGTTAGCCACAACAAATATCTAAGTTTAGAGTGTAATCTAATAAACATATGGTTTGATTTTGTTAGTTAAGAATATACATAATCACATGTATGTTGATAATGCATGTGGGGGAGTTGGTACTAATGGTGACAAATTTGAAATTTGGACTGACCAAATCATGTTTTATGCACATTCATCTCAGACTGCATTCTGATTCATTCTGTCTATACAATATGCTGATTCTTTTGTTACATTGTATTTTTATGAATTGTTACTTTTCAAACAACTGTATATATACAGTTTTGTTTGCAAGTAGTAGAAAACCCCACAACATGAAAATAGGGGTTTGATAAAATCAAAACTAAAACATATAAGAGGTTCTGCAACGGCGAGTTTGAGAGTAAGATGACGTTGATGTGACGTGGTTGAGGACGACAAAGACAGCGCAGCGGCGAGAATGAGTGTCGGAGGTGAGAAAAAACTCGAACTTGTGTTTCCCATACGAGGACGAACGCGAGATTCTCGATATTTTTTCTTTTTTTTAAATTTATTTCTGTTAAAGTGTATTTAAATTAGCAAAAGTGGGGGTCTATACCTTTTTTTAAATATTTTAATGAAACTCACACTCAGTATTAAAAAGTAAGTTAAGATGAAGAGTTTAACTCTAACTCTCGTGGTGATTCATACGATTGCTCTAATTAAGGATGCTCCCCTAATTGTGAAATATAATATGGCCAACTTTTTTTCTTTTTCTTTTAATAATGCGTCGTATGTCTGAATTTCAGTGGATCGAGGCAATATGAGCAATTGAGCATTGTATCTCCTGCAATATCCAGTTGCATATTTAAGTCATCTACAAAGGATATAGCAAGTTACATGGAACAATTTGTCAACATTGCAAAATATATGTGCTAGTATTAACAAAAAATTTACTAGGGTGAAAGTTAATTAAGAATGACCAACACAATTAATCAGTTATTTTTTTTAAAAAAAAAATGTTCTCTTTATAAATAGTGATGTTATATATTGAAATAAACTTACCTATATTTAAATTTTTGTAGAACAAGAAAAGTAGAACTCATTAATAATTTTTGATAAACGGTTGACTTTGAGAAAGAATATTAATATGAGACGATCACAAGTTTACAATGATATGGACATGCGTGCATTCATGCATTCATGAATCTAACTTTCACAAAACATGAAATGTTGAGTAAAGTTATTGAAATTTTGTATGTTATTCTTTTTTATAATAGCTACATTAATTAGTATTTGGTGCAGTTTGTTTATTTTATTTGAATTGGTTTCTTATTATTTTCTCGGATCTAATTCTTTAAAATGATTAAACATTGTCTTATCTATATTCACTTGTTCATTTATACAGACAAAAAAGAATTATAAGAACTAATATGCAACAACTTTCGAGTTCCTTTTTTATCAATTTAATTAATTAAGACCTACACTTTTAAGAGTTTTCATGAATTAGTTAAGACTTACTTTGTACAAATTGAATAATAGAGTATAAATAAATAAACTAATCAAAGAACAAGTTGAGCATAAATTACTCCCATGATACAAATGGATCAACGGTTAAGAAATGTGGTGGTTTCTTTTGGCGGGAATGTTGAGTGAGTGGGGATCTTAAACCCCAAGTATCACGCCTTTGTTAATGGCGGGTCAAAGGAATTATTATTTTATTAATTTTATAGATAATAATAAGGAATTACCAAAAAAACAAAGGTTTTTTGTCGTGTAGTGGAGGCTACGGTTGATGTTCGTTTACTTCCTGTTTAACCGTTAGCTAAATGATCCCCTCATGTCTTCAGAGTTCATTATTATTTTTTATTTTTTCATATTTTCGTACCCAACTATATGCAAATTAGGTTTTCAATTTTAGTCTGAGTCATGATTACATATATTTAATAATGTTTTTCATTTGTTCTTATGTATTTACCATAATTGAATTAAATCGGAGGTAATTGGATCGAGGACGAACAACTCCAAATCCGGACTAATTATATTGATAGTTGGATTTTTAATCGGGTGCAAATCGGATTTTTTGACCTCCAATTGGGGAGGATTTTCTTCAGACTCGAATCTAGCCACAATCCCTCTCCCAAAATGAACTTTCTAACATGGATTAGTTTAATTCTGTTTTTCTTTTGAAATTGTAAATAATATACAACATCTGCATTATACTGTATGATGTATTTTACATTATGCTTGTTATCTTTAGATTTTTTTTAGAATCAATTTAGTTCAAAATAAAATTTAAATTAAGTTCGTCAACTAATAATTCACAATGCATCTTATAAAAATATTAAAAGAAGTTTACGAAAAATTAGAATAAATTCTGCCAAAAATAAACTGAAAATAATTTCTTTTGATTTGGCCCATTTATATTTCTATTTTTAATTTACCTATTTTTGTTAAAGAAATTATACATAGGTTTGGAGTTTGGTTTGGAAAAACTAAACCTATCAAAATCCTTCTCTTAAGTTGGAGATTTTCTTAGGAGGTCTTGTTTTAATATAATAATAGATAATAGATAATTTGAGTGACGACAGAAGTTGGGTTAGTTGAAGATGGTGTCTCGAAATTGTAAAATTTAAATGTAAGACCGTTTTTCATTCGACTCTTCCATGGCTGCCCTATAACGAGATTTTAGAGTATAATTTTTAGTATTTTGGTTTGTATAAAATTTGAACTATGATATAAATTTGTAAACTTAAATTACAATATTTATATTATATATTCTCCTAGGAGCATGTACTTTCACAAGTAGTATTTAACAAGTTTCCATGTAAAAATTTAATATAAAATAAATAAAGTTTTAAAAAGTGTGCTAATATAAAATTTAAAAATTATGTCAATAAATTTGATTATGTATAAAAAATAATATAAATAAAAAATCTTTTTTTGAAAGCCAAAACAGAAACACCACTTTACTCATTCACAGAAGTATTACAATGGTCCTCCAAAGCTAGGTTGTAGAAAAAACCTGTGAACTCACCTAACCAAATCCTCTTCCCAGAGAAAATAGGAGAAAAGTGAGCTAGGAAATGGGAAAATGAATTACCCCCCTTCTAACGGGGTTAAAACTAATAAAATCAAAACTATTACAAAGCTCCAAACTCCTTTGTAAAAAAGGAAGATAGACTGTATTATCAAGTCTCTGATTCTGCAAACTGTTAGTAAGCCCAATGGAATCTCCTTAGCTTCCACAATCACCCTTTTAAACCCTAGATTCCTGGCTTCTGAGATTGCTAAAAGGCACGCCCTAGTTTCCTCTACCTGGGCATCACAAAAGAATGGCCCTTGCTCCACCCCAGTTGCCTCCACCAAACCTTCGGAGTTCCTCACCACGAAGCCCCAACCAAACCACCCTGATCCCACCCTTCCTCCATCAAAATTCAACTTCACCACACCAATTGGGGGAGACTGCCACCTAGACACCGAACCGCTTGCTGGAAAGGGCTTCACCACCTTCACTCCCGCCCGAAATTGGTTCATCCTCTGGATCGCTAAACTGGCAACATCTTCAGGCCTACCCCTCTCATGGGCCCTAATCCTTTTGTTCCTCAAATTCCAAATCCCCCACAGAACAACAAAGAACTCCTCTTTTAAATTTCCCTCATCCTTCAACAGAGTACGACCAATTGCATCCTTCAACAAGCCCCCCTCGATTCTCCTTCCCCATTCTCGAAACGGGCTATTCGCCCACACTTGCTCACAGTTCACACACAACAAAAATTCTGAATATGAACACTTTGTTTAGGCCCTGGGCTCTCTTCCTCCTTGTTTTTGTGCTAAAACAATTTCAGCATCGATAGGGTGAAGGCAAGATCTAACCAACTCCTCATTCCAGCAACCTTTATTAATATCAATTAACTCAGCTACCCGCATCTCACTGTTGGCCGAAGAAGGACCACTCACCACCATAAAAGAAAACGGCCTCGGAATCCACCGATCCTCCCAGATTCTAATCGATTTCCCATTCCCTACTACCCACCTTAAGCCATTATCAATTACATACCTGGCTTCCCAAATGCTTCGCCAGGTATAGCTAGGTTTTGCACCAAGGTGAGCATTTCTAATATTTCCATCTGGGAAGTATCTAGCTTTAAAAATTTGGAAGGCTAAGGACTCAGAGTTCTGAGTGAGTCGCCAAAATTGTTTAGCTAAAAGAGCGTCATTAAATGTTTCCAAGTCGCGAAAACCCAACCCACCCTTCTCCTTGGTATCACACAAAATTTCTTTCCTAACCTAATGGATTTTCCTCTTATTCGGGTCATTACCCCACCAGAAACGATTCACAATACTTTGGATGTATCTGCACAAATTCTTTGGTAATTTGAATACGCTCATTGCATAAGTCAGAATAGCTTGCGTCGCCGCTTTTAGGAGGACCTCCTTACCTGCCCAGGAGATTAATTTATCAACCCAACCCGCAAGCCGCTTCCCTACTTTATCTTTCACATTGAGGAAGGCTTTACGTTTACTTCTACCAACATAAGCTGGCAACCCCACGTGCTTATCCTTAGCCAGAACCTCTTTAATATCCATCTCCCTCGATATCTAAATCCTCCTATCCTCCGGGATACCTTTGGAAAAAACCACATTCGACTTCATCAGATTCACTTTTTGCCCAGAAGCATATTCGTACGTTTTAAGGATGCTCATCAACTCCTTCGCCTCCTCAACCGAAGCCTTACAAAAGAATATAGAGTCGTCCGCAAAAAGGAAGTGATTGACTCTGGGAGCACCCCAACAAACCTTGTGTCTGTGGATCAAATCCCGAATTTCAGCCCTCCTGAGCAGCCCAACCAGCCCCTTGGCAACACACGAAAACAGGTATGGAGAAATTGGATCGCCTTGCCTCAACCCTCTTGACGGAATTATCTTCCCCCTAGGCCATCCACTCAGGATAATGGAGAAGACGTTGAGCGCACACAATACATAACCACTCGAACCCGACCAAGGTCAAACTCGAGCTTTAGGAGTATTTTCTCCAAAAAAATCCCATCCTACCCGATCATACGCTTTCATCATGTCCACTTTTACCGCCATCAAACCTCCAGCACCGTAGTTATTCGCCATCGAGTGGAAGATCTCATATGCGATGAGAACATTATCTGGGATCAATCTACCAGGAGAGAAAGCACTCTGAGCCGGCGAAATGATTTTGTTCAGCATAGGTTTCAAACGATTTGCGATAACTTTGGTCACTATCTTGTAAACTACGTTACATAAACTGATTGGTTTGAAATCCGTTAACTCCTCCGGACCAGATTTCTTTTGTATAAGAACCACATTCGTTCGGTTGAGCTTCTACGGGCTACGGCACACCATTTCTGTTCAAAATCTCGAGGACAACTCTGCACACATCTTGGCCAACTGTACCCCAGTAACGTTGAAAAAACCGTGGATTCAACCCGTCAGGGCCGAGAGCTTTGTTAGGGTGCATACCACATAATGCTACCCACATTTCCTCGTTTGAATATGGGGTCGTCAAGACTTTATTCATTTCAGGAGTAACCTTCTATTCCACTGACTCGATCACTTCATCCAACCCCCCACAGCCTTCCAACTCAAACAGGTTTAAGTAGAACTCCACTATTGCTTTTTCCTTTTCTTGGTCAGATAAGGCCCAGGAACCATCTCCCAATTTGATATTTTCGATATAGTTGTTTTTACGACGGGCCGAGGCTCGGGCATGGAACCATTTCGTGTTACCATAACCATGTTTAAGGAAGACAGCCTTGGTCCGTTGGGCCCAATAAATCTCTTCCTTCCGGCGGGCTTCATTCAGTCGGCCCAACAAGATCTTTCTTTTCTCAATTTTTTCCTCCCTTTATAATTCACTGCTCAGATCTTGAATTAACTTCCTCTGCCCCCCCAACTTCTTTATTCCAATCCCTTAAGGCTTTTGAAGCACATTCCATTTTATTCTCAAAGCTAGCCCAGTTATTCTGGCCCATATCACTCCCCCATCCCTCCTTCACAATCGGCTCACAGGCCTCCTCCTTTGTCGACATATTCTCAAACCTAAAAGGCCTTTTCCGCCTTCCACCATATGAATCCTTTCTCTTTAGCTGTAGTAAAATTGGGAGTTGGTCGGAAATTGCTTCATCGAGACGGTACACAATTACCTCCGGAAAGAGAATGCTCCAATCAATTGAAGCCGCAAAGCGATCCAATCTGTCTTCTACAACTTCACACCCGCTTCTCCTATTTTCCCACGTATATTCATATCCTTTAAAGTCGACCTCAAACAAGCCACAATCCTCGAAGGTCTTGCAGAACGCCTCAAGAGTAGCCTGATTCTTTGTGTCCCCCCTCCCTCTTCTCATAGTTGTAGAAAATTTCATTTAGGTCTCCGCCAATAATCCAAGGTACGTCACTGTGAGATTTCAAATCCCTTAGCATATTACACGTATGTAACTTGTTGTGACCCTCAGGCCAACCATAAACCCCCGTAAATCTCCACTTCTCATTACATCCCCGACTCTCTATGTGGACATCAATATGGTGTAAAGAATACGAACAAAGTTTAACGTCAATCTCCTTCTGTGACGCCCTGGAAATTCAATTATAGAAAAGTCAAAGTCAAACTAACGTTAACAGACAAAACTTAGCGGAAGACTTCAAATTTAGTTTGGGCGTCACTGCCGTATCCCCGAAGGAATACAAGGCGAGAAAGGAAAACACAACTGTCTGCTAACGGTAACTACTAACCACTCAAAACAAACTTTAAGAATTCATAACGAAAACAATATAAAAAGGTTTAAGGACTTCTAGACTCGTCGTCCTCACTTCTAATTCCCGTCCCCAGCATTTAGATCTTCACCTGAAAACAAAACATTTCAGAAAATGAGGGGGAAATCTCAATAATGTCTACCCCTAACGTTTAAAACAGTTTAACTTCATTTCAATTCATTTTGGGGAGAGGGATCGAATCAAACATTTTACAAACCTTTAATCCCATACTGTTTCCTCAACCCATCCAATCCATATTTTAATGTGCGGGCGGGATACCACATCCCTTAAAGTAACAAATATCATACCGGATCCCAGATCCTCTGCCTACCACAGGCTACGACTGGTCCCTGCACTTTGCCTACCACAAAGCTACGACTGAATATCAAGAGTTCACATTTCCACCTACCACAGCTACGACTGTGGTCCTGCACTTTGCCTACCACAGAGCTCTGTGGTCCTGCACTTTGCCTACCACAGGCTACGACCAAAATATCAAGAATTCACATTTCCGCCTACCACAGGCTACGACCAGAATATCAAGAGTTCACATTTCCGCCTACCACAGGCTACGACCAGGGTCCCTGACCCTTTGCCTACCACAGGCTACGACCAAATAAACCCGCTTAAATGTTTCACTTTGAATTATTAGTATCTTATGCAAAACTCAACTCACAACTCTCAAGTCAAACCCAACCCAGGTTATCAAAACCATTAACAAAACTTTGAATAAAAGACCATCCAATTTCTCAACTCAAATAAACCAAGATCACAATCGAAACAAAAAGATTATCAAAACAGATGGCCGTATTTCCACAAAAGTCCCCTTTCGGGATGCAATTCTCAAAAAAAAGATTATAAAACATCAAAACACATTTAAAGAGCATCCCGGTGGGGATTAGAGCATAGACAATTACCTGATATACTTCACAGCACAGCAAAAGAAGAACACACTTGAGCTCACTAACGTCTCGCACTAACTCGGGCCTAGAATAAGAATAATTATCTAATCAAAACGCGTTCTAACGAAGTTAGTATTAACTATTAACTACCTAACCCATCCCCTAGGAACACTTAGGTTCCTATCATTTATGAAATTACACTTAACACCTCCAATAAAACACATAACAAGATCACACATTATTTTCACTCAACAATTCTTTATAAAAGAAGCAAGCAGGGGACAGATTATAACGTTCACATAAAACGAGTCACAACTCGACTTCCCGATATCCTACGGGGCTGGTTCTGGACTTTTCGGAAACCTCGGGATGTCTACTAAAACTTCTATGTTGATGGTTAAGCCCAACTCAGTCCCGAAGGACTCCAAAAACACCCGTCTTTCCCATTGGTCCAGTCCTGACAGGTTCTGGTAAAACGGTTATAACTCGGGCTATACAAATCAAACGTTCAATCCGTAAAATTCCTATGGTTCCTAACATCTAAGGGAACCTCCAGTCCAAAGGGTTTGATCAAAAGACAACTACGCTAACCGTGGCAACCCGATCTTTAGGCGCTAACGAAACTGTCCCGATAACGGTTCTTATTTAATTTAGTTATTTCGGTTCTAACCTTTACCAAAAGGTCTTGGGGTTCTAACTTGGGCTTAAAACGATACTTAGGGTCTAAGGTAGGAAGTCCAACTCAACTTAGGTCCAACAATTAAACTTGTAGAAGTAAACTTAATTTAGAAAACATGAAAGACACTTTAATAAATTTAATCAACCCTAAAGTCATAAAAGAAATAAAAATTTACTTAAACATAAATTACTTGACCAAGATTTTAAAGATTAAAGCATGGATTATTTACAAATAAGTTATAACAAGGGAAAATAATCAAGAATCAAGAATTAATAACAAGAAATCAACCTAATTCATTTAACAACTTAACAAGATTTATTCCTAGGAGACAATAAAAGACTTAACGATTAAACAACTAAACATTCAAGAATTTAACCTAAGTAATAAATTTCCAAATTCGTACATACAATAATATTGTGGTCTAAACGATTTATGTAAAGAATATAACGAATATTAAAGAATCACTTTCAACCCTAATAATAAACTATTACAACCTAAATCTAATTACAATTTATAACATAAAATTACACATAACAATTAGGAAAATACACATAATTACAACAAGAGAATAATTACAATTAATTTCCCCTAATTACAAAAATTACAGAAATTAATAAACGAAATATTACAAATATATAAAACAGATTAATATTAATAAAACAAGAACAGAAAAAGGAAAAAGAAAAGAAAAGAAAAAGAAAGAAGTACTCAGTTTAGGGTTAGGGTTAGGGTTAGGGTTTACGTAGGGTTTTCTCGGCGCAAAGTGCAGGCGAGCGGTGGACGGTCGGGTCGAGGTCGGGGAGTCGTCGGAGATCGGATCGGGGGTCGGTCGACGTCAACGGCAATGAGCAGCGGCGATCTCGAGGGCTTTTCCTTCGACTGGGACGGTTCCGGCGACGTCGGGGCGGCAGGGCGAGGGTCGCCTGGTGGTCGGACAGCGACGGCGACACCCAGGGTCGCGGCGGCCGGCGATGATGGTGGCAGAACAAGCGGAGTTAGCGCAAGGAGGGGAAAGAGAGAAAAAGAGAAAGAAGAAGGAAAAAGATCGGCGGTTACCGGCGAGGGTGGCGACGGTGCTGGTGGCGGCACGTCTGGTGGCGCGCCTGGTGGCGCGGCTGGGCAGGGGCGAGAGACAGGGGGGATCGAGAGGGAGGAACGAGGAAAGAGAGAGAGAGGAAAAAGGGAGGAGGCTTGGTTGCGGTGGTGTTTTCCGGCGATGGAAGCGGCCGGCCAGTGGTGATTCAGTGGGCACAAGGTTCTTTGGCCGAGAGAGGGAGAGAGAGAGGAGAGGTTGAGAGCTAGGGTTTGAGGTTTGGTGGAGATTAGGGTTTGAGAGGAGGGTTTAGGGGTTTATATATTAAACACATTTAGGCCCAAATTAACCCAATCTAATCCAAACCCAACCCATTTAAAACAATTAAAACTGATTTTTTTTATAACCCAATAATTCTAATAATAGTAATATTAATTTTAATAACCATATAATCACATAACAAAATAATATTCATGTAATTAATCACATAATAATACTAGCCAGCGGAAATTACTATTCTACCCTTGTTAGTCTCTCACGATCCTACGAGCTCAAACGTTAGCATAAATAAATACATCACGAACAACAGTAAATAACGAAGTCAAACCTAATTACTAACGACGTCACGGTCAACATCTTTGGATTTTTCGGGGTTTTACACCTTCTTTCAAAGCAAAGCTAAATCTCCTGCCCTTCCAACACATCCCACCACAATGCCGTCAAAACTCCTTAGACTGACCTTAACTCTCTCCATTTCGAAACTCAACAACTTGGTCTCGGAGAGGAAGACCAAGTCCGGGGCTACTCTCCGGATAAGCTCCCGGAGTCTTCTCACTACAGAGGCGTCGCCGAGACCTCTGCAGTTTAAACATAGTAGACTCATTGCTGAGGGCAAGACTATCTCGCAACCTCTGCCCTTTGATTGTTATCTAGTAACCTCCCACCATCATCTTCAAGAATTCTCACCTTCATCCTTTCCCCTACTCTATCTCGCTGGCTCAGTTTTCTCTTAAAAACTTTGTTGCCCACCTCCACTTCTTCCATTTTTTCATCCGTCGGATTCTCGATACTCCTAACTTTCTGAGATGCACTTCCCCCTTTACCCATTTCTCCATTATCTCCAAAGGCTAACCTCTGACGAGCTCTGGGCTGGGTCTTCTTACTCTTAAAAGCTAGAAACAAATGTCGTTCTTCTTGGAATTTTGCCTCAGCATTACGTAGTCTTGTTTTGAGAGGGGACGCCTTCGTCCAATTTCCATATTGTAGTTCTTCTTGAGGTGTACTAGGATCTACTTCTTCACATTCCCTCAACACATGACCCAGGCGACCGCAACTGTGACAGAAATCCGGAAGTTTCAAGAACTTGAATATGATCCAAATTGACTTTCCATCTACCTTCACCATGAGTCCCCTACGCAGAGGCTTTGACACATCCACATCTGTTCTAAAACATAGTGACTTGTCTATTCCCAGCAATGCCTCTTCCTCGCAATCCACAAATGTACCGACCTTGTCTCCCAGAATCTTGGTGAAGGATGTCGTTTTCCTCGTCGCCGGAACATCATATGCTTTAACCCAGAAACGTGCTTTTTTAAATTCAATATCCGCAGGCTGTTCCGTCCCTTCCCATTCTCGAATCAACAGAAGTTTTCCGTCAAAAGTCCATGAACCTTTGTTCAAGACATAAATTTATCTTCAGACGCAAAGAATTGAATCAAGAAGAGGTTGTTATCCAATTCGCGAATACCCTTGGAAGGCTTCCAAATATTTTTCATGACAGTTCTAAAGACTCTCGGGTTGAAAGGCTGATGGGTCAGTAGATGCCCAATGAGACTAAGTTCAATCTCCTCCTTTCTTTCCTTGGAGACTTCCTCGCTGACTTTTATTACTTCTTCTTCTTCCTCCGTCAATCGAAGTTTCCCCCAATCTAATTCCTCATTAGTTTCCATCTTTCTTGTCTAACCCCAAACTACGGAGATACTCCAATACTCTTCCTCTGCTTAAGAGCGACGGACCACCAAGACAACAACCAGCTCCTCATCGGAAATCGGGAGGCCTTCTTGCCCTCACAGTTCGCCTCTAGAGAATCCTAAGGTTCACCGGAATACAAATAAAAAAATCTTATAAACACAGAACATAAAAATTATGTCAACAAATCTTAAATATTAAAATATAAATATATTCTCCCGTTTCTTTTTATTTATCTGAATGTTTCTCACGTTTTCGTATAAAAAAATTTGAGCGTTACTATTTTAATTTATATTATATAATAATTTATTATACATAATTAATATCACTAAATTTATAATAAAAAAATGATATTAACCACGTATAATATTTTAATTTCTTTCTGTAAATCTTTTCAAAAAATCATTAATTAAAAATATAACTCAAAAATATAAATAACACATTGATGCATAAGAAAACAAAGATAATATTAGTATGAACACGGATTAACAATTTAAAGAAAGCGGCTAATAAATTACTGGTAGTATGGACTCTGCCGCACTAGAGACAAGTGTCAATATTCTACTGGTTTAGTCTTGACAGTTGACCGTTCATGTCGTAAGGGAGTGAGGTGGTGTGGGGCCGTCGTTATCCCAACGGCTTTCCCTTCCTATTTTTTACCACCAAATTATTAACTCAACCATCATAAATATAATGATCTAGAAATTAAAGTAACATAGAGTAAGGTATTTACAGTGCACCGTGGTACGTTTTTTTTTTAATTTTCCTAAACAATACACTAAGATAAACTATTCTTTAAAATGGTAAATCGGAATTAAAATTAGATAATCTAATTCATCAAAAGTTGATACATCGAATTTAACGTTTTAGTTCACCAATTAATACAACTGTCTTAATTTTCATCAAAATTTAAAAGAATACAATATTAAATCAAACCAAAAAAATTCATCATTTAAATTTTCATTAATACCTTTTCCTTCTGTGTTGTGAGCTACTGCCCATTCGGCCAACCAAAATCATGCCGATAATGAAATTTAAACTTTTTTAAAGGCTGCTTCTGTTTTATTTAAGTAAATATCTATTTAGAAATATATTTATATATATTATCAATTCAGTTTTGATTCATTACCGATTTTAATTCATCGATGCTTATTTAATTTTATTGATTTCCAATTCGGTGCATCGGAGTTACATTTTCATTTCATTAATGATTACTTGTTCATGAAAAAATGCGATTAGTTAAGACATTAAAACAGCAGCAGAGTGAGCAGGGACTACTGAATAGTGAGCAGTGAGGGAGGGGACACGTGACCGGCTTGGCCGGTCACTCACCAGGCAAACAGCCGCAGACACGTGACTTGTTTCAGGTACGTACCCACCCCCCCTCATCTTATTATTATTTTTTATTCTTCCAAATAATAATACTTTGTGGGCCTAATATTTTTATTTTCATTTATTACCATTATTTTTGTGAAGAATTTATTTAATTTTGCAGTTGAAGCATCCAAAAATGCCGACAACCAACCCGGATTGGCTGCCACTTTCCTCCCATTCTTGTTGCTTATAACACGCCTTAGGTACACCTATATTAATAATACACTATTTCTTTTCCTATTTCTTTCTCAAAATATATGATATGATAACCCACTTGCATCATATAGAAAAGAAGGTGCCCTTTTCATGGTTGAAAACGAAATGCAAGAAAAATTAATATCCACGGATTTGCAAATTAGATATATATAACTATACCAACAACAACAACAACTATGTTGATTGGAAGTGCAAAAATTTGATATAAATAATTATATAAATAATTATACCTAACACGCTGACATAAATATCATGCTTGTATGTGGTATATGAAACAGTTTTATGTGTGAATATTTGCATCTATATTATGTCACTCTACATGAGATAATAAATAACATCAAGTGTCTTCTACTTTGTAGGAGAAGCAAAGGTTGATGTAACATATTCTTGCTTTTGATCTGTTAATTATTAAATATTTTGTGGTCTTTAATATTTTTCTTTGACCAACGGTTTTTCTCATATCAATTTGTGAAAAAAAATACATTACAGTCTTTTGATAATATTCTACCAATTTAATGATCATACTTTCGTGTAATAGATCATAATACATGTTGAGAAATTATTGGTTAAAAATTTTGAAATTTGATTCACATGTTGATTATGTGACAGATCAAACAAAGATGAAGGAGTACTAAATTAGAGTGACTAGATATTGATAGGGTGATAATACTTTTTAGGTATCTTATCCTTCACCAAGTTAGTATATATCTCTTATAATTTTTTGACACTAATTTTTTTAATAGTAGGTGTTAATTATCAATTATAAGAAGCTTTCGATGCATTGGCTACGCTAATTAACATAAATGGTATCCTAATCAAATCAACCACATCCATTAGACATATTTAAGGCATTTTTTAAAATTTTAAACATAATAGATAAAAATATAACTTTAATTTATGCAATTTATGTGATATTATAGCTATAGAATTCAATTATATCATTTTATTTCAATTTAAACTATAATAACATGATGTTAATAACAAGACAAAACACTTAAAGATGTTTTGTCTTAATACTCATATCATTTTCTTATTATCAATAATGGAAAACATTAATAATAATGTACTAGCTAGAGATTCTGATATTATAAGGTTTAAGGATGATCCAATGGTAGGCATCATTACGTTGTCAGATTATTATCTAGAGAGCCATGTGTTATCATTTAAGTGAATTAGACAATACTCAGGTGGATTAATATTGGATCATGCATTACTTCACTAATTAAGAGTTAATTAATCAAGAATATGACTCAATATTGATGCCGAAGATTCTTGTCTAAATGTAGTTACGAGGAGGTATTATTGAATATATATTTTAATTATTATAACTATGCACCTTTATATATGAATTATGATCACTATCAAATAACTTTTGGTTGAATTTTAATGCAAGAAATACATAAAAGGTCCCCTAGTTGGCATAAATCATACTTCATCCTTACGATCATATCAAAAGTGCACATACAAATATCAAATTCAAAACTATATATTATATCCAACAGTACGTCAACAGATTGCTTGCAATTTCAAGCTTTAACATGCATACGTATATATTAATCTATGCATTATCCACTCATGGTCTCATTTGAATAATGTTTGAACAATGTATTTTATGTTGCTTCACAAGGACACGAGAAGAGCATTCCCTGAGGATATGAACCAATCCTCTTTCCGGCGAGTCCAGTGAGTGGAAACCTAGGGCGTTTAGGCGTTTAGTTGAAAACGAGGGATCAATAACATCATAAATTGTAGTAAGACCCAGCAAGCCCTTTACTCACTTTATAGAGTTGATACCCTTACCGCGGGTAAGCGGATTTTGCATTAAATCCTATTCCAACTTTCTATGATATTCGAATAAGCTCCGGGGAGGAAGGCGCTTGGAGGCATATCTTGCATCTGATCGTGGAAAGAAAAAGCGCTTTTCAAGTGTGATAGTCAAAGAAAAATCTCCCAAAAAGAAGACTTTATTATATTATAAATACCCGCGTTTTACCTTCAATAAGATGACATTCGAAAGAATTTAGCTAGTAATATCCCCCTTTATGCTAAAAAATTAGGACCTTTTCTTTTTAATATTTAATAAAAAAGATGTAGACCGCACTTTTCTCCTTTATGGATTAGATCTTTATCAATTAAAAAATGGTCTGACTTCTGATTTTCTTTCTTTCCTTTGCTTTCTCATCCACGGTCATTTTCAAATTTTATGGGCTATCTACGTATCCCTCATGTCTGATATGTAAATAGTCTAAGCGAGGAGTTTTTATGATAGAATAAGGTCTTCGTAGTTCATTTAAACTTCCTTCAAATTCTTATCCATTTCCATTGTTTGCTTTTTTTTGAATTTGTTTTATGTATTTTGTTTGTTTGTGTGAGGTGGGTTAAAATTTTTTTGGAAATGGTTAAATGTCCTGAATTGACTGATTTTTTTTACATATTTAATTAAATTTTGATTTTGAAAAAATTTTAATAGGGGATTCATAATTTCTCACATTCCCTCAGGAAAAATTTCTCTTACGAAGGACAACAAAATTTTTTCCTATAAATATTTTTTTCCATAAAAAATGTCCCATAAATTTTTTTTTCTGGGAAAGATTTTCTTAGAGCTTTTACCAAACACTTGCGCGGCTTCTCATAGCTAATTTTCTATCTTGGTGGCTACAATGGATTGGATTTAGCATTGACAAATAGACATGGCCGGCTTTATAAAATTACAACGGCCGTATACATAAGAATATCTTATCTTCAACGTTATATATTTTTTAGGTACATTTCATTATCAAATATGTTTTCATCATTAAATTCATACTGTAAGCTTCATTAACTTCAATTTTAGACACCTCCTAAACTCCTCGATCATTGTCGTATTCTAAAAATGATATATATAACTATTTAAAATGACAAAATCCTCAATTGGATATAGAAATTAAATGTTTTTGTTATATATTATTTTTTAATAAAATGATCTGAACTCATGGTAATTTATGTCATATGAAATCAAACAACATATTTAAGGGGAATCTTTTAGAAGATAAGACAGCACAACTCCACATCATAATGTACTCGTGTATTCTACGTGGGAAGTCATGAGCAAGAAATGACCAGAAAATATGGACAAACAAACAGATATTTCAGGATTTTGGTAATATAAAGTTGGTGGAGGAAAATGTCAAAGCTCTCAGATCCTGTTGTCTTTCAATTTATTACCAAATGGCATATATATATATATATATATATATATTAGTTTTATCTTTGTTTGAGCTAATATAGGCCCCCTAACCTTAGGTGTATGTAGATGTAGCTTGAATTTGACCTAAAGGGGGTTTAGCACTTTAGCCTAGTCATGATTGCGTAGGATGTTAGTCACATGTTTTGACCATCTATCTACCTATCTATTGAGTACATAAGGACTTCAATTTTGGTAGTTGCAAAGTGACCTCAATTTTAGGTTATGTTCTTTCCTGGGGTGCGATGTGGTGAGTTACCACTAACTTACTATACTATTCTTTTTAGAGTGATAAATTAGTTTTGTCATTATCTAATTTTATTTTACTTTTGGCACCGTTCTTTTATATGGTTGGTATGGTGTGATAATAGTCTGGTGGAGTGAAATTTGAAAAAAAGTGTGGTGAGTTGTAGTGAAAGTTATATTAAGTGGGGTAGGTGAGGAGAGAAAATATGAAAAATAGAGGAAAAAAGTGAAGGGAGAAAAAAGTGACGGAGATATATAGGTAATGATTATAGTGTAGTGTGGTAAAATGTGGTAAAAATTAAAGAGTGTGGTGCGGTGTGATAAAAAATACATGTAATGTGTTTTTCCGATTAAATTTACGTATATGCAATTCTTTTAGAGCATATACAATGGTTGGAACTCATTCCGATCAATCCACTGACATTCTATTTTATTTCTTGACAGTGATATTTTTTGCAAGTTCCACAATTTAAGAATTCATTCTGAGCCTATAAACCATTCCAAAATGAATTCCATATTTTGCATATTTTCTTACTTGTTATTGTTGGAAAATTGAATTTTCTATTTTCATTTTACATCAAAAGTAGATGTTGTGGGTAGTAAATTAAGATAATGACAAATATTTCATTCAAAATTCCAATTTGAAATTTCTTTTATTGTGGAGAAGGAAGAAATGAGTTTCAAAAGTTTCAAAAATAAGATGATGTAGCAAGATGGACCCCCACTAAAGATCCAAAATAATGAAATATCATTGTACATACTCTTAACATTGAGTTTTTCGCATTTTGAACCCCGAAGGATAGGGGTGTTTATTTTTTGGTCCCATGGGTTTCATTGTTTACTTTTTGAGCCCTAAAGTTTATGGGTTAAATAAAAATGAATGTTGAAGTTTGTAGGTTGAAAAAAAAGGTTCATGTACTGTTTTTTTTTTCTCATGTTTGAATTTATCTCCCGATTAGCGCCAAACTTCAGGAATATGGTCAAGACTGATATTGAAGCTATAATACACCTCTCTTATTCATGTCGAAACTAATTAGACCTAAACTATCCAGAGTCTAAGTAGTTCCGACATGAATAAGAGAGGTGTATTACAACTTTAATATTAGTTTTAACCTTAGTCCTGAAGTTTGGCGCTAATCAGGAGATAAATACAAATATAGGAAGAAAAAGAAAAATAGTACACGAGACTTTTTTTCAACCTACAAAATTTAAGGTCTTTTTTTATTCAACCCATAAACTTTAGGGTCCAAAAAATAAACAATGAAAACCGTGGGACCAAAAAATAAATACTCCGAAGTATAGGGTTCAAAATACAAATAACCCCTTAACACTAGACTATTATTGTTATCAACTTATCATTTTTAATTAGATTTCATTAAATAAGTGATCATTTGTCTTGAAAAAAAAAATAACATCATCTTTTCATATCTCACAAACGGTATTAATTCCTCTTCCACAATTGAGATGATAAAGAATATGATTTAACATAATTGGTTGTCTTACTAGGATTATCATAAGAAAAATACCAATATATATGTTCCCATTCGGTTGTCAAAAGAAAATTTAAAGGATGTAAACCGGATCTTCTTTTATTTAGGAAGAAGCGAAGAATCACGAACATAAAACAAAAGAGCAAAAACAAAAAGCAACAACAACAAAGAAAGTAGCTAGTATCAGTATGAACATGAACATCTTTCTAAAAGTGAGAATCAAGAATCATCGATCTGTGAACTATTTAAGTAAAAATTTTAACATTATCCAATTGCAAACTCTGGAAATGAAAAGGGAGGAATAAGTTGGAAAACATCAAGTTATCCACACATAGAATTTCCTGTACAGATTTGTAACTTTGTAATTTATCATGCAACGTTGGCAAACTTTGAGCCAATTCCCATGCAAAGCAAGAAATACTTTCCCATACAAACGGGTTTCTTATATGTCGGCTCTCCCCTTTTTATTTTCTCGAGTTAAATGATATTTTTATCACATGATTCTTAATTTTTATCACTTTTATTATTGAATTTTTAAATTTGTCAAATGTATCACCCAACTTTTAAAATTTGTCAAAAATGTCACTAACTTAATCTTGACCTTCTACCTCATGTAGCATTTTTGACAAATTTTAGACGTTAAGTGGTATATTTGACAAATTTGTAAAGTTATGTAGCATATTTGACAAATTTTAGAAGTTGAGTGACACATTTGAAAAATAAAAATTTGAAAGTTCAATGGCAAAACTGACAAAAATTAAGAGTTATGTGGCAAAAAAGTCATTTAACTCTTATTTTCTCTCGTATATATAATATTTCAAAGTTTTTTCTTTGAAATTATCTCAATCAAAACCTTAAGTTTATAGTCGAAGATCCATCGATAGCTTTATAGCCTAACACTTCCCCTCACATGATGACCTTTAGATTTGAAGTGTAGGTGCTGCAAAAGTCTCCTTCACCTTGCGCAAATAAATATGGGGTGCTGAATTTCGAATATGAGATCGATCTCTTTCTAAGTCTGGCTTTTATACAATGTGAAATCATCTCAATCAAAAGGTTAAACTTATAATTAAAGGCCCATTGGCTCTCAGGTGAAACACGTTTGAACGCGGTCTAGGGGTCCTAGATGTACATAATCTTCCCTCCATGAATTATAGTTTATGGAGATGCTGATTCCGACAGATCCACAGAAAACATTTTTCATAAAAACCACTTTGGCAGTCCAGCTTAAGCCTTTGGAAGAAAAAAAAAAACCCCAAGTGGAATACTAGGAAACTAGGAAGGTTATGGAAGTCAAAGAGACATACCTGTGTGCTCCATGTAGTTAAGTATATATAAGTTCAGTATAAATCAATATATATAGAATTGTTGGTAATGTTTGTGTTTACAATAAGATGATCAATTAATTAATGTCTATAACTTGTCTTACAAGGTGCAAAATTGGTACCAAATATATCCACATAAGACACATACATAACAATATAACATCATATTAGGTGTATGGAGAACATGCAATATCAATGCAAGGCAAAAACCATGGCATAATCTGTAATTGTGGGGCAGTTCAGTAACACAAACTGAGACACCCCACAACAAGAAAAGAGCAAAGAAGTAGACATCCCAACTACCCTATGCAATATATAGGCTTTGCACTTACCATCCATTATCACATTGTGGCAAGATTTTTGGAAAATGACATGTATATATGTATCTATGAAAACCTAGCTTATGCCATGTGGTTTTGAGAGTTTTCTTGCCCCACATTGTCCTTCCCATTCCTTTCTTTTCACTACCATATATTGTCTTGCCAAATTGCGAGTTTGCAGAGCGGTTGACGAGGTAGACAGTGTTGATCGCTATCAAACTTTGAAATTATAGGCTTTCTGAATATGGTTAGTTTCAATGTTCTGCACTCTGAAATGTCGGTTGAGTGTCGAATTGAAGCTAAACAACTTTAACAGGTTGAACTCGATCATGTTGTTGATGTGCATAAGATATTATCAGTAATATAACACAAATGTCAACTTACTTATTGTATATACTGCACTTAATAGTTGACACGCATATCCTCTAGCTTTATTTGCTCACTATGTGGACCTTGATATAGTGATAATGAGAAGACAAGATATATTTTCCACATTTTTCAAAAACTTTAGATAGGATGTGACTTTCCATTTTCAAAAAATTCACCAAATAAAAGCTACACCAATTCAATTAATATTCTTTAATCATATCATTCATACATGGTGGTGGATATCTTACATCCTTATCAAGAACCATTTTCTTATTTTCATGCTATAAAATCAATAATTAATTTGATGGTTCTAAATACTCATCTTTAGAGGTGAGGAATTCCTTAGAAGAAGATTGGTGGAATCTATTTTTTCAATCATCACTAATTCTCACAATAATTAAGAAAGTTCAAATTATCACATACTACAATTAGTCAATATTATAATTAATCAATAAAAAATTTGCACGTGTTAGCATGCGACCTACAACACATAATGTTGCTGAAGTCTAGGGATAGCAATGGGGCGGGGAATCCCCAAACCCGTCGGGGCCCCACCCCGCTCTGGGGAAAAATCCCCGCCCCTATTGGGGATGGGGACGGGGACGGGGACGATTTTCCAAAATCCGCTCGGGGATGGGGCGGGGATGGGGACAAAATTTTCCCCATCCCCGTCCCCATTCTCCCCGCCGGGGTGAATTCCCCGTCCCATCCCCGAATCCCCATCCCCAAAAATGTTAAAATTACCAAATAACCTTTATTATAATTTAATATATATATTAATAGGAAGGACAAAGTAGTAATTTTCCAATTTATTCTCACTTGTTGATGTATTATTGTTTGATTTTGATGTATTATTATTTGAGCAAGTTAAATACATTATATTTTCAACATGTTAAAAACCGGGTTCGATTAAAATTTCGTTAAATTTAGGATAGTTTTAAAAAATCCCCGCTGGATTCCCGTTGGGGATGGGGAATTTGCGGGGATGGGGATGGGGCAAGAATCATTCCCCGAAGCGGGGATGGGGACGGCGATGGGGATGAGTTTTGGGAGTGGGGATGGGGACGGGGGTATACTCCCCCATCCCCGATCCGCCCCGTTGCCATCCCTACTGAAGTCACACAGCAAACATCACACAACTACTTAAGGTAAAAATGGGTAAAAGTAACTAAGTCAGCGGCGGGTAAAATTCATGTTTAGGTCAATTCGGTTCCAACAATTCGGACAAAATCTCTAAATCTAATCCCTGTTTAAATTTCAAATTTGGAAACTTTATGATGTCCGAATCTAGATCCGAATTCTCCAAGTATGTCTGGATTCGAATTTGTCCAAATGTACCCAAGCCCGAATTAACACTAAACTGGTCTTCAAACCAATGTGTTGCACGGGACGCAAATAAATTACATCATTGAAATCGTTGCTTTAAAGTATATGTAATGCCCTGACCCCTCTCGGGCTGCGAACATTACCGATAACTATTTCAAGGATCGCCGACTAGCCCCACAAATTACCACGAATTTTTCTAGCGTGTTTCGTCCTCACTCACACGTTGCCTGCGAAAACTTCCCAAGAGGTCACCCATCCTGAGACTACTCCTAGCCAAACACGCCTAACTGATGAGTTCTCAACAGATGTGCTACCTTAAAAGAAGGTGCACCTTGGTGATATGAGTAGTCATTTCAATCATTTTAAGCCACACTTAACCATATATATACTCAGGGCATTACAAATGGTATCGAACTCGACCCGCAACCGTGAGTTGCGCCAGTGGATGAGAGATCCATGGACAGTACGTCACCTAGCGGGGCAAAGATTTTGGAGTGGATAGTGGCACCACGAGGACGTTGTGTGCATAAGTGGGGGTGATTGTAGCACCTTAGGTATATGGTTAATTGTTGCTTAAAAAGATTGAAATGAGTACTTATATCACCAAGGTGCACCTTCTTTTAAGGTAGCTCATCCGAACTCCTCAGTTAAGCGTGCTTGACTGGAATTAGTCTCAAGATGGGTGACCTCTTAGGAAGTTTTCCCAAACAATGTTTGAGCGAGGACGAAACACGATGGAAAGACTCATGATGATTTGTGGGGCTATCGACAATCCTTAAAGCAGTTATCAGTAATGTCTGCAACCCAAGGGGGGGAGTTACATAATGGTATCAGAGCTCTAGATTCGACCCAGAAGCTCCTAAAGTCAATTAGGTGTTTAGCTTAGACTTAAGGAGTCATGTTAGGAAGAGGATAGAACGATGAGAGTAGGATGAGAAGGAGGGGATTGATTGTTTACTTGTGTATGCTTAATTGCGCTTGTGACTCATAGGATGGCCGAGCCTCGATCGCCATTGTCGTGATCACCCGATCCCTTGCTTCCACGCCGTACACCCTAGGATCCCCGATACCAGCTTGTCGATGCATGCCCTCAGGATAGTCAACATGCTACACCAGTAAGTATTCAAACTCCAATTTAGTTCACGCCTAATGGAGGGGAAACTTCTCCATTTTCTATCTCCTGAACATCGAGGACGATATGGAATGGGGTTATAGGGCTAAGCAATTGCTTCCTGCCTTCTGCCACCCACAGGAACTCGATGCCCATGGCGTTGTTGGTGTGGCCGGGAGAGGATAAATATGAAAAACATGCTGGAAATAATATAGCACGTGTCGGTGCTAGGCCCGACTGACGAGAATATTGAGTGGACCTCTAGACATGTCACCGACAATCTTTCACTCAGAATCATCAGTACGACTCCTCTTACTTTGCCCGCTGCTGCTAGGCTCAACATCTCCGACCGATGAACCGACATCATGTCTCTCCTGCCGAATCGGTGCAAATCTCCCAGTAGAATCTCTCAACGGCACAAAACCCGCTGATGTGTATGTATGCCCAGAAGGGGGAAATCTTCCTGTAGGGCCTCACACCGGCACGATACCTTGTGATCTCTCAGCACCCGATATCTCTGTATGTCCGACTGCTCGAGATATTGATCGAGCTTATCAACGTAAGCATCGATGCTCTGACTATCCGTGTCATCCTCCGCCTTAATTTGGCTAACACCTCAACCCTGAGCTCGACGAAACGCATTCATGGAAACAACTAACAGACGACCAGGACGTGCTACAGTCCTACGACTGGGAGAGGATAGATATGAACATGATGGAAATAATAGGTATGGTGTGGTGAAAGTGTTGAAGAATATTGAGTGGTATGGTGAGTTGTGTTACTGCACCGCACAAAAGAACAGGGCCTAAGTCCTAGCCGCGCGAGTTTCTAGGTTTGCACACTTTCCGAGGCGCGTAGAGACAATACGGGTCGGGTATAATCCGCATGCATGCTTGCAGGCATGCAGATGGCATATGCCCAAACTCGTATTGCAGTCGTGCCTCGGGCCGCGTGTAGAGTTTTTTTTTGGGTTGTTTTGTTCGGGCCTTTTTGTGATGGGTTGATGACTACCTTTTTGGGGTTTCCTTAATTTTTCTTCCACTTTACAATTCAATTCTATTGGCATTTTCTAAAATGAATAAAATGAACAAAAATGCAGAAAATAAAATTTTCATAATTCTAACACACTTTTCGAGTGTATACAATTAATAATATTTTTAAATACAATCCAAAATCTAGCCACTATGCACTTTTAACAAAGTAATTTTTATTATTATTCAAAATCTATAAAGAGCTGGAAAGTTAGTATCACAATGAATGTAAAACTCTGCCTACTAAAAATTAGACAATAAAACATTACTTAAATTAAAATCTTTCTAAAGTCTCTAATACTACAAATATGATGTAATTTAAACGTATAAAATATTCTTTCCGTCTATTTATTTAATTTTTGCATTTAACTGATTCTTCTTATTTTTAGTTATTTGCCATTATACATTTTCTTGTAATTTTTACTGGTTTTACAGTTATATTCTCATCCACACATAATTACTCCCTCCGTTTCATATTAACTGTCGTCTTTGAAAATTGTGCAGTCAAACTTTAAAAATTTTGACCGTAAATATCTCAATATATACAATGAGTTGCTATATAAAATTACTACCATTAGATTCGTGATGAAAAATACTATCATAAAAGTATAATATTGCAATTGTTAATAACATATTATGCAAGAAATTATCAATCAAAGAATGATATTGGAGATCGTGAATGTCAAAACTATGACAATTAATATGGAACGGATGGAGTAATATTTATTGATTTAAATAATATTGTAAATTTCTCCCTACTAATTATTTACTCCCTCCGTTTTTTTATTAGCTGTCATTCACGCTTTTTGAGGTCCATTATTTATCAACAATTTCTCACATAATATTTTTATAAAAAAATATGATATTATACTTTTTAAATAGTATTTTTTTATTATAAATCTAATGGTATCAATTATTGGATGAATCATTATACAACTTAAGATATTAATGATCAAAATTTTTGACACTAATATCTAGGCGACGCTTAAATAAAAACGGAGGGAGTAGTTCCCTTTAGAAATACAATAAGAGTAATTATGAGAGTACCCCTCATAAATGATCCATTGCTATGTCCGTCTTCGACATGTGATTTACCAAGAAGAATCTTAATCAATGCACTGATAAGTTATGAAATTCCTACGCACCACAAAAGAAAATAAAAAAGGGAATTTTCTCCATTAATTAAATTAATAAATGAAAAAAAAATGATAGTCCTACATACGACCAAAAATTATAAACTGAAAGGTATCTATCAACACTGCTGCTAATTATAACCTCTGACCAAAAAATTATTGATTACTTTCTGTGTAAATCAGCTTAATTCTAGCTTCTTTATTCATTTCATTTATTAAAAAATGAAGCTAGAATTGGATACTGCTGCTGCTTCTGTGGTACCACAATCAAATTGACTGCCATATTAAACTCTTAATTAATTGAAGAATCACATTTGAGTTTTACCTCTGAGCGAAGTATCATATATATTTGAGTCTTACAACCAGGAAAAATACATTAATTATGAGAATGTACTATATTTATATTCAATATAAAAAAATACGTTAATTATGAGAATGTACTATATTTATATTCAATATAAAAAATACGTTAATTATGAGAATGTACTATATTTATATTCAATATAAAGAAAATTACACCACCACATTAAAAGTTTAAAGGTTTATTGATTGGGCTTAATTAAAAATTTTTTTATCATAAACAAACAATTAGAAATTAACCAACAAATGTAATTTAAATTTTCGTGACGGTATTTGGTTTTAAATTAACAAAACAAACAAGAAAAACAAACGAAACCAATATTATAAATTTTCACTGAAATAAGATTTGGAGAGGTCAGATGTAATATGCATTTTCCTAAAATATATATTTTAAAAAGACTGATTCTAATTGTCTCAATAATCTTTGAATGATTGGTTTTAAATTGTGACACGATGATATGTATCATCACCAATTAAGGGTTGGGGAGAGACATGCATAAATTTCATGTGCCCACAATATTTATAATCTATCATTAATTTAATTTCAATTAGCCTTCTATTTTTATAACCTATCACTTCAACTGGCCTTCGATTTATAATTGATCTCAAATTGCTAAATGTAATCATCCAACATATTTATCATGAGGTGAATGAGACCGTTGATTGGATATTAAAGTTAAGACACTCGACTCATGTTATGGCATGTTATCTAGTTGGTTAGTCACACATCCCCACAAGTTTAATAAAATTTTATAGAGTTTTTTGAGGTTAATATACTTTATTTTGGGGTGTTTAGATAATAATATACCAAATTTTTTCTTGGACAATTATATACTGTATTTTAAGGTGTTGGACAATAATATAACGGAACAATTCTAGCGATGATTGACTCGGTGACAGTTTTACATGGCAGATTAAGAAGCGAAAAGTTAAAATTTTTACTAAATTAATGTCATGTCAGCAAGTCCAAATAAGCAAAGATGAATTATATTTTTTAAAAAGAAATAACATTGTTAAATTAGGGAAAATGTGGAGTAATGAGACATTATTTGTTAAAAAATAAAATAAAATTCATTTAGACTTGCCGCCATAGTATTAATTTAGTCAACATTTTAATTTTTTATATCATGTAGGACCACTACCGAGTCAACCACCATCGGAAATGTTCGAGGTACGTCATTGTCCAACCCCCCAAAAGTACAATATATATCATTATAAAAGAAAAGTTTAAAGCAATATTTTCTAATAGGACCAACACCCCAAAAATAAGGTATGTCAGTGCAGAAGGGTCCCACCTATAAATGTGTAATGTACGCAAACCTTACCTTGCATTTCTGTAAGAGGCTGTTTCCAGGACTCGAACTCTTGAGTTCACGATCATACAATAACAAATCTCCAGTTGCATTAAGGCTCTCATTCGGTTCAAAAATTTAAACCAATTTAAAAACCCAAATTTTCCAATCCTTAAAAAATTGGATATAATGTTAAATCGCTTTGTTCTAATTTCGACATTGATTTCTGAACGGAAAATTTAGAGATATATTCCTCATATTTCTATTGTCCGACCCAACTTTGACTTAAATTTTGAAGTGTCTGCACTGTTCGACCAGAAAAGATCCAACAACAGTTATTAATTTCTCACTTAAACTTCCACATTAACTGATTTACCTGACCCAAATTTGACCCAAACCCAATTTTTTTTTTTTTTTTTTTTTTTTTTTTTTTTTTTGGAGCATTGGTTGGTTTCTTCTCCCAAAAGACTTACAATTTGGGATGAAGCCAGGGACTCATAAGAAGCCATCCATAAATAATGAGATGGTCCTAAAAAATCAAGGCAAAGATAAATAGAGGGTGCATGTGATTGTGAATGGTATAAGATTGTGATGGCCATGAGAAGGAAGTGCATGCATGTGAAGAGTCATGTAGGGGTGCATGGCCCAATTTGGTCATACCCTAACAGCTTTTAAGGACCCAACCCATTCTTAAAATATACACACTCACTATATATAGCTAGGGTACTTTCTCCCCATGTGACCCCTATCCCATGGTAGTTATGGCAGTTGAAGTGCCCTCTATGATTAAACCATGCTAATTATTGTCATTACTAATTTACTTGTATTTGTCTATGGTCCTCCCCTTCCTTATTTGTTAATTCTGAAAATTGTGTTTGATCAAACTTTTGAAATTTTCATTATTGTTTTTTCAACATATGTAATCATTATGCCTGGTTGCTAGTAATTTTCTGATGTATGTGATGAATGTATCTGGTCATACATTTAAAACTTTGATCATGAATTTGTTAACATGTACAATTATGAATGATTTTTTTGTATAAAATTACGATTATTTGATTGGTAATGGAAAGTACTTTTGGCAACATCAACAATGAATCCTTGTATAGTTCCGCTATGTGAGGTTTTAAGGGATTTAGATGTAGGAGAAAAAAACCTTTTGAAATATCGAAAACAACCATTTTGAAAACCACAGGGAAAACTGTTTGGGAACTGATAGAGCAAGAGAAACTTGAACAAAGAACCTTCATATCTGTATGCTCCAAGCACTGCATACGGGTGTGAGTAATACTGGTACTCGCCTAAAAGTGAAGGACCACTCCTAGGTCCATTTAGCACTGGATCCTTTTTTTTTTCAGGATCTAGTCTTAGGTTCAATTCAATCTGGATCCTAAAATTCAGATCTAGTTCAGGATCCAACGGTACTGAATCCTTAAACAAGTACCCGGTGAAACAATTCACACATGTCAATTTAATTTAACTAGCAGCAGTCTGACACAATGTTCATGTCAAATTTCAACCAGATTCATTTTTCCACTCCTTAGTCATCATTGCTAACTTTAAAGTTCAATTTTCAAAATCTAAAACACATTAATAAATTATAAATCTTAGCATTAGGGTTTCTCCTTATATAGTATATTAGTATCATAGTATATGAGCATGTGATGACATTCATGGGCTTAGATCCATGACTGGTGAGATTTGAGAGGACTGACTGACAGATTGAATAATCTCTAGAATCCATATTAATAATACTTAAAATAGTTTTTGTATTAATAATCTTAAAACAATTAATTGGATCTTGATATTGGGTTAATTTCTAAATCCTACACGTCAGGATCCAGTCTCGAATCCATTTATGGTTGGATATGAATTTTAGGATTCAGTCCCATATCCAATTAACTAGGACTTGGACCCGATTATGAATCTAGAGAACTAGGATCTAAATCTAGTTCCGAATCCAAATTCGTTAGATCCAACCGGTTCTAGATCTGGATCCGGGTACCTATTTTTTCTGCTCACCCTTGATAGTTTGTACATCAAACGTTCTTGAAAAATACAAACACAAGGAGAGCACAAAAAACACTCAGAAAAGGCAAAGCATTGTCCTATTAACAAACTCTCATCCTTTCACTAAATTGCCTTAATCCTAGCCCGCCAAACACCCCTATCCAGTGTCATGTCATCTATTAACTCTATATGCTTCAAATCAGCTCTATCACCTCCATCATAGACTTTTAGGCCTTCCACGACCACTGGGATATAGTGAAAGCATATAATATTTTCACATCTTCTCAGGGGAGCATCCATATCAATGTAAAGATTGCACGTAGAGTTGTAATAATTGGCGGTTATATTGGTACATTGGTCATTAAGTTGGGACCTAGTTGAAGCAGTGCAATACTTGTAGGATCAAGATTTATTCTTGTGCTGAGCTTCCTAACTTTTTTGTACTACATTATAAGGCTATGTATGTTGTTTTTGTTGTTTAACTTTGTTGCTTGTCTGAATGGCTGCTATTTAGCAGATCTTTCCATATGAACTTTCAACCTTTTATTGCCTTAAATAATAAAAAAAAAAATTAGACACGCAATATCACTTATACGACACCAAGTTTTCCTTATTTACTGATGTGGAGCAAAAAAGAGAATAACGACAACGAAGGTAACGATTTTTAGTGAGTCACATTTTCGTTACTTATGTAGAAGTTTAGTTATAAACCTTTTTCCCTCAATGAAATCTGACCAAAATGAAAAGATAAGATATTACAATTGTTATAGATGTTGAATTGTCGATATCTATAAAAATTAAGTTATTTATATCTTGATGTTCTTGAGCATTTTTTTTTATGTTCTTAAGTGTTACTGGTACAAAATTCACATTCAAATTTGTGACTCATTATTAATTATTACACTTTTATTAGAGAATATTAAGTCTCAATTATCAGTTTAAGCTTTTTGTTGGGATGACTTTACATGATGTTAGAGTATGGTTGAGTAAGAAGTCTAAGGCTTGAATCTTAACAGTCCCATGTATATTTACATAAGGTGAAGGGGACTTTACAATATCTACGCCTTGGCTTGGGGCGTTCATATATGAGGAATACGCATGATAAAGACATTCAAACTTCAACCATTAGTTTACGCTTTTGATTTCATAACTTTCTTAATTATTAATCATTAGTATTGTATTATTTCTTTTAGCCATTTGATGGGGGACCTTAGTAAGATTTGGGGGAGGGGGTCCTCCTTGTGATGAGCATGTTGTAACTAAATTGGAAAATTGTGTAAAGTTTTAAATTTTCTTTTCTTTTTTTTAGAAGATGGTCCTACAGAAGATTTATATGTGATAATGTGATTATCCACGTCTCCTAGGGTTTCTTTCAAGATCAACTGCCCAAGTTATGGACCCTCCCCCTTTAGCTTGGACCTACAAATTCTAAACTTTAATTTGATTATAATCATGTTTAGAAAAAAGTAGGACCCTTTTAAGTACTGAAGTTAAATATCATTGGTCCAAATTTAGTCGGTGTTTCGTTTAAGAGTGATGATACATGTCTTGGGGCAAGACATTGTTTAAGTGTCTTTCTCTTTATGAAATTAATATTTATTATCATTTTTAATCACAATTTTTTTTTCTACAGTTACTATTATTATCAATTAAAAGGAGTTTGGAATGTGTTGGCTACGCTAACAATAAAAATTGATACCATAACAAATGAACCCCATCCGTTAGGCATATATTAGACATTTTTTTTATAAATTTAAAAAAATGTAGATAAAAGTGTGATGTTAAACCATTTATATGTATTATTATAATTATAGAAGTCAATCATTTAAATTTTTTTTGATTTAATTTAAAAATATATAGATTTTATATAAAGATAATTAGACACTTAAGATGTGTTTTGTCCTATGATATTTATCATTTCTGTCCATCAAAATACATTAAATAATCAATCCAATCAAGTTTAATTAGATATAGGATCAGCAAAACTTAATTTATCTTATTAAAAATAAGTAGGTCTAAGCTTTGTCGTGAGAATAATTTTCACATGAATTACCTTTTACTGTATCCAAATTGGCCACAGTCGAGCTGTTTGTGGTCCCTTTGAACATATGGTAGTTACTTAACTATGAATTTGATTAAATGGAGTTGAGTGTATTAGGATATGTTTCAAATCTATTGCAAGTTGGTAGGGTCTAAAACAAAGTGTATAAGCAGCAAAAAAAAAAAAAAAGAGGAAGGTTATGAAAATTGAGCAAAATAATTATGCAGGAACAAAACATCAATAGAGAGACAATGTTTTTATATAGAAATCCAAAACAAGAAAAAATCACGTGCGACAATCAATATTCATTCATGACCAAAGATGAAGATGTGAAAATAATAACGTATCTCCCTCCAACGAAGTGTTGAGGGCATTCACCCAATCTCATCAGCCACATATCACAAGTTGAATAAACCTTTTTATTTATAGGGATAAATATCCTATAAATCCATCTTGACTCCCACTAGCTCCAAGTATAGTTAGATTTCAATAGAGATGATAGTGGGTCTTGAATGAGACTTAAATTTGCAAGCCCAAATCTATTTTTAAGACCTGGATCTAAAGATTTAGACCCAACGGATCTGGGTTTTGGTTCAAGGACAGGGCCCCATATATATATATATATATATATATATATATATATATATATATTTTGCCAATCACATCTTGCTGGAATGATAAGAGGTCCACCTTCTATCCCGCGAACCCTGAAGGGAACATTTCTCCCTTACTATTTCTGAACATACTACGAGTAGGAGTGAGATTCAACTTTGGGCTATTTACCTATATTTTTAATATACTATAAACTTGTTGGGTTATTCTCTGAATATACCATTGTCAAAAAAGCTGGTACGTAACTAAAATTGTAAATACTCTCGATGAAAATGCATGGTCAAATTGGACTCCTTTCATGATGGTCAACCAATTAAATTGAATTCTTTTAATTTCATGATCACAATTACACTAACTTTATAATGAGCGTCACCACAGTTTGGATTGTTTGTTCACAAGGCACCATGTAGCATACACGGTTATGATTTTAGTACATTATCCATATAAGGTTGTGTATAATACGCGTTTGAATTTTGAAATTAACAAAACAAGAAAAACCAATAAAGAAAAGCAATTGGAATTTAATAAGTATTGTTCAAAGAAAGGCATGCAAATGTGCAGGAAAAAGTTGGTAAAGTTTGGATTAGGTTGGTTTGTTTGATTTTGACAAAAAAGGTTGGAGGAGCGTTATACGTCAACAATTTGGCATTCATCCATGCATTTTAGAAAATTGAGTGCAAGTCAATTAGTCAACCAATTAAATTCCCAATCAACCGACATGACGTTTCTTTTTTTTTTTCTTTTGTTTATTTTGGATATTAAGGTCCTGTCCTTTCATGTGGTTGCGTTGTATTAATGGTACGGTGCGATGAAATTTGAAAAATTACGATGAGTTGTGATGAAAATTGTGGTAGGTGAGATATATTAAAGGAGAGAATGTGAAAAGTAGAGGAGAAAAGTAAAGAGAGAGAAAAATGAAAATATATATTAGTAAATGATTGTGGTGTGGTGTGGTGTGGTGGAAAATTAAAGAGTGTGGTGCAGTGTGATACCGCACCGCAACCTACCGCATAAAAAAACGGGGCCTAAAACATCGTTCTTTTCTACAGTAGGTAAAATGTGATGAAATATGACACAAATGATGGTATGACATGGTAAAAATGTAGAGAGTGTGATATGATGTGATATACAGACTAATACAATTATAAGTTGTGGTAAAATTTGTATTAAAATTTGTGGTAAAAATAATTAGTATGCTAGGTGACGAAAGAGAAAAGTGAAAAGTAGTGGTTGGGAAAAGTGAGGAGACAAAAAGTTATGATTAGTGTGGTAAAGTGTGATATGATATAGTAATATGTGATGGTTGGTAGTTTAAAAAATTACTAAGGGGTACCCTAATTTTTGATGAAATGTTTTTCTGGTACCCCAACTTTTAAAAACTAATTTTGGGGTACCATAACTTTTAGAATTAGAAATAATTAAGTGAATTTCCGGCCAATGATTTGAATTCACCGGTGAGTTTTTGGCGGGAAATTGATTAAGTGTTTTTGTGGACGAAAATGCCCTTTGTTTTTGTAGACGAAAATGATTTGAATGAATCGGAGTTTCGCCGGAAATTCACCTAGTAATTTCTAATCCTAAAAGTAAGGGTACCCCAAAATTAGTTTTGAAAAGTTAGGGTACCAAAAAATTGTTTCTTCAAAAGTTAGGGTACCTTAAAGTCATTTTTTGTTTGTAGTTTGTATGATAAATTTTGGTAGATGTGGTATGATACCACCCAAAAAAACAATGCCTAAATCAATTATTTCCGATTCAAAATAATTTTTCGTTAGACCATGTAAGGTTTTAAATTATATTCCCTCTTTTCCTAAGTATTATTTCACTCAACTATTTTTTTTTGTCCCTATTTATTTATCATTTTTTTACATTTTAAATAACATTTTATTACTCTTACCCTAAATAAATGGCTTTGAAACCAATTATTCAAGAATAATTGATGACATTTTTGTTATTGTTATATATTTCTACCTAAAACAGTATGTTGCATTGATTTCTCTAATTCTTTCCAAAGAGTTAAATAAAAAGGGTCGAGGGAGTATGAAATAAAAAGGGCCAGAGGGTTTGAGTCTTGGTATGGCTTGAATGTTCGAATTGCTTATCAGCAGGGTCCAACAAGTTTTTGATCGAATGACCCATTTTCCGAACCTAAAATTATCCGGACCCAAATTTTCGTCAGACCTAATATGAATAACCTTTACTTTACGGCAGAAAAGAATAGGGTTGAAACATTTATTTTAAGATGGAGTGAGCCAAAAGACTGAAAAATTACAAACAAAACTCCATTTAAGACTTGAGCATAGAAAAGGAAAGACCTCTACCAACCATACTGAAAAGAGAGATGCAAGTGTCTCACACTCTGACGTAAGCGCCTCATCTATGGGGTGTTTGGTTATCTAGTTTTTTGGGTAATTTTTAGTGTTTTGGACATTATTAATTTTTTGATTAAGATGAAAAAACTACTTGAAATGTTTGGTAAGTAGTTTTTCTATATTAGTTTTTTGAGCCCAATAAGCTAGTTTTCAAAAAACTATTTGATGAAGTTTTTGAGGTAGCTTTTCATAAAAGACTGTTTTATCAAACACTTTTCTAACAATCACTTAATCCAAACAGCTAAAACAAATAGCTAATCCTAACAACTACTAGTTGATTGCCAAATAGGACTTGTATCTATGGAAGAAAAAGGATACCAAGACAATCATAAGCCCAATTTTGGCTCTTCCATTGGTTTTCCTGGCATCATGCTCATGGCTCATCCGCTTGCTCCCCGGCCCATAAATATACGTTCAAAATGAAAACATACATTGACAGCCCATCAAGAAAAACAATGTCAAACGAATGGCCCAGCCCATAACTAAACGGCCCAACATATTATTATAATCTACCCCAATCTCATTTGGAAGAATTTAGTTTACATACGGGGGATCAAACTCAAAACTGTGATTATATTGCCTTTCATATTTTAGTGTAGTAAAATTAAAATCTACCCCAATCTCATTTGGAAGAATTTAATTTTGACTTAACCATGTATCAACTACTTCTACTTTCATATTTTAGTGTAGTAAAATTGTATTACCTTATCAGTAAATTTCTAAAAATTGTCATTAGAAACCCCAAATCAAACGCCATGTACTTTCACTTTTTACTTTCTTATGTATTCGAAGGATGTAAAATGACCTTTACCATTTAAATCCAAGTATCAAATCCAAGAATAATATAACTAAAGTTCAAATATCCCATCAATCAAATACTTATGTGTTATATATTTCCTCACAATCAAATTGAGAATTTCTATTTATGTTAAAATGCATAAAATATGTTGGACAATGTTAGTTTTAATTTCATCCAAACTGAAATTTTGAAAATAAATAATTATTTCTTTTTTTGCGATTGATATTATTTAGTTTCCAAGCAGTTGACTGCACTAGAAAGTTATGCTAAGAATTGTTGGGTTCGCTATAAATACTAGGTTATTCAATCTAAGTTTGAGTGGTCAAATTATGCGCCCTAAGACACCTTTATGAGATCTCTTTTTCTATTCTACTTTTCTATTTTAGGTTTGGAGTTTTAATATTCGATTGTAATCTTATATACTTATATCTTATTGCTGTTTAAGATATATCTACCCCTGTTGAGTTATAACCATTTGGAATTTTTCTTACTTGGTATCATTGTGTTATGCGGCCACTTGGGATACCCTTTGTAACATCTCCTTATTATAGTGGATTTCATCCTGCCTTGTGTAGTTTTCTTCTGCTTTGAGCCCATGTAAAAGTTCACACTATATTGTTCTTATTTATTTTTCAATACCTATATCATTAAGTTAATTATCTTATTTGCTTCACGTAAAAATGACAATGGCAGAAACCAAGTCTTGGACAGAAAAATATTTGTGGAGAACAAGTAAAAGTCAATCATGAAATCAAGTCTTGGACAGGAAAATATTTGTGGAGAACAAGTAAAAGTCAATCATGTAGCTAAAGCAGTACAAATGAAAGCATAATATTTGGTACGGACAACGGCCTGTATATGAGTCCAAAAAAAAGTGATAGTTTTTACTAATTCATAACTAGTACTTAGTCAACGACAATTTTATTTGAGGTTTGAATTACTAATTCATAATTAAATTTTCCTGTACATGCTTGGCCACTTTGGAATTTGAATCTTTTCTCTCTCGAATAAAAAATGAGACTGTGTATATACATATACGGAGTATCTTCTTAAGCTGTAATTTTAGGGATGACTTTCATAAGATTTTTGGCTAAGTTTAGTGCATAGAAGCAAATTTAGCATCTTTAAATGTAAAATTGTCAAGAACGAATAGGTTACAATTTATGACCAAACAATGTTGTAAAACTCATTGGATTAAAACACAAATCGAGTTTTAAAAAAAAGACATTGGTTGATGTCCTAGATACATTAGGCCCCATGTTCGATTCCTTCCTCCCTGTTTTGTATTATACATGCAGGTATTATACTGTCTTTTTATACTTTCTTATATGGTAAAAAGTTTTTCTGAAAAAAAGAAAACATCTCAAAGTAGGACCGTCATTGAGTCAACTATCACTGGATTTGTTCTGGTCTATTATTGTCCAATATCTTTAAAGTTTAGTGTATTAGAGTCCAAAAAAAATTTGTTACATTATTGTCCAATATCTCTAAAACTCAGTATATTATCGTCTAAAAATCCTTACAAATTTCACCAATAAGATTTATTTGCACCAATATTAAAACAAATTATGCCTTAGCCACTAATGATGAGGATTAATGAAATAAGATTGTGTTAGTCAAACATCATCCGGCTAATTGACAACAATATTTGAACTAACACTTAGGTACTTCAAAAGGAAATGGCACACCACACCTTATATCAAAAATTGATAAGCACATAATAATCTTTCAATATCCTTATCCAAGTTGGTTACAATCTAATCATTCATTCATACTTATAATAATAAAACATGATATTAAGAATAATTAAAATATGCTAAACAACACGTCATTCGTAATGCAATGGGAATTGACTTTTTTTTTTCCAGTTTATGGATTAAAGCAAAATGTATATTTAAATCGATCGCTTTTATTTTGAATCAATCGGAGCTAATTAAGAATTAATCACGGAGGGAGATTCTACCATAGTTGAATTTATTTTCAACTATGATAGTTGAAATGTATAATTGCCCTTAATTTTGTCATAAAAAATTAAAATTAATATATACATTCATCATAGGACTTGTTACTATAAGTAAATCTATATGTTAACTTATAATTTTTTACAAAATTGAATATTTCAAAGGAAATTCAACCATAGTTGACTTTTTTTCAACTATCGTAGTTGGAAAGTGAAAAGACTATTAATTTTGCCATAAAAATTCAAAATCAATGTAGGTTGATCAAAGTAACTTGATACAATAATTAACCATGTTTAGGAGGATATAAATCTTTTTAAAAAATATAATTTATATTTAATAAATGAATGGTATAAAATTTTCAACTACCATAGTTGAAAATAAATTCAACTATGGTAGATTTTTCATAAAATCAATACATCAAACTATGCTTATCCAAGTTGGTTACAATCTAATCATTCATAGTTATAACTATAATGATAAAACCATGTTATTAAGAATAATTAATAAGTCCATAACTTGGGCAACTCAAAAAAAGTGAACCAAAACAATATGCATCTGTGAACATCTTTAACTTTGTCTTGGTAGAATCTTACGTCATCTTGGACTAATTCTTCATTTTTTTTATTCAAGGGTTAAACTGCTATATCAGATCCCAACACTATTCACACACTTTATTTTTCCTTAGAATTTTTGGTCATTGGATTTGGATTTCAATATGCAGATTCTATTTTTTCTCATTGCAAACTTTCCGCAATCGAACCTTACATGCTCTTATCTGATCCTTCTTTTTTCATAATTTTATAAACCTCATTACATAACCTATTCAAACCCACCTTTTTCAACTTCTACATACTTACGGAAAAAACAAAGTCTCGACATAACTAACCTTGGTATAATTTAGGTCGTTTGATTTCCTCCCTACAAATTGTCAATTTTCAATTCAGCTGTCCTGCTGACAACAACAAGAGACAGACAGAGGAAGACCGAATCTCCAAAAATCACATCTGTTGGTTAAACTAAGATAGCATGAGTGGTGCAGCACAAATACCAGAATAACCTCACATAGACCAAGTCATGTATGATGGTCACACCCCACATTTCAGCATGATAAAACCAGTTAAAAAAACACACCAAAAAACACAACCAAAAACACAACATGAAAGATCAGCAACAGCACAATCCCAGAAGAAACAACAGCCACCCTGCATGGCACGTCGTTCCCTACGTCGCCTTCCTCCTTCTCCTCTACGTTGTCCTCCTCACCATGGCCTACTGCTTCGGGTACTTAGCCGGGTCGTCTCTCAGCCCCAGACACGTCATCTCCGAGTTGGCGGTTTCCGAGACTCTGTGGACCCCACAGGAGGCGGCTTGGTGCGGTGACCCGGTCCCACCTGAGCTGGTCCGGAAAAGGGTCATTGATGAGGTGTATGACGGGAAGTCGCCCTACGATGGGCCCTACATTGGCGGCCGGAGGGTGGGGATGACGTCGATGGAGACGGGGATCAAAGGTTGGGGGGCGTATGGTGCGGTGTATAGGAGTCTGATCCACAAAGTTCGCCCACGGACCGTGATCAAGTTCAGCACTTTCTTTGGTGCATCGGCTACGTACATGGCTAACTTGACTAGTCAACTTGGCCTCGAGACTCAAATCCTCTGCTTTGACGACTTCCGTGGCCGCTCAGGTCAGTGGCTAATTCAGAAACTTTTTTCTATAGGGTTTGATTTTTTCTTGAGAAAAAGTCTAGGTAAAAGATGAAATAGTACAAAATTAACTAGGTTGTCACTTCTATCAAAGGATTGACCTAGTGCATTATCACTAAGGGTTTAATTTGTTGGAAGAAAATCAGTTTTGGGGAAATAATTTTCGCATTTTTAGGTGTTTTGTGGTTACAAAGTGGTAAAAAACATTTTTATGTCTTCATTTGTAAACTATTGTCTTAGGTCCAATCTTAAAACAATCCAATTTCATCCCGGTTCATGTTACTCTTTGTAAGTCGTGATTATAACTCTTCATGTTCGCTCCTATCTCTACTAGATTACCTTTCTATTAAGGGATTGACTTAGTACATTATAATTGAGAATAAAAGAAAAATAAAAAGAGGGATTATGAGAGATGATAGAGTGGGCTCATTTTGATACATGTGGTGCATGGAGCCATATAGTTCTATGCCCCCCATGTACCAAAATATATGACACATTTTTATGCGATGAATTCATGTAAAATAACTGATAACTTAAAAAAATATCAACGAATTTTGCAATAATATTGATAAACATATAATGAATCTTATAATAAATATTTTTAAGCTTTAATACCTTGGTAGATTTAAGTAGGAACTACAAGGTGTACCATGTAACAATTGTCATTGTAGTTGTATATCTTACATAGTGTTTATATTTGGAAAGCAATGAGAGGAAAAATAAACTTTTGACTGGCGAAGGTAGTAAGTTATATCAACCAACTATCGACAATTAGTTTTTATGGCGTCCATTTGATATGAATATATACTTTTATTTAACATGTATAATATATATTTTCAACTTCAAAATGTTTTCAAAATTGTTTTCTTTGAGTGTTTTTTGGAATCAGTTTCTCCTGAACATTAATGATGGTGGACATACTTCTTGCTTGTACACCTCTCCAGGTGACCTATTTGAAGACATAGCAATGCCAAATGGCGGCGTGATGACTCTAGACCAGTTTGTGCAAACCGTGATATCTCAAAACGCAACGGAGACCGTACTTCCCGTACCACTATCCACCGCCGACGCCTTAGTGAGACTGTGTGAGCTGGGGATTTACGGGGACTTGATCGAGGTCGACGTGGGCCATGATTTCAACTCTGCTTGGTCGGACATCAACAACGCTTACAAACTGTTGCGACCAGGGGGCATCATATTCGGACACAATTACTTGACATCGTACTACAACAGAGGTGTCAGACAAGCTGTCAGGTTGTTTGCCCGTGTTAACAGGTTTCGGGTCAAGGCAAACAGACATCATTGGATGATTGTTCCTGCTTGAAGATATATAAGTCAAGTGCAGTTGTTGTGAACATTTTGATTCTTTTGTAATTGCAGTTCTCCATTGACCAAAAGAGGTAAAGACATGTTCTTTTAGAGAGTAAGGGTAGGTTGACATGTAGAGTTTTCTGTTTTCTAAGTGTTTATGTATCCTTGTAGCATCTCAACATAACTACAGGGTTGATATGTCGAGTTTGAACCACAGTGATTAGTATGTTTTGATTTTAACCTTAACTATCTAAGTATGGTCAATGAAGGTGAAGTGTCAAAGTTCAAAGATAAATGCTTGTTTCTTATATAAACGAAACACAAAGGGGTCTTTTGGATTTTGGACCCTCAACTTTGGGGTCACTTTTCAAAGTTTATTATTTGGACCCTGTACTTTTTCTCCGGTGACATTGTGGACATTATTATAGCAGTTCGGTCAAAAAAAGCCCTTAAGTAGGTTTTACTATTTTTTCCTTCCAACTTTGCCCTTTAATTGATGATGAACTTCCAAGTTTGCCCTTGATTTATTAATTCTTTATTTTCCCTTCACTTATTTATTACTACCAAAATTCTCACATTTTCAATTTTTTAATTTAAAAATTATTAAGAACTTCAAAATTTTAAAAATTAAAAATTAAAATTAAAATAATAAAACAATAAAATAGTTTAAAAAGTTTAAAAATAAAAAAATTAAATATAAACTTAAAATTTAAAATGTCAAAATTTTTTCAAAATTTTAAAATCTTAAAATTTTAACATTTTAAAATTAAAAATTAAAAATTAAAAAATGTGAGATTATAAAAAATTAGCAACTAAAAATTAAAAATTAAAATTTCAAAAATTAAAAAATTTAAAATTTTCAAAAATAAAAATAAAAAATAAAAAATAAAAAATTTAAAAATAAAAAATTTAAAAATAAAAATTAAAAGATTAAAAAAATTTAAATTTTTTTATAATTTTACAATTTTAAAAATTAATAATTTGGAAATTAAAAATTAAAAATAAAAATCAAAATGAAAATGATAATTAAAAACTTAAAAATAATAAAATTAAAATTAAAAATTAAAAATCAAAAATTAAATTAAAAGTTTTAAAAATTAAAAAGTAACAAAAGTAAAAAACCTTTAAAAATTGATAAGGGCAAATCGGGAATTTGTTGTGTATTTTGGCCCTTTGCCGGAGTAAAACTTAAAGATTGGACTAGATTTTTTGAGTACCCAAAGTACAGGATCCAAAAAATAAACTTTGAAAAGTGTGGTATCAAATAATAAATACCCCCAAAGTTGAGGGTCCAAAAACCAACAACAGAAGGATCCGCGATTTGTCTAATCTGCAACCTCTTCCATCGCTGCTACCATCTCCATGTAACCATTTGGGGCATAAGCAGATGTAGCTCTCATTTGTGTTTTCGCATTTGTGCTGCCTCGTCTCACATTCATTTACATCTGCAATAGTACTAATTTAGCAATTTCATTTGATCTAGGCAGCCACCTTGAATATGTAAACATTCCCAGTGTAGCATGGTTTGCAAAAGCACCGATACCCAAGATCATAGTCAGTAGGGGCGAATTTAGAAACTAAATTTAGCGGGATCAAATTTAAAGTCGCAAGTACTTGAAAATTTACATCTAATTAATAATATTCAAAAACTAATATTAAAATTTAAATATAAACAACTGATAACCCTTATTTTTAAATTGATATGATATATATATAGTGTATGATATATAATGTGTTGGATTACATGTGTGCACAAATTATTCTTCCGTTTTTTCATTTTAACTTAAAAAGATAAGTAAAAGTTATAATTAACTTATTAAATACTATTATATAAGCATATTTTCTTACAAAAAAATACAACATTGTTATCTTTTTTTCCAAAAAGGGGGTCAAATGACCCCAGGTGAACCCACCTTAGCTTCACCCTTGATAGTCTGACTCTCGACAGTTGCTGTTGTGATCTAAACATGCATAACTTGCATTGTTTTCTTTAGCTTCAGTACAATTTTGATCACCAACTGCCCAATCAAGCACAGTGGAAACTAACTCGAGCATATTTACTAGATAATCGGCTTTGAAACTAAAATAATCAATGTCAGCTATGAATGCATGGCTACAGGGGTTGAAATCCGACACCAATGTGTGGTTGTCATAGCTGCTAAGCTGTGCCCTGAACCTGAACAAAGAGTCCAGTGGAGACGATAATCAGTTTTGATCCATCTGTGACGTTGGAGTTGCTGTGACATATCGATATGCACCCGGAACTGTATGGTTGTTGTTGGGAGACGCCTGAAAGTAGAGCGTAGGTGCCACATCCAACAGCGGTGAACTTGTTACGGGTGGCCGAGAAGTAGAGGCCGGACTGCTTGCTGTATGCGTCGTTTGAGCTTTTGTGTAGGCCTGTTGACGTGTAGCAGTCTCAGGCTATACGTAGGTGTGTTTTCGCAGGCTGCCATCAAGGGATACTCGATGATGTCAAGACCACTAGGAGAGCGAAACAACTTTGGACTGACTGGGATTGTGTCGTTGCAGACTAGGGTGACGTTGTCGTTCAAGGCACATTCTTTGTCGAGGCCAAAGGGGCATGTGATTGTCACGTTCTCGCATTTCTCCCTGCACCCTTGTCGGATCACTTGACATTCCGACTTCAATGCTGCGGACAGACCCAAAATTCCACCATTTGCAACATCTTCCCGTAAGTAAAACCCATTAATATGCTCGCTAGTAGCTAAGAAGCTAGTAGTTACCTCTGTTTTATGTGTATTTTGAAGAATATCCGTTAGAATCGAAGTTCAGATATGAAACATTTTGATAATTGTTAGGGATTTGGTCCAGATTGAACAGGGTCTAATATTGTAATGGAAGCGAACAAGATAATTAATTTAGGGATGTAGGTATTGAAAAAAAACAAAATAAGAACAATGTAGGGGTGATGAAGACGAGATGTTACGTGGAAACCCAATGCGGGAAAAAACCGCGGGAGACAAGATAAAATCCGCTATAATGGAGAGATTACAAAAGGTATTCCAAATGACTTACAACACAACAAGATCAAGAAGATAAGATCTCAAACGGTTAGAGCACGATGGGAGTAGACATATCTCAAGGAAAGGGTATCGAGATATACGAGAGATGACAATCTCATGATAAAAGCTTTCAAAGTGGAATAGAAAAAAAGGAGATCTCATAAGGGTACCATAGAGACACATACTTTGGCCACACCAAATTAAGTTGAACACCATAGCATTTATAACAAACCCAAGTAACCTTAGAATAGTCTTCTAGCATTTTCAAAACTTGAGTTTGAATGGAATCGAGACACTACCGAACAATATCTTACATGGAGGATTGAGATTGTATGGTGAAGAGAGAAAGCAAGGGATTGGTAGGCATTTGTAATGCTGCTAGACCAAGACCCAATGAGCATTCAGTAGGTACCAACTACCAAGTCAATGAAGACCCCAACGTCAACTTTAAGTCTTCCAACGACAATTCTTTTTCGGCATGTAACAACGTTTTTGTTATACTTCGCTTGAGAGAATCAACAATTTGCCCAACTTCTATATGCCTTCTTTGACGGGTTGGATCGAGCTAATGATACATATTTTAGAGGGGTGAATAGAGTTTCATGAATGTGATCGAGGCTCTGGATTAAATCCTCACTTTTGCATATAACATAAATAAAGCGAAAAATAATAAGTACTTATACAATGTGGAGTTGTCTCAATCAAAAATTTAAATTGATAGTTGGAGATCAATGATTATTTTATACTCTAACATACAAGGTTCGACGCAACCATTGACAATGATGTGATATGACCTCACGTAGGGGTCATTTCCCCTTAGAGCTTGACTGATTCTTTGTATGAATGAATCCAACAAACTCTAAATTGTTATCAGTTATAACTCGTCACACAACTTTATAGTTGTGTCTCGTATCAAAACTTCACACTTCTCTATAATTATGTTCTCTACATAAGTAATGCGACATTAGATATTTAGATATAGTTAGGTTGAGTAAATTTTGATAAAATGGTGGTACAGGTAAAATTAAATAATGTGTTTTATGTAATTTGTGAATATTGTAAAAATTTAAATTTGAGTAAAGTAGGTTAAATTTTTCATGCATTTTTATTTTGTTAATATTTTTCTAAAAATCTAGAAATATGGAATTCAAGGAAAACACTTAATTACAAAAATACCAAAAATTAAAATTAGAAAATATAGAAATTTTAAATTTGAAAAATAAAATACAAAAGTTAAGAAAATTGGGAAGATACAAAAACATTTGGAAATTTAGTAGAAACCCAAGTTGCTGGCGCGTACAGCCACCACCAATGCCATCCACCATCGTCTGACCACCACCCCGCAACCATCGCTACTGCTAAACACAGACTTCATATGTTTTTAATTTTATCCTTAACTATCTAAGATGATAAGTGATAAGTGAAGGTAAAGCATCAAAGTAAGCGGTCATGTTGGTTTCATGTCTTCTCTCTTATATTCTGCAATTTATTACATGTCTTTGGAACACGTGCTTCAAATATGACCATTTTCACTCTCAATAACATACTTGTTCATTCATATCTACCCTCTGTTGTTCATTATCAATAACATAATTGTTTACTCATACATACCTGTTGTTCATGATTTCCGATAACATAAAATTGCACACTCATACTTACCCAAAGCTCATACTCTAGGTAAATGCAGTTTTCTTACATAGACGAAAATTAAAGTACGACAACAGAAGAGTAAGCAAGCAATATAAAGAACTAAAACAGCAACCGAGTTGCTTTATAAAGTATGGCTCATCTACCTTGCATCAATATCTAGTGCCATAAAACCCTCTGCTGTGCCACTGTACCCAGCCATTTGAATGCTACTTGCAGAGTACTTATCGTTAGGGACTTCACCAAGCAAGTATCCAATTTCTTCCTTGTTCACATTTTCCTTTTCCCATTTTTGCTTTGACATAGTCAACAGACCCTCTAGCTCCTTGGCCACTTGATCCATACTTGGCCTTTCCTCTCCCTTGACTGCCACACATGCTTTTGCGATATTGGCAACTTCCAATATCTCCTTGACATTCCCCTCATTCAACATTCCCTTGTCTAGATTCTCCAAAATGCTATCCTCATTTGTCAGGTAGAAGAAGTAATTTACCAAGCTCCACTTAGCATTGCCCCTATCAAAAGAAACAGCTTTTAGGTCTGTAAGGAGCTCTATGATGACTACTCCAAAGCTGTACACATCACTTTTCTCGGTTAACTGGCCCGTTTGCAGATATTCCGGGTCTAAATACCCTAGAGTTCCCTGAACCATGGTGAACATCTCGTTTTCACTCGCAGGAAACAGCCTTGAGCAACCGAAATCTGAGACCTTGGAAGTTAAGTTATCATCAAGGAGAATGTTTTCTGGCTTGATGTCTCTGTGAATGATTGGAGGAGAATGCTCAAAGTGCAAGTATGCCAAAACCCCAGCAGTTTCTGCTGCAACTCTCAAGCGCGTGCTCCATGACATTCTTGGAAAACTGATGTTGTGGAGATGGTCGGCCAGAGTACCCTTTGTGATGAACTCATACACAAGGAAAGGCTCTGGCACATCAAAACAACATCCTAGGAACTTTACCACATTATGATGCCTAATTTGAGAGAGCATCATGATTTCATTTATGAATTGCTCCTTTTGCTTCTTGTCTACTGCTTTGGACTTCTTGATAGCCACTACAGTGCCATCTGGCATGGATCCCTTGTAAACAACACCATAACCTCCTTTGCCACATATATTGCTTTCATTGAAGTTGTCAGTAGCTGCCTCAAGCTCTTCTGATTTGAAGATTCTGAGGTTCCTAGGACTTTCATTTGTAGACATCTTATCTTGCAGTATTGTGCCACCATTTTGCTTAAAGAAATTCTCTTTGCGTTTCATATGTATTCTTCTTCTTCTGTAACTGCATAGAAGGCAGCTTGCTGATATTAAGAGAACAAGGATTATTCCTGTGCCTGTTTCAAAAATCATGTTAAGCCTGGTTAAATGCTTTCATTCGGATTTGTAATCATAGAATTTCATAAAATATATTGTATATATTTTTTCCATTATAGAATACATTAATGAACTATTCATGGACTTTTCTCTGGTTAGCTCCAAGAGATATTTATAGACAAGTCTATAAATATGCCTTGGTGTACTTTTCTAAGTACATCAAGAATATAAAATAAGAAGTAATACAATGAATGAACTTGACAGGCATACGAAATATGATATAGGACATTTTAGGTGGAGCTACCTAGGTATATAAAAAAATATAAAATATTAAAGAAGGTCGGTGGATGTAGGTTCATCCATCATTTTATTGCTTTTTATTTTATTTGTCCAGTTCATTTATTTTATTATTTTTTATTTTATTTTTATGGTGTATTGAATATATATATATATATATATATATATATATATATATATATATTGGTTATTTACTTGCGTATGGTAAGCTTGGGTGAAATAAAGTTATATGTATTAGGGAAATATTGGTAATTTTTGTTGAAAAAATAGAAAATTTTGGGGATGTTATATTTTAAATTATTTTTTCATATTCATAAAAAGATACCAATATCTATCCTATTATACACAATCTCCCTAATTTTTACTTAGAGTGTGTTTGGTAGGGGAGAAAATATTTTTTTGAAAAATATTTTCCCACTTTTCTAGTGTTTGGTACAAAAAACGTTTAGAAAATCATTTCCAAAGAAAATCATTTTCCTTTAAAGGGAGGAAATTGACTTCCTTTGATCAACTTAGAAAAATCATTTTCCACCATTGATTGTTGGATCGATTTTTACTACTAACCCTAACTGAAATTTGAGGCCGAAATTTAACATTAACGTTTTTTCTCGAAATTTTGTAACACGATAGAATTGATTAAAAAAATCTCAAATATAAATTTTTAGCTCAAAATATTTTTATTTGATAACATTTATCTCGATATACATCAAATCAGAAGTTTTTGCCCTAAAATTGACTGAAACTTTTAAAAATTCAAACTGAACCGTTTGAATCGAAACTTTATGATTTGATAGTATGAACTAAGAAAACCTCAAATATAAATTTTGAGCTCCAAATATTTTCATTTGTAACATATATCGCCACTTTTATCGACATTTTTTTTTGCGGTTAAATATGACTAAAACTTAAAAGCAAAATTCAATTTTATCGGTTTGTCACGAAACTTTATAACACGATAGAAATGTTTAAGAAAAGCTCAAATATGAATTTTGAGCTCCAAATATTTTCATTTGTAACATATATCGCTACTTATATCGACATAAATGATCATTTTCCGAAAAATAATTTATCTCCAACCAAACAAGGGAAAATTTGGCATGGAAAACCATTTTCCTTGGAAAACCATTTCTTATGGCAAACCATTTCCTTAGAAATCGTTTTCCTCTCAACCAAACATACCCTTAATCTTCACCAAACATTGCTATGTAAAAGGTTGTGTTTCTTTCTTTTCTTTTTGTTGTTTTTCCGCTTTTACCCATTTTAACTGAATCCAAATTCACCTGAACTCATTCTTGGAAACAATTATGAAACTCTTGGGAGTACATAAGTTACCAGGTTTTGTTTTTTTCGCCAATGATTTCAGTGTGTCCACCCCAAGACACTACAGTTAAAGAACACTAAAACACATTGTCTTTATAAACGTATACTAACCAAAGACTTCAAAACACATACACCATCTCTAAAACATGTTTCTCAAAGCACACTATCTTATTTCTCGAAGCATACTAATAATAACATCAGAACACACTATCTTGATAACTAAATTAAGCACAACAAACAAACATGGTCATGTTCTTTGGATTGATAACTCTTTCCAATCCAATCCAATAATCCAATCCAATCCAAATCTTACACAATTTCCCAAAAAAACATCATCTCTAAAAACACAATTCTCCAAAAAAGTATCATAACTTATTCAATCCAATACAATCCATCCAAACTTCATTTTATTCAATCCAAAAAACAGGGCCTAAAACACATTTTCTTTGTAGGATGTAGTTGTCAACCATGACAACCACCGCAAGTAAAATAAATTTTACTCATACATGTGGCAAATTTTATCTTGGCCATTAGCTTTTTTATTTAATATAAATTGTAAATTTTTTTTAAAAATTTTAGTTTATTTTTTAAAAAAATAAAATAAATATTTTTCAAAGTATGCTTATTTACTAGGCAAAAACTTAGAGTTAAGGTATTTAAATTTTAAAAAATTTTATAATTTTTTTTAATTAAGAAAATATATTTTATAATGTTATACTAAATAAAAAAAGTGAATGACAAAAATAAGAGTTGACAAAAAATGTATGCTTGTTTTTCCTTCCTTTGTAACTGAAACACAACAATTAAACAGCAAAAAGCAGAGTACCCTATTTAGTAATCCTTCCGTCCCAAATTAATCGATACTTTGACTAAATTTTGACCATTAATTATTTATAAATTACAATGAGTTACAATATGAAGTTACCTCCATTGTAAATTTTAGTAAAGTATTTTTCTAATGACGGTAATTTCATATTGTAACTCATTATAATTTGTGATTAATTAACAGTCAAAATTTAATCAAAGTTTCAATTAATTTGGGACGGAGGGAGTAAAGTATAGAAACAACATGCTAAAAAACACACCAACATATTAGCAAATCACACTAATATTTTCAAAACAAAAATGATAAACATCTTGATGCAAGATGGTTAGTAAACATTTTGCATTTCACCTAAATCACTAATCTATATATTATATAAATTGCAATGGGACCCCTCAAATCTCTTCCCTCCCCTATCTATTAAATCTCATTAATCAGACAATATCGGCCATTGATTTTATCTAATATAAAATCTACACTATTCATTAAAAAAAAAACTACCCAATCATTATTTTTTATCTTTTTAATAATCCAAATAAAAAGCAAACAACAAAAAGAATAAAATGAAAAAAATAAATAATTCAGTAAATGAACAATATAATTTATTTTCTATGCAGACTCCTATTTCAATTAAAATTGTTGTCAATTATATAGACTCCTATTTCAATTAAGATTGCTGCCAGTTTATCTCCAGATAAACTATTTAAATAACCATAGTTCCCTTCCCTATACCTACGCTATTATGTATAAGTTTATTTTTATTTCTTAGTATACAAATATAAATAATATAGGAAAATGTTTACTTTTATAAACGTGCTTATTATTTTAATTTGTAAATAAAGAAATTATAAAATGTACTCCCAACGGGTGTCACCTTAGTTATCTTTATTTCTTAGTACTTCATAAAATAGAATAAAATATTTCTATGAATTAATTGAGTAATTTTCTTATAGTTCACGGATTGGCCATACACTCGAACCGTAACCACAACCGAAAGTTTCAGGTACTCGAAGTTCATTAATTTGTTATTATGAGTTTTTATTTTATTATTTTTAATTTTATTTTGTAAATTTGTTATTAAAACTACTAATTTTGTTATTATTTGAAAGAAAGTTAGTCACAATACGCCAAATATAATGCCAAACCCTTATCTGATTGTTATTAATTGGATGAAAACTAAAGAATATTTTGATGAACCTGTTCAAATACAATATGCAAGTTGTGATTAGTCATGCTACTTTTCTTTTAGTTTTAGAACCTTACACAAAGATATAAGTGAAGACAAAATTAAACAACAAAAAAATGGAAAGAAAAGAAAATGACTTTAATTTGCACCTCGATCAATTTTATCTTCGAGTAATTAATTTGAATACCCAATTTTGGCCAGAGGTCGACCCGTATCCGAACCGGTTACCCCGATTTTTTTTCCTTATTCGGGTACCCAACCCAATTAAAATCAAATTTTCGGTTCGTGTACCCGGATCTTTTGACCGAGTAGCGGGGTTTTTTGAACAGTGAAAGTTGGATAAAAATAGAGGAAATATTAAATGTTTATTTGATTTTGTCTTTCTTATATTTTTTATTGTTGATATTGGCTATGGGAATTAAATTTATTGCGTATTGTATAACCTTATCAATTTTAATATTTCATATTAAATCTATTTGTACTTTAAATTTGTGTACACAATTATTTCGTCAGAAATAGACTCATATTACTTTTATGTTAGATCTATTTTCCCTCTATTTTTATTGTATAACCTTATCTAATAGATCTATTTGATTAATATTATTTGTTATCTTCAACATTTTAACAATTATGGATTAATTTTTTTTTTGCCTTATATGTTACTTAGAGTATTAAATGTGTGTAGAACATACCATCAAGAAAATCAAACACTCATTGGTTATCAGTTAAATGTGACAATGTATAACATACGATCAGGAAAATTAAGCGCTCATTGGTTAATGGTTATGTTATCTAAGTATGATCATGCTATTTAAGTGCATATAATTAAGTCGAAAAGATTTTGTTAGGCAATGTTTAACAACATTTATATATATATAATTTGGATTGTTTTTATTTTACATTTTTCATTTTATCTGCATTAAGTTGTTTGACTTAACTCATATATATTCCCCAAAATGTTGAGTTAACATTTAAACTAATATAATATGTTGTTTTTATTCTACTTCTCTTTAGTCAATCTATCTTTTTTCAAGTTATTTTTTTTCTTTATATTCAAAAACTTTTTGCTGGAATAGTTTATTTGTTATGATACTTTATATATTGTTTGGATTTATAATTTGACTTCTAATTCTTTCATATTTTTTAATATTACAATCTTCCACCTAAACTAACATCCGTTCGAAAGAACGAGGAAAAAACTTGTAAAATTAAATGTAAGTGTATTTTTAAATCATATGGACAATTCAAGATAGTTGTGATGGTACATGCAGGAAGTCCCCATTTTTTTCCATAAAAAAGAAGACATTATGAGAGCACCTTTGTTTGTATGACTACTGTCAAATCTTTCGATGATCAACGACAAAATAAAAAAAAAGAAAGTAAAACATTGAATCAAAGATGGAAGTTACCAATTAAGACGCGAAGGACGGCCGTTTTGTCCAATTTGCAGCCTGTTCCATCTTTATTACCATCCCCGTGGTACCATTTTGGGCATGAGCAGGTGTAGTTCCCATCTGTGTTGTGGCATTTGTCACTGTAGATGCATTTGTTCTGACCTATCATACATTCATCCACATCTGCAACAGTACCACTCTCATTTTAGTCTATATATTACTCATCAGATAATTTCACATATCGTTTGATTTTTATTTTGCTTGTCAATTTATGTATATACAAACGGGTTTTTTTGCTTTTTGGACCCCGAACTTTGGGGGTATTTATTTTCTGAACCTCCATATTTCAAAGTTTATATTTTGGACCCTATACGTTGTCTTCGGCAATAATATGGACCTTATACTTTGTCTCCGACAACAATATGGACCCTCATATTTCAAAGCCATTATCGATTTTTTTTTTCTTTCGAAAATTTTCCAGCCGCAACTTCTTCTTCCTCTTCTTGCATGATTTCCAACCCCCATATGAGCATAAATTTTTAAAAAAAGTTACTAAAATTTAACTTTTACCCTACTGTTTTTTACTCATGAATTTTATACACCCTTAATTGTCAAAGTGTTGGTCAATTTCAAAACAACAATCAAAAGAAGGAAAAAATGATAAAAGACCATATCGGGAAGGTTAGGCAACAATTAGGTCATTGCCGGAGTCAAACATAACTTTGGGTCGGGTCCATAAAGTATCTGGTCCAAATTATAAACTTTAAAATATGGGGATCCAGAAAATAAATAGCCCAAAGTTGGGGGTCCAAAAAAGCAAAAAAACCCATATACAAACTTACCTAGGCAGTGACCGGGTAAGTATGCGTTCCCCGTGTAGCCTGAGTTGCAAAAGCATCGGTATCCAGGACCATTGTCGGAGTCCTGACAGTTGCTGTTGGTATCTTTACATGCATAAGTGACGTTGTTTTTTTTAGCTTCAGTACAAGTTTGATCACCAACTGCCCAATCAAGTATCGTGGGAACTTCATCGGGCATATTTACCAGATGATCGGTGGAGAAGTTAAAATAATCAATGTCAGCTATGAATGCATAACTACATGGGTTGAAATCCCATATGTCTTTGTGGTTGAATACGCTTGATAGATTGGCCTTGAAATGGGATAGCTGTTTGGGTATGGAGGCTTGGCAACACCCAACTCCGGAGCATGATCCATTTGTAACACTGGACTTGTTGTAGCACATGGATAAGCACCCTGAAATGTAGTCTTGCTCGTGGGTGGACCCTTCAAGTATAGCAATGGTGTCGCACCCGACTACGGTGAACGTGTTACGTGTGGCCGAGAAGTAGAACCCGCCGCCAGTAACTAACTTACTGTATGTCCATACGTGGTCGTCCCTTTGCCCTGTTTTTGTATAACAATCTTTGGCTATGTAGGTGTATGTTCCCAGAGTACCGTTAATTAGAGATATGTTGGTGATGGTAAAATAGCCGCCATGTAGGGTTGCCTTTGGACCACCTTCCACCGTGTCGTTGCAGACAATGGTGAAGTTGTCGTTCAAGGCACATCCTTCCTCAATGCCGAAGGGGTAAGGAATTGTCACATTCCCGCATTCCCCCCGGCACTCAGGTCGGATCACTTGACATTCTGATTTCATTGCTACAATTAGGCACCAAATTCCCAACATTTGCAACATCTTCCAATATTTGGAAGCTGCCATTAACACTTGCTCGCTAGCTAGCTCTTGTTTTTGTGTATTTTGGAGAAGATGTTATTTGGAGGTGGAGGTTGTATGTTCAATTGGTGATGAGATGAAGCAGTGGATTGGTAGGTATTTTTGTAATGCTGCTGGGGGACGACCAAGTGAGCATGTAGTAGGTACCAAGTCAATGGAGACACTAACTTCAACTTAGAGTAAATGCAATAGCATTCCTACTTTTATTTGGGATGTAAGTAGGGGTTCACCTCTTCCACATTACCTATCATTTTTTTTTAGTGATGATATGTGTCTTGGGGCAAGACACAACTTAAGTGTTTTGCTCTTTATGAAATTAATACTTATTATTATTTTCAATCCTAATTTTTTTGACAGATATTATTAATTATCTACTATAAGAAGTTTGGAATCTGTTGCCTACACTAACGATTAAAATTGACACCCTAACGAATGAACCTCATTCATTGGGCATATGTTAAACGGTTTTTTTTTGTAAATTTAAAAAATATATATTATAGTTATAGGAAGTCAATCATTTGTTTTTTTTTTCAATTTAATTTACAAATATATATCTTTTATACAATGACAAGATACTTAATATGTGTTTTATCCAAGACGATTATAATTTTCGTTTTTTATTTTTTTGGAACTTCATTTCACTTTTTCACAACAATAAGAACTCATTCTTATTTTTCTACATTAAGATATTTATTTGTGGAGTCCACCTTTTTTCAATAAATATTCATCTATATTTATATATTTAAAGTCTGGTTGTATTACTATTGAATATTAACATTATTTTAGGATCCACTTTATTTATTTTATAAATAAATTTTATTAGTATAAACTGGTAGAAAATGAGATACAAAAATCAAAATAAAAAATTAGCCTCAAAAGATAATAATTATTTATTTCCAAAATCACCTCATATTTTTTTCCCTTTCTGCAAATGCCCAGTCACGTTAATCAATTAGGCCAAAATCACCTCATATTTTTTTTGTCTTTTAAAAGGAGATCTCATAAGGATACCATAGAGACACATACTTTGGCCACACCAGACTAAGTTGAACATCATAGCATTTATAACAAACCCAAGTAATCTTAGAATAGTTTTCTAGCCGCAATGAACAACTTGGAGATGAAGCAATATCAATCACAAAAAAAAAATAATAATTATTTATTTCCAAAACTTGAGTCTGAATGGAATCGAGATATTGTCCAACAATATCTTATATGGAGGATTGAGATTGTATGGTGCAGAGAGAAAGCAAGGGGATTGGTAGGCATTTGTAATGTTGCTAGCTCGACCAACTAAGACCCAGTGAGCATTCAGTAGGTACCAAGTCAATGAAGACCCCAACGTCAACTGTAAGTCTTCCAACGACAATTCTTTTTCGGCATGTAACAACGTTTTTGTTATACTTCACTTGAGAGAATCAACAATTTACCCAACTTCTATATGCCTTCTTTGACGGGTTCGATCGAGCTAATGATACATATTTTAGAGGGGTGAATAGAGTTTCATGAATGTGATCGAGGTTCTGGATTAAATCCTCACTTTTGTATATAACATAAATAAAGCGAAAAATAATAAGTACTTATACAATGTGGAGTTGTCTCAACCAAAATTTTAAACTGATGGTTGGAGATTCAATAATTATTTTATACTCTAACATACAAGGTTCGACGCAACCATCGACAATGCTGTGATCTCATGTAGGGGGTCATTGCCCCTTAGAGCTTGACTGATTCTTTGTATGAATGAATCTAACAAACTCTAAATTGTTATCAGTTATAACTCTGTCACACAACTTTATAGTTGTGTCTCGTATCAAAACTTCACACTTCTCTATGATTATGTTCTCTGCATAAGTAATGCGACATTAGATATTTAGATATAGTTAGGTTGAGTAAATTCGGATAAATGGTGATGAATACAGGTAAAAATTCGATAATGTGTTTTTATGTAGTTTGTGAATATTGTAAAAATCTAAATTTGAGTAAAGTAGGTTAAATTTTTAATGCATTTTTATTTTGTTAATATTTTTCTAAAAATCTAGAAATATGAAATTTAAGAAATACACTTAATTAAATAAATACCAAAAATTAAAATTAGAAAAAATTGAAATTTTAAATTTGAAAAATAAAATACAAAAGTTACGAAAATTAGAAAGATACAAAAACATTCGGAAATTTAGAAACCCTAGTTTCTGGCACGTACAGCCACCACCGACGCCATCCACCATTGTCTGACCACCATCTCGCAACCACCGCTACTGCTCAACACAAACTTAATATGTTTTTAATTTTATCCTTAACTATCTAAACTGATAAGTGATAAGTGAAGGTAAGCTGAACAAATTAATTAGGACGGAGGGGTACCAATTTTTTTAAATAAATAAAAAGTTTAAGTTAATGAATTGGGTAATCGGGTATCAGAAAGTCAATGAATTGGGTAATTGGATATTAGTAATAACAAATATATTGGACACCCCTAAATTAATTGTCGAGATCCGCCACTGACTTCCTCGCTAGCTCCGAAGAAGATGTTATTTGGAGGAGATTAATGTATGGTGATGACATAAAGCAGTGGATTGGTAAGTATTTGTAATGCTGCTAGAACAAGCCCCAGTGAACATTCAGTATGTACCAAGTCAATGAAGACCCAATGGAGTCTTCTAGCGACTATTCTTGTTTGGCACATTATGAGGGTAAAGATTCTTTTTTTTGGCATCTATGGGGTAGTATCCAACTCCTTCTTAGCCGATGTAACAGCGTTTTTGTTATACTCCACTTGAGACAAAGAACAATTTGCCCAACTTCTATATATATGCCTTGTTTGACGGGTTCAATCCAGCTAATGATACATACTTCAGAGGGGTGAATAGAGTTACATGAATGTGAGGTTCTGGATTAAATCCTCACTTTTGTATATAACATAAATAAAGGGTGTTTGGTTGGGAGGAAAATCATTTTCTGAAAATGATTTTCCCATTTTTCTGTGTTTACCGGAAAATGGAAAAAACCATTTTCCAAGAAAATGATTTTCCCCCACCTCTTTGTAAATAATTTTCTTGACTCAAACCTAATAAAAATCATTTTCCTCCATCTCTCTCTCTCCACCATTCTCTTTCACACACCGATTTGAATCTCTCTCTCTCTCATCTTTCTTTCTCTCCACCACTTTCTCTCATACCTCCGTTTTAATATCTTCTCTCTCTCTCTCTTTTTCTCTCTTCCACCACTCTCTCCTACACCCATTTTAAATTTTTTCTCTCTCTCTCTCTCTCTCTCTCTCTCTCTCTCTCTCTCTCTCTCTCTCTCTATCTTCTTTCTCTCTCTCCCTTTCCACCCCTCTCTCTCATACACACAAAAACTTAAATTTCCAAAATCATTTTCCTTCATACCAAACACTTGAAAACATCCAAGGAAAATTCATTTTCTAGGAAAATCATTTTCCAAGGAAAACCATTTTCCTAGAAAATCAATTTCCTTTGCACCAAACACACCCAAAGTGAAAAATAATACGTATAAAAATGTTGAACCATTTCAATCGAAAATTTAAACTATTGGTTAGAGACCCATTGATTATTTTATATTCTAACATACAAGGAATATTTTGAATTGTCCATATTTCACATTTTTTTAAACTGTTGATACTATTTTCTCGAATAATTATATATATTTATCAACCATAGGAGTATAATAGTTATTAACTAGGTAAAAAAATATAAATAGCATAATTTTATCAATCATAGTAGAAAACGCACATTTTATGCATAGTTTTATATTTATGAAAAAATATAAATAAATAATTGTTTTTATATTGTTTATAAGTTGTAATAATCCTCAAAGTAATGAAACATACCTCTATAATAATTTAAATATACTTACATTTAATTTTATGAGTGATTTAGGTTGTTGGAGCCCAAGAGGGGGGTGAAGTTCACAATTAAGATCTACACACTAGGTAAGGATGTTAGAGCAAACTTCCTTGGTTTCAAGCGAAAGATCAAAACACAGTGTAACTGAAATTCCTCATTAGATTTATAACAATCAAAGAACAAGTTACACTTACAAAACAAAACAAGAAGTAACAGCCCGAAGGTAGTTACTGATAGGATCACTGACCAAGACTGAATGTCCTTGAGTAAGCTATAGATAAGGATCGTCGTAGGAAAAATCCTAGCGGCGATTTGGAACACGATGGATTACATTGAAGCACAAACACACACAGCCTTAGTCCGTCAAGGCTCTGCTACACACCATTTCTCCACCACATGTGGACACAACGAATGCTCACCAAGGTCCTTGGCTATACCTTCACCAGAGGTCCGTTACTGGCTACCTTCACCACCGAACCATTGGTTACACACTCGGAGAAATCCCACCGGATTTCTTACTCCGCGATTACTTCCGTGGAATCGCCTATCTTCTCAATTCTTCTATCGTCCTTTTTATAGATGCCTTTGGATGCTTGGACTTGAATCCTTCCAACGGTAACTTGTCTTATGTGTTGATTTCTTTCCTTTTGTTGCTGCAATAATCACGATTGATTTCCCTTGATTTGTTTCCTTTTGTTTCCTTTTAAGATCTACAAGAATCATGCCCATAATAAGAATATATAATATATAATCAACATATATATATTATCTACACATAATCTGAGTATACAATCAGAATATATATTATACTCAGAATATATAATCAGATTATATAATATAAGGAAACTTCCCTTTTCCGGATTTTCACTTTCATCAAAACAAAAGGTCCTTCGCGGATGCGCGGTGAAGGACCTTGACCCTATCTTCAACATAGGTGATTTTTATCATTTTGCATTTAAATATAGTTAGGTTGAGTAAAATTGGATGAATGTCGGTAATTCTTAGTGAATATGGGTAAAATTAGGTAATTTGTTTTACGTTTTTGTTATACTTCACTTGAGAGAATCAACAATTTACCCAACTTCTATATGGCTTCTTTGACGGGTTCGATCGAGCTAATGATACATATTTTAGAGGAGTGAATAGAGTTTCATGAATGTGATCGAGGTTCTGGATTAAATCCTCACTTTTGTATATAACATAAATAAAGCGAAAAATAATAAGTACTTATACAATGTGGAGTTCTCTCAACCAAAATTTTAAACTGATGGTTGGAGATTCAATGATTATTTTATACTCTAACATGCAAGGTTCGACGCAACCATCGACAATGCTGTGATCTCATGTAGTGGGTCATTTCCCCTTAGAGCTTGAATGATTCTTTGTATGAATGAATCTAACAAACTCTAAATTGTTATCAGTTATAACTCTGTCACACAACTTTATAGTTGTGTCTCGTATCAAAACTTCACACTTCTCTATGATTATGTTCTCTGCATAAGTAATGCGACATTAGATATTTAGATATAGTTAGGTTGAGTAAATTCGGATAAATGGTGATGAATACAGGTAAAAATTCGATAATGTGTTTTTATGTAGTTTGTGAATATTGTAAAAATCTAAATTTGAGTAAAGTAGGTTAAATTTTTAATGCATTTTTATTTTGTTAATATTTTTCTAAAAATCTAGAAATATGAAATTTAAGAAATACACTTAATTACAAAAATACCAAAAATTAAAATTAGAAAATATTGAAATTTTAAATTTGAAAAATAAAATACAAAAGTTAGGAAAATTAGAAAGATACAAAAACATTCGGAAATTTAGAAACCCTAGTTTCTGGCACGTACAGCCACCACCGACGCCATCCACCATTGTCTGACCACCATCTCGCAATCACCGCTACTGCTCAACACAAACTTAATATGTTTTTAATTTTATCCTTAACTATCTAAACTGATAAGTGATAAGTGAAGGTAAGCTGAACAAATTAATTAGGACGGAGGGGTACCAATTTTTTTAAATAAATAAAAAGTTTAAGTTAATGAATTGGGTAATCGGGTATCAGAAAGTCAATGAATTGGGTAATTGGATATTAGTAATAAATATATTGGACACCCCTAAATTTATTGTCGAGATCCGCCACTGACTTGCTCGCTAGCTCCGAAGAAGATGTTATTTGGAGGAGATTAATGTATGGTGATGACATAAAGCAGTGGATTGGTAAGTATTTGTAATGCTGCTAGAACAAGCCCCAGTGAACATTCAGTATGTACCAAGTCAATGAAGTCCCAATGGAGTCTTCTAGCGACTATTCTTGTTTGGCACATTATGAGGGTAAAGATTCTTTTTTTTGGCATCTATGGGGTAGTATCCAACTCCTTCTTAGCCGATGTAACAGCGTTTTTGTTATACTCCACTTGACACAAAGAACAATTTGCCCAACTTCTATATATATGCCTTGTTTGACGGGTTCAATCCAGCTAATGATACATACTTCAGAGGGGTGAATAGAGTTACATGAATGTGAGGTTCTGGATTAAATCCTCACTTTTGTATATAACATAAATAAAGGGTGTGTTTGGTTGGGAGGAAAATCATTTTCTAGAAAATGATTTTCCCATTTTTCGGTGTTTAGTTAGGAAAATGGAAAAAATTTTCCAAGAAAATGATTTTCCCCCACCTCTTTGTAAATAATTTTCTTGACTCAAACCTAATAAAAATCATTTTCCTCCATCTCTCTCTCTCCACCATTCTCTTTCACACACCGATTTGAATCTCTCTCTCTCTCATCTTTCTTTCTCTCCACCACTTTCTCTCATACCTCCGTTTTAATATCTTCTCTCTCTCTCTCTTTTTCTCTCTTCCACCACTCTCTCCTACACCCATTTTAAATTTTTTCTCTCTCTCTCTCTCTCTCTCTCTCTCTCTCTCTCTCTCTCTCTCTCTCTCTTTCCACCCCTCTCTCTCATACACACAAAAACTTAAATTTCCAAAATCATTTTCCTTTGCGCCAAACACTTGAAAACATCCAAGGAAAATTCATTTTCTAGGAAAATCATTTTCCAAGGAAAACCATTTTCCTAGAAAATCAATTTCCTTTGCACCAAACACACCCAAAGTGAAAAATAATACGTATAAAAATGTTGAACCATTTCAATCGAAAATTTAAACTATTGGTTAGAGACCCATTGATTATTTTATATTCTAACATACAAGGAATATTTTGAATTGTCCATATTTCACATTTTTTTAAACTGTTGATACTATTTTCTCGAATAATTATATATATTTATCAACCATAGGAGTATAATAGTTATTAACTAGGTAAAAAAATATAAATAGCATAATTTTATCAATCATAGTAGAAAACGCACATTTTATGCATAGTTTTATATTTATGAAAAAATATAAATAAATAATTGTTTTTATATTGTTTATAAGTTGTAATAATCGTCAAAGTAATGAAACATACCTCTATAATAATTTAAATATACTTACATTTAATTTTATGAGTGATTTAGGTTGTTGGAGCCCAAGAGGGGGGTGAAGTTCACAATTAAGATCTACACACTAGGTAAGGACGTTAGAGCAAACTTCCTTGGTTTCAAGCGGATCAAAACACACAGAATCAAATTCTCATTAGATTTATAACAATCAAAGAACAAGTTACACTTACAAAACAAGAAGCAAGTAACAGAAGGTAGTTATCGATAGGATCACTGACAAAGACTGAATGTCCTTGAGTCAGCTATATATAAGGATCGTCGTAGGAAAAACCCTAGCGCCGATTTGGAACACGATGGATTACATTCAAGACAAACACACACCTTAGTCCGCAAGGCTGTGCTACACACCATTTCTCCACCACATGTGGACACAACGAATGCTCACCAAGGTCCTTGGCTATACCTTCACCAGAGGTCCGTTACTGGCTACCTTCACCACCTAACCATTGGTTACACACTCGGAGAAATCCCACCGGATTTCTTACTCCGATTACTTCCGTGGAATCGCCTATCTTCTCAATTCTTCTATCGTCCTTTTTATAGATGCCTTTGGATGCTTGGACTTGAATCCTTCCAACGGTAACTTGCCTTATGTGTTGATTTCTTTCCTTTTGTTGCTGCAATAATCATGATTGATTTCCCTTGATTTGTTTCCTTTTGTTTCCTTTTTAGATCTACAAGAATCATGCCCATAATAAGAATATATAATATATAATCAACATATATATATTATCTACACATAATCTGAGTATACAATCAGAATATATATTATACTCAGAATATATAATCAGATTATATAATATAAGTAAACTTCCCTTTTTCGGATTTTCACTTTCATCAAAACAAAAGGTCCTTCGCGGATGCGCGGTGAAGGACCTTGACCCTATCTTCAACATAGGTGATTTTTATCATTTTGCATTTAAATATAGTTAGGTTGAGTAAAATTGGATGAATGTCGGTAATTCTTAGTGAATATGGGTAAAATTAGGTAATTTGTTTTACGTTTTTGTTATACTTCACTTGAGAGAATCAACAATTTACCCAACTTCTATATGGCTTCTTTGTGGGTTCGATCGAGCTAATGATACATATTTTAGAGGAGTGAATAGAGTTTCATGAATGTGATCGAGGTTCTGGATTAAATCCTCACTTTTGTATATAACATAAATAAAGCGAAAAATAATAAGTACTTATACAATGTGGAGTTCTCTCAACCAAAATTTTAAACTGATGGTTGGAGATTCAATGATTATTTTATACTCTAACATGCAAGGTTCGACGCAACCATCGACAATGCTGTGATCTCATGTAGTGGGTCATTTCCCCTTAGAGCTTGAATGATTCTTTGTATGAATGAATCTAACAAACTCTAAATTGTTATCAGTTATAACTCTGTCACACAACTTTATAGCTGTGTCTCGTATCAAAACTTCACACTTCTCTATGATTATGTTCTCTGCATAAGTAATGCGACATTAGATATTTAGATATAGTTAGGTTGAGTAAATTCGGATAAATGGTGATGAATACAGGTAAAAATTCGATAATGTGTTTTTATGTAGTTTGTGAATATTGTAAAAATCTAAATTTGAGTAAAGTAGGTTAAATTTTTAATGCATTTTTATTTTGTTAATATTTTTCTAAAAATCTAGAAATATGAAATTTAAGAAATACACTTAATTACAAAAATACCAAAAATTAAAATTAGAAAATATTGAAATTTTAAATTTGAAAATAAAATACAAAAGTTAGGAAAATTAGAAAGATACAAAACATTCGAAATTTAGAAACCCTAGTTTCTGGCACGCGTAGCCACCACCGACGCCATCCACCATTGTCTGACCACCATCTCGCAATCACCGCTACTGCTCAACACAAACTTAATATGTTTTTAATTTTATCCTTAACTATCTAAACTGATAAGTGATAAGTGAAGGTAAGTCAACAAATTAATTAGGACGGAGGGGTACCAATTTTTTAAATAAATAAAAGTTTAAGTTAATGAATTGGGTAATCGGGTATCGAAAGTCAATGAATTGGGTAATTGGATATTAGTAATAACAAATATATTGGACACCTAAATTAATTGTCGAGATCCACTGACTTCCTCGCTAGCTCGAAGAAGATGTTATTTGGAGGAGATTAATGTATTGTGATGACATAAAGCATTGTATTGGTAATTATTTTTAATGCAGCTAGAACAAGCCCCAGTGAACATTCAGTATGAACCAAGTCAATGAATACACAATGGAGTATTATAGCGACTCTTCTTGTTTGGCACATTATGAGGGTAAAGATTCTTTTTGGCATCTATGGGGTAGTATCCAACTCCTTCTTAGCCGATGTAACAGCGTTTTGTTATACTCCACTTGAGACAAAGAACAATTTGCCCAACTTCTATATATATGCCTTGTTTGACGGGTTCAATCCAGCTAATGATACATACTTCAGAGGGTGAATAGAGTTACATGAATGTGAGGTTCTGGATTAAATCCTCACTTTTGTATATAACATAACTAAAGGGTGGGTTTGGTTGGGAGGAAAATCATTTTCTATAAAATGATTTTCCCATTTTTCGGTGTTTGGTTACCGGAAAATGGAAAAAACCATTTTCCAAAAATGATTTTCCCACCTCTTTGTAAATAATTTTCGACTCAAACCTAATAAAAATCATTTTCCATCTCTCTCTCTCCACCATTCTCTTTCACACCGATTTGAATCTCTCTCTCTCATCTCTTTCTCTCCACCACTTTCTCTCATACCTCGGTTTTAATATCTTCTCTCTCTCTTTTTCTCTCTTCCACCACTCTCTCCTACACCCATTTTAAATTCTCTCTCTCTCTCTCTCTCTCTCTCTCTATCTTCTTTCTCTCTCCCTTTCCACCCCTCTCTCTCATACACACAAAACTTAAATTTCCAAAATCATTTTCCTTCATACCAAACACTTGAAAACATCCAAGGAAAATTCATTTTCTAGGAAAATCATTTTCCAAGGAAAACCATTTTCCTAGAAAATCAATTTCCTTTGCACCAAACACACCCAAAGTGAAAAATAATACGTATAAAAATGTTGAACCATTTCAATCGAAAATTTAAACTATTGGTTAGAGACCCATTGATTATTTTATATTCTAACATACAAGGAATATTTTGAATTGTCCATATTTCACATTTTTTTAAACTGTTGATACTATTTTCTCGAATAATTATATATATTTATCAACCATAGGAGTATAATAGTTATTAACTAGGTAAAAAAATATAAATAGCATAATTTTATCAATCATAGTAGAAAACGCACATTTTATGCATAGTTTTATATTTATGAAAAAATATAAATAAATAATTGTTTTTATATTGTTTATAAGTTGTAATAATCCTCAAAGTAATGAAACATACCTCTATAATAATTTAAATATACTTACATTTAATTTTATGAGTGATTTAGGTTGTTGGAGCCCAAGAAGGGGGTGAAGTTCACAATTAAGATCTACACACTAGGTAAGGATGTTAGAGCAAACTTCCTTGGTTTCAAGCGAAAGATCAAAACACAGTGTAACTGAAATTCCTCATTAGATTTATAACAATCAAAGAACAAGTTACACTTACAAAACAAAACAAGAAGTAATGTACCAAGGTAGTTCGACATAGGATCACCACCAAGATCAATGTCCTTGAGTAAGCTATAGATAAGGATCGTCGTAGGAAAAATCCTAGCGGCGATTTGGAACACGATGGATTACATTGAAGACAAACACACACCTTAGTCCGTCAAGGCTCGCTACACACCATTTCTCCACCACATGTGGACACAACGAATGCTCACCAAGGTCCTTGGCTATACCTTCACCAGAGGTCCGTTACTGGCTACCTTCACCACCGAACCATTGGTTACACACTCGGAAAAATCCCACCGGATTTCTTACTCCGCGATTACTTCCGTGGAATCGCCTATCTTCTCAATTCTTCTATCGTCCTTTTTATAGATGCCTTTGGATGCTTGGACTTGAATCCTTCCAACGGTAACTTGTCTTATGTGTTGATTTCTTTCCTTTTGTTGCTGCAATAATCACGATTGATTTCCCTTGATTTGTTTCCTTTTGTTTCCTTTTTAGATCTACAAGAATCATGCCCATAATAAGAATATATAATATATAATCAACATATATATATTATCTACACATAATCTGAGTATACAATCAGAATATATATTATACTCAGAATATATAATCAGATTATATAATATAAGGAAACTTCCCTTTTCCGGATTTTCACTTTCATCAAAACAAAAGGTCCTTCGCGGATGCGCGGTGAAGGACCTTGACCCTATCTTCAACATAGGTGATTTTTATCATTTTGCATTTAAATATAGTTAGGTTGAGTAAAATTGGATGAATGTCGGTAATTCTTAGTGAATATGGGTAAAATTAGGTAATTTGTTTTACGTTTTTGTTATACTTCACTTGAGAGAATCAACAATTTACCCAACTTCTATATGGCTTCTTTGACGGGTTCGATCGAGCTAATGATACATATTTTAGAGGAGTGAATAGAGTTTCATGAATGTGATCGAGGTTCTGGATTAAATCCTCACTTTTGTATATAACATAAATAAAGCGAAAAATAATAAGTACTTATACAATGTGGAGTTCTCTCAACCAAAATTTTAAACTGATGGTTGGAGATTCAATGATTATTTTATACTCTAACATGCAAGGTTCGACGCAACCATCGACAATGCTGTGATCTCATGTAGTGGGTCATTTCCCCTTAGAGCTTGAATGATTCTTTGTATGAATGAATCTAACAAACTCTAAATTGTTATCAGTTATAACTCTGTCACACAACTTTATAGCTGTGTCTCGTATCAAAACTTCACACTTCTCTATGATTATGTTCTCTGCATAAGTAATGCGACATTAGATATTTAGATATAGTTAGGTTGAGTAAATTCGGATAAATGGTGATGAATACAGGTAAAAATTCGATAATGTGTTTTTATGTAGTTTGTGAATATTGTAAAATCTAAATTTGAGTAAAGTAGGTTAAATTTTTAATGCATTTTTATTTTGTTAATATTTTTCTAAAAATCTAGAAATATGAAATTTAAGAAATACACTTAATTACAAAAATACCAAAATTAAAATTAGAAAATATTGAAATTTTAAATTTGAAAATAAAATACAAAAGTTAGGAAAATTAGAAAGATACAAAAACATTCGGAAATTTAGAAACCCTAGTTTCTGGCACGTACAGCCACCACCGACGCCATCCACCATTGTCTGACCACCATCTCGCAATCACCGCTACTGCTCAACACAAACTTAATATGTTTTTAATTTTATCCTTAACTATCTAAACTGATAAGTGATAAGTGAAGGTAAGCTGAACAAATTAATTAGGACGGAGGGGTACCAATTTTTTTAAATAAATAAAAAGTTTAAGTTAATGAATTGGGTAATCGGGTATCAGAAAGTCAATGAATTGGGTAATTGGATATTAGTAATAACAAATATATTGGACACCCCTAAATTTATTGTCGAGATCCGCCACTGACTTGCTCGCTAGCTCCGAAGAAGATGTTATTTGGAGGAGATTAATGTATGGTGATGACATAAAGCAGTGGATTGGTAAGTATTTGTAATGCTGCTAGAACAAGCCCCAGTGAACATTCAGTATGTACCAAGTCAATGAAGACCCAATGGAGTCTTCTAGCGACTATTCTTGTTTGGCACATTATGAGGGTAAAGATTCTTTTTTTTGGCATCTATGGGGTAGTATCCAACTCCTTCTTAGCCGATGTAACAGCGTTTTTGTTATACTCCACTTGACACAAAGAACAATTTGCCCAACTTCTATATATATGCCTTGTTTGACGGGTTCAATCCAGCTAATGATACATACTTCAGAGGGGTGAATAGAGTTACATGAATGTGAGGTTCTGGATTAAATCCTCACTTTTGTATATAACATAAATAAAGGGTGTGTTTGGTTGGGAGGAAAATCATTTTCTAGAAAATGATTTTCCCATTTTTCGGTGTTTGGTTACCGGAAAATGGAAAAAACCATTTTCCAAGAAAATGATTTTCCCCCACCTCTTTGTAAATAATTTTCTTGACTCAAACCTAATAAAAATCATTTTCCTCCATCTCTCTCTCTCCACCATTCTCTTTCACACACCGATTTGAATCTCTCTCTCTCTCATCTTTCTTTCTCTCCACCACTTTCTCTCATACCTCCGTTTTAATATCTTCTCTCTCTCTCTCTTTTTCTCTCTTCCACCACTCTCTCCTACACCCATTTTAAATTTTCTCTCTCTCTCTCTCTCTCTCTCTCTCTCTCTCTCTCTATCTTCTTTCTCTCTCTCCCTTTCCACCCCTCTCTCTCATACACACAAAAACTTAAATTTCCAAAATCATTTTCCTTTGCGCCAAACACTTGAAAACATCCAAGGAAAATTCATTTTCTAGGAAAATCATTTTCCAAGGAAAACCATTTTCCTAGAAAATCAATTTCCTTTGCACCAAACACACCCAAAGTGAAAAATAATACGTATAAAAATGTTGAACCATTTCAATCGAAAATTTAAACTATTGGTTAGAGACCCATTGATTATTTTATATTCTAACATACAAGGAATATTTTGAATTGTCCATATTTCACATTTTTTTAAACTGTTGATACTATTTTCTCGAATAATTATATATATTTATCAACCATAGGAGTATAATAGTTATTAACTAGGTAAAAAAATATAAATAGCATAATTTTATCAATCATAGTAGAAAACGCACATTTTATGCATAGTTTTATATTTATGAAAAAATATAAATAAATAATTGTTTTTATATTGTTTATAAGTTGTAATAATCGTCAAAGTAATGAAACATACCTCTATAATAATTTAAATATACTTACATTTAATTTTATGAGTGATTTAGGTTGTTGGAGCCCAAGAGGGTGAAGTTCAATTAAGATCTACACACTAGGTAAGGACATTAGAGCAAACTTCCTTGGTTTCTGCGAAGGATCAAAACACAACAGAATCAAATTCTCATTAGATTTATAACAATCAAAGAACAAGTTACACTTACAAAACAAAACAAGTAATGCTGAAGGTAGTTATCGATAGGATCACCGACCAAGATGAATGTCCTGAGTCGGTATAGATAAGGATCGTCGTAGGAAAAATCCTAAGGCGATTTGGAACACGATGGATTACATTGAAGCACAAACACACACACTTAGTCCGTCAAGGCTCTGCTACACACCATTTCTCCACCACATGTGGACACAACGAATGCTCACCAAGGTCCTTGGCTATACCTTCACCAGAGGTCCGTTACTGGCTACCTTCACCACCTAACCATTGGTTACACACTCGGAGAAATCCCACCGGATTTCTTACTCCGCGATTACTTCCGTGGAATCGCCTATCTTCTCAATTCTTCTATCGTCCTTTTTATAGATGCCTTTGGATGCTTGGACTTGAATCCTTCCAACGGTAACTTGCCTTATGTGTTGATTTCTTTCCTTTTGTTGCTGCAATAATCATGATTGATTTCCCTTGATTTGTTTCCTTTTGTTTCCTTTTTAGATCTACAAGAATCATGCCCATAATAAGAATATATAATATATAATCAACATATATATATTATCTACACATAATCTGAGTATACAATCAGAATATATATTATACTCAGAATATATAATCAGATTATATAATATAAGTAAACTTCCCTTTTTCGGATTTTCACTTTCATCAAAACAAAAGGTCCTTCGCGGATGCGCGGTGAAGGACCTTGACCCTATCTTCAACATAGGTGATTTTTATCATTTTGCATTTAAATATAGTTAGGTTGAGTAAAATTGGATGAATGTCGGTAATTCTTAGTGAATATGGGTAAAATTAGGTAATTTGTTTTACGTTTTTGTTATACTTCACTTGAGAGAATCAACAATTTACCCAACTTCTATATGGATTCTTTGACGGGTTCGATCGAGCTAATGATACATATTTTAGAGGAGTGAATAGAGTTTCATGAATGTGATCGAGGTTCTGGATTAAATCCTCACTTTTGTATATAACATAAATAAAGCGAAAAATAATAAGTACTTATACAATGTGGAGTTCTCTCAACCAAAATTTTAAACTGATGGTTGGAGATTCAATGATTATTTTATACTCTAACATGCAAGGTTCGACGCAACCATCGACAATGCTGTGATCTCATGTAGTGGGTCATTTCCCCTTAGAGCTTGAATGATTCTTTGTATGAATGAATCTAACAAACTCTAAATTGTTATCAGTTATAACTCACACACAACTTTATAGCGTGTCTCGTATCAAAACTTCACACTTCTCTATGATTATGTTCTCTGCATAAGTAATGCGACATTAGATATTTAGATATAGTTAGGTTGAGTAAATTCGGATAAATGGTGATGAATACAGGTAAAAATTCGATAATGTGTTTTTATGTAGTTTGTGAATATTGTAAAAATCTAAATTTGAGTAAAGTAGGTTAAATTTTTAATGCATTTTTATTTTGTTAATATTTTTCTAAAAATCTAGAAATATGAAATTTAAGAAATACACTTAATTACAAAAATACCAAAAATTAAAATTAGAAAATATTGAAATTTTAAATTTGAAAAATAAAATACAAAAGTTAGGAAAATTAGAAAGATACAAAAACATTCGGAAATTTAGAAACCCTAGTTTCTGGCACGTACAGCCACCACCGACGCCATCCACCATTGTCTGACCACCATCTCGCAATCACCGCTACTGCTCAACACAAACTTAATATGTTTTTAATTTTATCCTTAACTATCTAAACTGATAAGTGATAAGTGAAGGTAAGCTGAACAAATTAATTAGGACGGAGGGGTACCAATTTTTTTAAATAAATAAAAAGTTTAAGTTAATGAATTGGGTAATCGGGTATCAGAAAGTCAATGAATTGGGTAATTGGATATTAGTAATAACAAATATATTGGACACCCCTAAATTTATTGTCGAGATCCGCCACTGACTTGCTCGCTAGCTCCGAAGAAGATGTTATTTGGAGGAGATTAATGTATGGTGATGACATAAAGCAGTGGATTGGTAAGTATTTGTAATGCTGCTAGAACAAGCCCCAGTGAACATTCAGTATGTACCAAGTCAATGAAGACCCAATGGAGTCTTCTAGCGACTATTCTTGTTTGGCACATTATGAGGGTAAAGATTCTTTTTTTTGGCATCTATGGGGTAGTATCCAACTCCTTCTTAGCCGATGTAACAGCGTTTTTGTTATACTCCACTTGACACAAAGAACAATTTGCCCAACTTCTATATATATGCCTTGTTTGACGGGTTCAATCCAGCTAATGATACATACTTCAGAGGGGTGAATAGAGTTACATGAATGTGAGGTTCTGGATTAAATCCTCACTTTTGTATATAACATAAATAAAGGGTGTGTTTGGTTGGGAGGAAAATCATTTTCTAGAAAATGATTTTCCCATTTTTCGGTGTTTGGTTACCGGAAAATGGAAAAAACCATTTTCCAAGAAAATGATTTTCCCCCACCTCTTTGTAAATAATTTTCTTGACTCAAACCTAATAAAAATCATTTTCCTCCATCTCTCTCTCTCCACCATTCTCTTTCACACACCGATTTGAATCTCTCTCTCTCTCATCTTTCTTTCTCTCCACCACTTTCTCTCATACCTCCGTTTTAATATCTTCTCTCTCTCTCTCTTTTTCTCTCTTCCACCACTCTCTCCTACACCCATTTTAAATTTTTTCTCTCTCTCTCTCTCTCTCTCTCTCTCTCTCTCTCTCTCTCTCTATCTTCTTTCTCTCTCTCCCTTTCCACCCCTCTCTCTCATACACACAAAAACTTAAATTTCCAAAATCATTTTCCTTTGCGCCAAACACTTGAAAACATCCAAGGAAAATTCATTTTCTAGGAAAATCATTTTCCAAGGAAAACCATTTTCCTAGAAAATCAATTTCCTTTGCACCAAACACACCCAAAGTGAAAAATAATACGTATAAAAATGTTGAACCATTTCAATCGAAAATTTAAACTATTGGTTAGAGACCCATTGATTATTTTATATTCTAACATACAAGGAATATTTTGAATTGTCCATATTTCACATTTTTTTAAACTGTTGATACTATTTTCTCGAATAATTATATATATTTATCAACCATAGGAGTATAATAGTTATTAACTAGGTAAAAAAATATAAATAGCATAATTTTATCAATCATAGTAGAAAACGCACATTTTATGCATAGTTTTATATTTATGAAAAAATATAAATAAATAATTGTTTTTATATTGTTTATAAGTTGTAATAATCGTCAAAGTAATGAAACATACCTCTATAATAATTTAAATATACTTACATTTAATTTTATGAGTGATTTAGGTTGTTGGAGCCCAAGAGGGGGGTGAAGTTCACAATTAAGATCTACACACTAGGTAAGGACGTTAGAGCAAACTTCCTTGGTTTCAAGCGAAGGATCAAAACACAGTGTAACTGAAATTCCTCATTAGATTTATAACAATCAAAGAACAAGTTACACTTACAAAACAAAACAAGAAGTAACAGCCCGAAGGTAGTTACTGATAGGATCACTGACCAAGACTGAATGTCCTTGAGTCAGCTATAGATAAGGATCGTCGTAGGAAAAATCCTAGCGGCGATTTGGAACACGATGGATTACATTGAAGCACAAACACACACAGCCTTAGTCCGTCAAGGCTCTGCTACACACCATTTCTCCACCACATGTGGACACAACGAATGCTCACCAAGGTCCTTGGCTATACCTTCACCAGAGGTCCGTTCGCTACCTTCACCACCTAACCATTGGTTACACACTGAGAAATCCCACCGGATTTCTTACTCGCGACACTTCCGTGGAATCGCCTATCTTCTCAATTCTTCTATCGTCCTTTTTATAGATGCCTTTGGATGCTTGGACTTGAATCCTTCCAACGGTAACTTGCCTTATGTGTTGATTTCTTTCCTTTTGTTGCTGCAATAATCATGATTGATTTCCCTTGATTTGTTTCCTTTTGTTTCCTTTTTAGATCTACAAGAATCATGCCCATAATAAGAATATATAATATATAATCAACATATATATATTATCTACACATAATCTGAGTATACAATCAGAATATATATTATACTCAGAATATATAATCAGATTATATAATATAAGTAAACTTCCCTTTTTCGGATTTTCACTTTCATCAAAACAAAAGGTCCTTCGCGGATGCGCGGTGAAGGACCTTGACCCTATCTTCAACATAGGTGATTTTTATCATTTTGCATTTAAATATAGTTAGGTTGAGTAAAATTGGATGAATGTCGGTAATTCTTAGTGAATATGGGTAAAATTAGGTAATTTGTTTTACGTTTTTGTTATACTTCACTTGAGAGAATCAACAATTTACCCAACTTCTATATGGCTTCTTTGACGGGTTCGATCGAGCTAATGATACATATTTTAGAGGAGTGAATAGAGTTTCATGAATGTGATCGAGGTTATTGAATAAAAACTCACTTTTGTATATAACATAAAAAAAGCCAAAAAAAATAAGTACTTATACAATGTGGAGTTCTCTCAAAAATTTTAAATCGATGGTTGGAGATTCAATGATTATTTTATACTCTAACATGCAAGGTTCGACGCAACCATCGACAATGCTGTGATCTCATGTAGTGGGTCATTTCCCCTTAGAGCTTGAATGATTCTTTGTATGAATGAATCTAACAAACTCTAAATTGTTATCAGTTATAACTCTGTCACACAACTTTATAGCTGTGTCTCGTATCAAAACTTCACACTTCTCTATGATTATGTTCTCTGCATAAGTAATGCGACATTAGATATTTAGATATAGTTAGGTTGAGTAAATTCGGATAAATGGTGATGAATACAGGTAAAAATTCGATAATGTGTTTTTATGTAGTTTGTGAATATTGTAAAAATCTAAATTTGAGTAAAGTAGGTTAAATTTTTAATGCATTTTTATTTTGTTAATATTTTTCTAAAAATCTAGAAATATGAAATTTAAGAAATACACTTAATTACAAAAATACCAAAAATTAAAATTAGAAAATATTGAAATTTTAAATTTGAAAAATAAAATACAAAAGTTAGGAAAATTAGAAAGATACAAAAACATTCGGAAATTTAGAAACCCTAGTTTCTGGCACGTACAGCCACCACCGACGCCATCCACCATTGTCTGACCACCATCTCGCAATCACCGCTACTGCTCAACACAAACTTAATATGTTTTTAATTTTATCCTTAACTATCTAAACTGATAAGTGATAAGTGAAGGTAAGCTGAACAAATTAATTAGGACGGAGGGGTACCAATTTTTTTAAATAAATAAAAAGTTTAAGTTAATGAATTGGGTAATCGGGTATCAGAAAGTCAATGAATTGGGTAATTGGATATTAGTAATAACAAATATATTGGACACCCCTAAATTAATTGTCGAGATCCACACTGACTTCCTCGCTAGCTCGAAGAAGATGTTATTTGGAGGAGATTAATGTATGGTGATGACATAAAGCAGTGGATTGGTAAGTATTTGTAATGCTGCTAGAACAAGCCCCAGTGAACATTCAGTATGTACCAAGTCAATGAAGACCCAATGGAGTCTTCTAGCGACTATTCTTGTTTGGCACATTATGAGGGTAAAGATTCTTTTTTTTGGCATCTATGGGGTAGTATCCAACTCCTTCTTAGCCGATGTAACAGCGTTTTTGTTATACTCCACTTGAGACAAAGAACAATTTGCCCAACTTCTATATATATGCCTTGTTTGACGGGTTCAATCCAGCTAATGATACATACTTCAGAGGGGTGAATAGAGTTACATGAATGTGAGGTTCTGGATTAAATCCTCACTTTTGTATATAACATAAATAAAGGGTGTGTTTGGTTGGGAGGAAAATCATTTTCTAGAAAATGATTTTCCCATTTTTCGGTGTTTGGTTACCGGAAAATGGAAAAAACCATTTTCCAAGAAAATGATTTTCCCCCACCTCTTTGTAAATAATTTTCTTGACTCAAACCTAATAAAAATCATTTTCCTCCATCTCTCTCTCCACCATTCTCTTTCACACACCGATTTGAATCTCTCTCTCTCTCATCTTTCTTTCTCTCCACCACTTTCTCTCATACCTCCGTTTTAATATCTTCTCTCTCTCTCTCTTTTTCTCTCTTCCACCACTCTCTCCTACACCCATTTTAAATTTTCTCTCTCTCTCTCTCTCTCTCTCTCTCTCTCTCTCTCTATCTTCTTTCTCTCTCCCTTTCCACCCCTCTCTCTCATACACACAAAAACTTAAATTGCCAAAATCATTTTCCTTTGCGCCAAACACTTGAAAACATCCAAGGAAAATTCATTTTCTAGGAAAATCATTTTCCAAGGAAAACCATTTTCCTAGAAAATCAATTTCCTTTGCACCAAACACACCCAAAGTGAAAAATAATACGTATAAAAATGTTGAACCATTTCAATCGAAAATTTAAACTATTGGTTAGAGACCCATTGATTATTTTATATTCTAACATACAAGGAATATTTTGAATTGTCCATATTTCACATTTTTTTAAACTGTTGATACTATTTTCTCGAATAATTATATATATTTATCAACCATAGGAGTATAATAGTTATTAACTAGGTAAAAAAATATAAATAGCATAATTTTATCAATCATAGTAGAAAACGCACATTTTATGCATAGTTTTATATTTATGAAAAAATATAAATAAATAATTGTTTTTATATTGTTTATAAGTTGTAATAATCCTCAAAGTAATGAAACATACCTCTATAATAATTTAAATATACTTACATTTAATTTTATGAGTGATTTAGGTTGTTGGAGCCCAAGAAGGGGGTGAAGTTCACAATTAAGATCTACACACTAGGTAAGGATGTTAGAGCAAACTTCCTTGGTTTCAAGCGAAAGATCAAAACACAGTGAATCAAATTCTCATTAGATTTATAACAATCAAAGAACAAGTTACACTTACAAAACAAAACAAGAAGTAACAAGGTAGTTCGATAGGATCACCACCAAGACCAATGTCCTTGAGTAAGCTATAGATAAGGATCGTCGTAGGAAAAATCCTAGCGGCGATTTGGAACACGATGGATTACATTGAAGCACAAACACACACAGCCTTAGTCCGTCAAGGCTCTGCTACACACCATTTCTCCACCACATGTGGACACAACGAATGCTCACCAAGGTCCTTGGCTATACCTTCACCAGAGGTCCGTTACTGGCTACCTTCACCACCGAACCATTGGTTACACACTCGGAAAAATCCCACCGGATTTCTTACTCCGCGATTACTTCCGTGGAATCGCCTATCTTCTCAATTCTTCTATCGTCCTTTTTATAGATGCCTTTGGATGCTTGGACTTGAATCCTTCCAACGGTAACTTGTCTTATGTGTTGATTTCTTTCCTTTTGTTGCTGCAATAATCACGATTGATTTCCCTTGATTTGTTTCCTTTTGTTTCCTTTTTAGATCTACAAGAATCATGCCCATAATAAGAATATATAATATATAATCAACATATATATATTATCTACACATAATCTGAGTATACAATCAGAATATATATTATACTCAGAATATATAATCAGATTATATAATATAAGGAAACTTCCCTTTTCCGGATTTTCACTTTCATCAAAACAAAAGGTCCTTCGCGGATGCGCGGTGAAGGACCTTGACCCTATCTTCAACATAGGTGATTTTTATCATTTTGCATTTAAATATAGTTAGGTTGAGTAAAATTGGATGAATGTCGGTAATTCTTAGTGAATATGGGTAAAATTAGGTAATTTGTTTTACGTTTTTGTTATACTTCACTTGAGAGAATCAACAATTTACCCAACTTCTATATGGCTTCTTTGACGGGTTCGATCGAGCTAATGATACATATTTTAGAGGAGTGAATAGAGTTTCATGAATGTGATCGAGGTTCTGGATTAAATCCTCACTTTTGTATATAACATAAATAAAGCGAAAAATAATAAGTACTTATACAATGTGGAGTTCTCTCAACCAAAATTTTAAACTGATGGTTGGAGATTCAATGATTATTTTATACTCTAACATGCAAGGTTCGACGCAACCATCGACAATGCTGTGATCTCATGTAGTGGGTCATTTCCCCTTAGAGCTTGAATGATTCTTTGTATGAATGAATCTAACAAACTCTAAATTGTTATCAGTTATAACTCTGTCACACAACTTTATAGCTGTGTCTCGTATCAAAACTTCACACTTCTCTATGATTATGTTCTCTGCATAAGTAATGCGACATTAGATATTTAGATATAGTTAGGTTGAGTAAATTCGGATAAATGGTGATGAATACAGGTAAAAATTCGATAATGTGTTTTTATGTAGTTTGTGAATATTGTAAAAATCTAAATTTGAGTAAAGTAGGTTAAATTTTTAATGCATTTTTATTTTGTTAATATTTTTCTAAAAATCTAGAAATATGAAATTTAAGAAATACACTTAATTACAAAAATACCAAAAATTAAAATTAGAAAATATTGAAATTTTAAATTTGAAAAATAAAATACAAAAGTTAGGAAAATTAGAAAGATACAAATACATTCGGAAATTTAGAAACCCTCGTTTCTGGCACGGACAGCCACCACCGCCGCCATCCACCATTGTCTGACCACCATCTCGCAATCACCGCTCTGCTCAACACAAACTTAATATGTTTTTAATTTTATCCTTAACTATCTAAACTGATAAGTGATAAGTGAAGGTAAGCTGAACAAATTAATTAGGACGGAGGGGTACCAATTTTTTTAAATAAATAAAAAGTTTAAGTTAATGAATTGGGTAATCGGGTATCAGAAAGTCAATGAATTGGGTAATTGGATATTAGTAATAACAAATATATTGGACACCCCTAAATTTATTGTCGAGATCCGCCACTGACTTGCTCGCTAGCTCGAAGAAGATGTTATTTGGAGGAGATTAATGTATGGTGATGACATAAAGCAGTGGATTGGTAAGTATTTGTAATGCTGCTAGAACAAGCCCCAGTGAACATTCAGTATGTACCAAGTCAATGAAGACCCAATGGAGTCTTCTAGCGACTATTCTTGTTTGGCACATTATGAGGGTAAAGATTCTTTTTTTTGGCATCTATGGGGTAGTATCCAACTCCTTCTTAGCCGATGTAACAGCGTTTTTGTTATACTCCACTTGACACAAAGAACAATTTGCCCAACTTCTATATATATGCCTTGTTTGACGGGTTCAATCCAGCTAATGATACATACTTCAGAGGGGTGAATAGAGTTACATGAATGTGAGGTTCTGGATTAAATCCTCACTTTTGTATATAACATAAATAAAGGGTGTGTTTGGTTGGGAGGAAAATCATTTTCTAGAAAATGATTTTCCCATTTTTCGGTGTTTGGTTACCGGAAAATGGAAAAAACCATTTTCCAAGAAAATGATTTTCCCCCACCTCTTTGTAAATAATTTTCTTGACTCAAACCTAATAAAAATCATTTTCCTCCATCTCTCTCTCTCCACCATTCTCTTTCACACACCGATTTGAATCTCTCTCTCTCTCTCATCTTTCTTTCTCTCCACCACTTTCTCTCATACCTCCGTTTTAATATCTTCTCTCTCTCTCTCTTTTTCTCTCTTCCACCACTCTCTCCTACACCCATTTTAAATTTTTTCTCTCTCTCTCTCTCTCTCTCTCTCTCTCTCTCTCTCTCTATCTTCTTTCTCTCTCTCCCTTTCCACCCCTCTCTCTCATACACACAAAAACTTAAATTTCCAAAATCATTTTCCTTTGCGCCAAACACTTGAAAACATCCAAGGAAAATTCATTTTCTAGGAAAATCATTTTCCAAGGAAAACCATTTTCCTAGAAAATCAATTTCCTTTGCACCAAACACACCCAAAGTGAAAAATAATACGTATAAAAATGTTGAACCATTTCAATCGAAAATTTAAACTATTGGTTAGAGACCCATTGATTATTTTATATTCTAACATACAAGGAATATTTTGAATTGTCCATATTTCACATTTTTTTAAACTGTTGATACTATTTTCTCGAATAATTATATATATTTATCAACCATAGGAGTATAATAGTTATTAACTAGGTAAAAAAATATAAATAGCATAATTTTATCAATCATAGTAGAAAACGCACATTTTATGCATAGTTTTATATTTATGAAAAAATATAAATAAATAATTGTTTTTATATTGTTTATAAGTTGTAATAATCGTCAAAGTAATGAAACATACCTCTATAATAATTTAAATATACTTACATTTAATTTTATGAGTGATTTAGGTTGTTGGAGCCCAAGAGGGGGGTGAAGTTCACAATTAAGATCTACACACTAGGTAAGGACGTTAGAGCAAACTTCCTTGGTTTCAAGCGAAGGATCAAAACACAGTGTAACTGAAATTCCTCATTAGATTTATAACAATCAAAGAACAAGTTACACTTACAAAACAAAACAAGAAGTAACAGCCCGAAGGTAGTTACTGATAGGATCACTGACCAAGACCAATGTCCTCGAGTCATTTATAGATAAGGATCGTCAGAGGGAAAAATCCTAGCGGCGATTTGGAACACGATGGATTACATTGAAGCACAAACACACACAGCCTTAGTCCGTCAAGGCTCTGCTACACACCATTTCTCCACCACATGTGGACACAACGAATGCTCACCAAGGTCCTTGGCTATACCTTCACCAGAGGTCCGTTACTGGCTACCTTCACCACCTAACCATTGGTTACACACTCGGAGAAATCCCACCGGATTTCTTACTCCGCGATTACTTCCGTGGAATCGCCTATCTTCTCAATTCTTCTATCGTCCTTTTTATAGATGCCTTTGGATGCTTGGACTTGAATCCTTCCAACGGTAACTTGCCTTATGTGTTGATTTCTTTCCTTTTGTTGCTGCAATAATCATGATTGATTTCCCTTGATTTGTTTCCTTTTGTTTCCTTTTTAGATCTACAAGAATCATGCCCATAATAAGAATATATAATATATAATCAACATATATATATTATCTACACATAATCTGAGTATACAATCAGAATATATATTATACTCAGAATATATAATCAGATTATATAATATAAGTAAACTTCCCTTTTTCGGATTTTCACTTTCATCAAAACAAAAGGTCCTTCGCGGATGCGCGGTGAAGGACCTTGACCCTATCTTCAACATAGGTGATTTTTATCATTTTGCATTTAAATATAGTTAGGTTGAGTAAAATTGGATGAATGTCGGTAATTCTTAGTGAATATGGGTAAAATTAGGTAATTTGTTTTACGTTTTTGTTATACTTCACTTGAGAGAATCAACAATTTACCCAACTTCTATATGTCTGCTTTGACGGTTTCGATCGAGCTAATGATACATATTTTAGAGGAGTGAATAGAGTTTCATGAATGTGATCGAGGTTCTGGATTAAATCCTCACTTTTGTATATAACATAAATAAAGCGAAAAATAATAAGTACTTATACAATGTGGAGTTCTCTCAACCAAAATTTTAAACTGATGGTTGGAGATTCAATGATTATTTTATACTCTAACATGCAAGGTTCGACGCAACCATCGACAATGCTGTGATCTCATGTAGTGGGTCATTTCCCCTTAGAGCTTGAATGATTCTTTGTATGAATGAATCTAACAAACTCTAAATTATTATCAGTTATAACTCTGTCACACAACTTTATAGCTGTGTCTCGTATCAAAACTTCACACTTCTCTATGATTATGTTCTCTGCATAAGTAATGCGACATTAGATATTTAGATATAGTTAGGTTGTGTAAATTCGGATAAATGGTGATGAATACAGGTAAAAATTCGATAATGTGTTTTTATGTAGTTTGTGAATATTGTAAAAATCTAAATTTGAGTAAAGTAGGTTAAATTTTTAATGCATTTTTATTTTGTTAATATTTTTCTAAAAATCTAGAAACATGAAATTTAAGAAATACACTTAATTACAAAAATACCAAAAATTAAAATTAGAAAATATAGAAATTTTAAATTTGAAAAATAAAATACAAAAGTTAGGAAAATTAGAAAGATACAAAAACATTCGGAAATTTAGAAACCCTAGTTTCTGCACGCATACCACCACCGACGCCATCCACCATTGTCGACCACCATCTCGCAATCACCGCTCGCTCAACACAAACTTAATATGTTTTTAATTTTATCCTTAACTATCTAAACTGATAAGTGATAAGTGAAGGTAAGCTGAACAAATTAATTAGGACGGAGGGGTACCAATTTTTTTAAATAAATAAAAAGTTTAAGTTAATGAATTGGGTAATCGGGTATTAGAAAGTCAGTGAATTGGGTAATTGGATATTAGTAATAACAAATATATTGGACACCCCTAAATTTATTGTCGAGATCCGCCTTTGACTTGCTCGTTAGCTCCGAAGAAGATGTTATTTGGAGGAGATTAATGTATGGTGATGACATAAAGCAGTGGATTGGTAAGTATTTGTAATGCTGCTAGCACAAGCCCCCGTGAACATTCAGTATGTACCAAGTCAATGAAGACCCAATGGAGTCTTCTGGCGACTATTCTTGTTTGGCACATTATGAGGGTAAAGATTCTTTTTTTGGCATCTATGGGGTAGTATCCAACTCCTTCTTAGCCGATGTAACAGCGTTTTTGTTATACTTCACTTGGGACAAAGAACAATTTGCCCAACTTCTATATATATGCCTTGTTTGACGGGTTCAATCCAGCTAATGATACATACTTCAGAGGGGTGAATAGAGTTATATGAATGTGAGGTTCTGGATTAAATCCTCACTTTTGTATATAACATAAATAAAGGGTGTGTTTGGTTGGGAGAAAAATCATTTTCTAGAAAATGATTTTCCCATTTTTCGATGTTTGCTTACCGGAAAATGGAAAAAACCATTTTTCAAGAAAATGATTTTCCCCCACCCCTTTGTAAATAATTTTCTTGACTCAAACCTAATAAAAATCATTTTCCTCCATCTCTCTCTCTCTCCACCATTCTCTCTCACACACCGATTTGAATATCTCTCTCTCTCATCTTTCTTTCTCTCCACCACTTTCTCTCATACCTCCGTTTTAATATCTTCTCTCTCTCTCTCTCTCTTTTTCTCTCTTCCACCACTCTCTCTCCTACACCTGTTTTAATATATCTCTCTCATTTTTCTATCTTCCACCACTCTCTCCTACACCCATTTTAATTTCTCTCTCTCTCTCTCTCTCTCTCTCTCTCTCTCTCTATCTTCTTTCTATCTCTCCCTTTCCACCACTCTCTCTCATACACACAAAAACTTAAATTGCCAAAATCGTTTTCCTTTGCGCCAAACACTTGAAAACATCAAAGGAAAATTCATTTTCTAGGAAAATCATTTTCCAAGGAAAACCATTTTCCTAGAAATCAATTTCCTTTGCCCAAACACACCCAAAGTGAAAAATAATACGTATAAAAATGTTGAACCATTTCAATCGAAAACTTAAACTATTGGTTAGAGACCCATTGATTATTTTATATTCTAACATACAAGGAATATTTTGAATTGTCCATATTTCACATTTTTTTAAACTGTTGATACTATTTTCTCGAATAATTATATATATTTATCAACCATAGGAGTATAATAGTTATTAACTAGGTAAAAAAAAATATTGAAAGAACCCTAGAGGGGGGGGTGAATAGGGTTATTGAATTTTTCTGCACAAATCACAACTTAAATAAGGACGTTAGGTTCTCAATCTAAACTGATTGAGAACTTCCTTCACACAGAATACAAGTAGAGACAAATAAAGGACAAAGTGTATAAATTGAATAACCTCCTTTATTGTATTGATCAAAAAGATGACCTAAGGTAAAGGACCTTAGGTATTACAGTGAACCAAGCGCCTTACAGTGGACGCTTCTTATTGTTGGCAAGGGCCTTCACAGTGAGTGTCTCGACTGTGTTACAGATAGTGCCCTTTGCAGCAGCAGTTGTATCAGGACAGAATTCCCAAAGGCAATGTCCTTAGGGTTTCTGACGAACCCAGAAAACTTCACACAGTTTCTGGGTGCAAGTACGATTTCTCACAAATTCACACCCACCAAATTCGATTTGGTGTTTACACTACTTCAATCCTAATTCCGTCTAGGATTCAATCACACAAGCCTAACACAATTCTAATTCCGTCTAGAATTTGCTAGCACTTGCACACTCGAACAACCCACTCAAACTCAAGACACTTCTTTGTTTGAACGCTCGATAACTTCCGTGGTATCGAATACTTCTTCAATCAACAGGTTATCTTCTTATACTCGCAGCATAGAGTCGTTGGAGATCCCTTGATACTTTCCTTCTTCGTGCTTTGTTCTTCCTTCCATTTTTGCTCCGATTTGTTTTCCATTTAAGTCTTCCGGATTTGCGATCAAATCTTCTTCCTAAATCTTTGATTGATTGTTCCTATAAGTCAAGTAATTGCAATCAATTAGTTTGGATAGAAATAAGATGGAAAGTGGATTTGAGATTTCCAGAAGTTGGATATTGATTCACGCGAAACAGTGGATATAAGTTTTCCAGAAAGCTTCCTTGTTTCTGCGTGAATGTCCTTATCCATTGGCGCTGTTTCTGCGTGAATGTCCTTATCCATTTGCGCCTTGACGTAAATGTCCTTCAGCCTCTTTCAGCTTTCTGGATAAATGAATTTTGACTTTTATTCAAAACAGATCTGATAGCCAGGGCAATGTCCTTGATAATGTAATCATTTACACCACTTCTCCCCCTTTTTGACTTTTATCAAAAAGTCTAGAGGGCTCCCCCTTAATAATGTAATCATCTCCAATAATCTGCACGACTCAACAAACTTGTTAGTCCTAGGAGAGGCTACTCCCCCTCAATATGTGCCGAAAAAATAATCAATAATACTGCTAATTAAGGAGATCCATTTGTCAAGGTTCTTGACCCTAGATCTGACAAGGTCCTTGAGGGGTTCTTATTGTTGATATAGGTAATGTTCTTGAGTGCTTCAAGCTCCTTTAAGTATCCACTCTCCTTATACCTGCAAAAACTTTTGACACCCTTCCTCAAGCCATAATTGACATTAAATTTAGGTGCTTGACTACTAATACTAACCATGTTCGGAAGTCTTGTTCCTTTTGGAACCCAAACTTGTACAATTTTAGAACGGTAATGATTAAAGTAGGAAGGTTTACCATATTTGCTCTTGGGAGGAGATAAATGACCTTGATATCTTGCCCCAAGATAGTTGTGTCGTTCTTGGTGCCTAGAGTGAAATCTGTGGCCTTGGTACTGCTCATTAAGGTCCTTGTGCTGTTTGGTTCTGATAGCTTGATCTTGCGAGACACAATGTCCTTGATGACATTTGCTTTCTAGTTGCTTGGTTGTCTCAGTCAGAGACTTGTGACAGACATCAAGTTTGGCCTTGAGGTCTAGTATTTCAGCTTTGAAAATGTCGACCTTGGAGGTAAGTCCTTCACACAATTTCTCCAATTTTTCATTGAGCTCCTTGAGGCCTTTGTTGGTTTCTTTTAGAGACCTAATCCTGTTTAAATGCTTGGTCTCCTTCCAAGAAACTTTATGGACATTTTCCCAAGTACTTTTTAGGGTAAGTGATGAGATCATCAAATGTTACCTCCCTTGATTCATCCTCGTCACTTTCTTGGTAATCATCGCTAGCTGCACCAACTTCCTCTGTATCGTTGGTGTATTTTCTCATACTGCAGTGACTAATGGTCTCCTCATCATCACTCCAAGTGGCCATGAGGGCCATGTGATTTTTCTTTTCTTTGTTCTTTCTGTGGTAAGGGCAGTTCTTGATCAAGTGATCTGGGTCACCACAAAAGAAACAACAGAGAGGGTTAGTTCTATTATTTGATGAGTCACTACCTCTTTGGTTGATACGTGAAGGTCCTCTGGAGGTATGACTTTTCTTGCACGGTTGCGTGTGTTCCTTGGTTATCAAGGCCACGATCTGGTCCTTATCATTGTCTTTAGGACGATAGATGTCCTTATGGCCTACGTCTTCCTTTTCATTTTGCCCTTCCTGGAGACGCATTTCATGAGCAAGAAGTTTTCCAATGAGGTCATCTAATTGGAGAGTTTCCACATTGTGAACTTCCTCTATTATAGTGACATTTGTTTCCCATTTCTTTCTCGTAAGGCATCTGAGGACCTTGTGAACTTTTTCTTCATTGGAGTAGGTTTTCCCCAAGGACTTGAGATTATTGACTATGACAGTGAAACGTTTGTACATGTCCTTGACGGATTCTCCATTCTTCATTTTGAAGGATTCATAGTCCTTGACATAATTGTTGCGCCTTATTCTTTGAGTTTGGCTCGTTCCTTCATATGTGGTCACTAAGGTATCCCACACCTGTTTAGCTGTATCACAACCAGAGATAAAATCAAATTCATTAGAATCAAGTCCACAGTAAAGGATATGTAAAGCTTTAATATTTTTATTCGTCTTTTCTGCTTCTCTGGTAGAATACTTGGATCTATCTTTGGGTTTCGTGATTCCTCTTTCAGTGATCATGGGAACAAAGTCTCCATTCTCAATTCTGTCCCAAAGGTCATAGTCTTGATCCATGATGAATGTCCTCATACGCTTCTTCCAGTGTGCAAAGTTTGATCCTCTGAATAAAGGAGGACTGCTTAAGCAACGTCATTGCCCTATATCACCATCTTCGATCCCCGCCATGATCTTTACCACTGAGCGGTTAGTCTCTGAATCTTCAGTGGACCAAGCTCTGATACCAATTGAAAGAACCCTAGAGGGGGGGTGAATAGGGTTATTGAATTTTTCTGCACAAATCACAACTTAAATAAGGACGTTAGGTTCTCAATCTAAACTGATTGAGAACTTCCTTCACACAGAATACAAGTAGAGACAAATAAAGGACAAAGTGTATAAATTGAATAACCTCCTTTATTGTATTGATCAGAAAGATGACCTAAGGTAAAGGACCTTAGGTATTACAGTGAACCAAGCGCCTTACAGTGGACGCTTCTTATTGTTGGCAAGGGCCTTCACAGTGAGTGTCTCGACTGTGTTACAGATAGTGCCCTTTGCAGCAGCAGTTGTATCAGGACAGAATTCCCAAAGGCAATGTCCTTAGGGTTTCTGACGAACCCAGAAAACTTCACACAGTTTCTGGGTGCAAGTACGATTTCTCACAAATTCACACCCACCAAATTCGATTTGGTGTTTACACTACTTCAATCCTAATTCCGTCTAGGATTCAATCACACAAGCCTAACACAATTCTAGAATTTGCTAGCACTTGCACACTCGAACAACCCACTCAAACTCAAGACACTTCTTTGTTTGAACGCTCGATAACTTCCGTGGTATCGAATACTTCTTCAATCAACAGGTTATCTTCTTATACTCGCAGCATAGAGTCGTTGGAGATCCCTTGATACTTTCCTTCTTCGTGCTTTGTTCTTCCTTCCATTTTTGCTCCGATTTGTTTTCCATTTAAGTCTTCCGGATTTGCGATCAAATCTTCTTCCTAAATCTTTGATTGATTGTTCCTATAAGTCAAGTAATTGCAATCAATTAGTTTGGATAGAAATAAGATGGAAAGTGGATTTGAGATTTCCAGAAGTTGGATATTGATTCACGCGAAACAGTGGATATAAGTTTTCCAGAAAGCTTCCCTGTTTCTGCGTGAATGTCCTTATCCATTGGCGCTGTTTCTGCGTGAATGTCCTTATCCATTTGCGCCTTGACGTAAATGTCCTTCAGCCTCTTTCAGCTTTCTGGATAAATGAATTTTGACTTTTATTCAAAACAGATCTGATAGCCAGGGCAATGTCCTTGAGGGGTTCTCACAAATATAAATAGCATAATTTTATCAATCATAGTAGAAAACACACATTTTATGCATAGTTTTATATTTATGAAAAAATATAAATAAATAATTGTTTTTATATTGTTTATAAGTTGTAATAATCCTCAAAGTAATGAAACATACCTCTATAATAATTTAAATATACTTACATTTAATTTTATGAGTGATTTAGGTGATTTTTATCATTTTGCATTTAAATATAGTTAGGTTGAGTAAAATTGGATGAATGTCGGTAATTCTTAGTGAATATGGGTAAAATTAGGTAATTTGTTTTACGTAATATCACAACAATTTAAATTTGTGTAAAGTCGGTTAAATTTTTAATACCTTTTTATTTTGTGAATGGTTTTATGAAAATCTAGAAATATGATTTCTTTTAGAAAAGATACTTAATTACAAGAATACCAAAAAAGTAAATCTGAAAATATGGAAAGTTTAAATTTGAAAAATAAAATGCAAAAACTTGAAAAATTACAAAAATATAAAAAATTTGGAAATTTAGAAACCCGAGTTGCAGGCGCAACGACCACCACCGACGTCGTCCACCATAATCCGACAAGTACCCCGCAACCACCACTACTTCTAAGCACAAACTTAATAACTATAAACATGATCAGTTAAGGTGAAGCACCAAAGTAATAAGCAATCATGTTGGTTTCACGTCTTCTTTCTCATATTCAAAAATAAATGTTAGTTTCTTACATAGACGAAAATTAAAGTAAGACAACAGAGGAGTATTTATTAGTAGGTACTTCATCATATATATAGATGACTCATCTACCTTGCATCAATATCCAGTGCCATAAAACCCTCTGGTGTGCCACTGTACCAAGGCATTTGAGTGTTACTTCCAGAGTACTTATCACTGGGGACTTCACCAAGCAAGTATTCAGTTTCTTCCGAGTTGTTGTTTTGTATTGCCCATTTATGCTTAGACATTGTCATTAGACCCTTGAGCTCCATGGCCACTTGATCCATCCTCTGCCTTGATTGCTACACACGCTTTTCCGATGTTGGCAACTTCTAGTATCTCCTTGACATTCCCCTCATTCATCATTCCCTTATCTAGATTCTCCAAAATGTCATCCTTATTTGTCAAGGAGAGGAAGTAATTCACCAAGCTCCAATCAGCATTGGCCCTTTCAAAAGAGACAGGCTTTAGTCCTGTAAGGAGCTCTATATATGATGACTACTCCAAAGCTGTACACATCACTTTTGTCAGTTAACTGGCATTTTTGGAGATATTCTGGGTCTAAGTACCCCAAAGTCCCTTGAACCATGGTGAACATCTCTGTTTCACTTGTAGGAACCAGCCTCGAGCAACCGAAATCTGAGACCTTTGAAGTTAAGTTATCATCAAGGAGAATGTTTTCTGGCTTGATGTCTCTGTGAATGACTGGTGGAGAATGTGCAGAGTGCAAGTATGCCACAGCCCCAGCAGTTTCTGCCGCAATTCTCAAGCGCGTGCTCCATGGCATTTTTGGAAAACCTGTATTGTGTAAGTGATCAGCTAAAGTACCCTTTGTGATGAACTCATACACAAGCAAAGGCTCTGGCACCTCAAAACAACATCCCAAGAACTTGACCACATTTCGATGCCTAATCTGAGAGAGCATCATAATTTCATTGATGAATTGCTCCTTCTGCCTCATATCTACTAATTTGGACTTCTTAATAGCCACTTCACTGCCATCAGACATGGTTCCCTTATAAACAACGCCGTAACCTCCTCTGCCACAGATTTTGCTTTCATTGAAGCTGTCAGTAGCTGCCTCAAGCTCTGCTGATTTGAAGATTCTGATCGATGTTCTTGATGGGACTTTCATCTTTAGCTATTCTATCTTGCAGTATTCTACCGCCGTTTTGCTCAAAGAAATATTCTTTGCGTTTCACATATATTTTTCTTCTTCTGTAACTACATAGAAGGCAACTTCCCGATGCTAAGAGAACAAGGATTATTCCCGTGCCTGTTCCAAAAACCAATTTAAAACGGGAACATACAAATGCTTTAATTTGGTTTAGTAAATCATAGAATTCTAGAAACTAGGTTCTTTTGACTAAAGAATAGTTTAGCGAATTGCTCATATACTTTATTTAGACAAGGGGTGGTTTATTTATTAACAAGTATATCATATATCTAGGTGTACTTATCTATGTATACATATAAAATAATAAAATAATAAAATAAATGGGTTGTTTTCAATAAAAATATATCTAGGTGTACTTACCTACTTGACATAGGACATTTGCATCATATACCATCCACCCTGGTGGACAAACAAACTTGTATTATTTTGGCTTAGCAACCATCTATTTTATCGGTCGCATTGAATTTTATCGATTACTAATTCAACCATCGTTATTTATAAGTCGGTTGTGTCACCAATCAACCATATCTGTTGCTACTTATCGAACGCTAGGGACCCATGCGACCGATAAAGCTGTATAGCAAGTGATAATATCAGTCGCCAGTATGTACTGTTTTAGTGTACTTACCCTAGTCTTCACCAAAAATCACCTATATTTACCCTAATATTCACTTTAGCCACTTAAAGATTGTATTTTTTTTGGGTAGTTTTCCTGTTTTTACCCGTTTTAAGCAAACTCAAATTCACTGAAACTCATTCTTGGAAACAATTAGTATACTCCTGGGAGTACACAAACTTGTCTACTCCCACACATTTTTCTTTTCAATTTTTTCTTTATGATTTCAGCGTGTGCAACCCAACACATTAACCACAACACTAAACTACACTGTGTTTATAACTAAAGCACACTAACCAAATACCTCAAAAAACACATTTTCCAAATCACACAATTTAACTTGAGCTATACCCAAACTTAAGACCTCATGCAATGGAAATACTATGGGGTGTTTGGGGATAGCTTTTTGGGTGACTCTGATTAAAAAGAAAGGAGTGATGTAAAGTTCAACAGAAACAAAAAAGGCAAACGAGCTTTTTGGGATCAAATGGTTATTTAGTGGCCTTTAGTTGTTTGATTAGTTAAAAGTTAGTGGGTTGATTGATTGAATTAACTTTTTATCCCAAAAAATCATTTTGCAAAAGGTTACTATAGATAGGTTTCTATAAATGGTTGTTTGATTTTATATTATAAACTAGTTTTTGTGACCATGCAATGCATGGGTTAATATGTCTTTTATGTCGCCATTATTAACCAAACACTTCATACAGTTTTTGAACTGATGCATTGTTCAAGATATTTGAAATTATTGTGTTTGTCTTTATCTAATGTGGAGATGCTAAACGTATATATATTTAATGATTTCTCATTTTTCATGTCAGCAATTTCCCTAAAAAAAAAAAGTTAATGGGAAAGGTATGTTGACAATCTCAATATAAAGATTAACAGGTTACTAACAAATTACTACTCACTAAAAAATCTTTATTAATAGAATGTAACCGTTATGTTGAGTTACTCTTAATATTATAATTTTGATGCAAGACAAAAATAGATAAATAAATATGGCTAATAGAAGAAAGATATGAATTGATCATTATGATAATATTTGATATATCATCTTGATAATATTTGATATGAATTGATCAATCATGATAATTGGGATCCATGACAACTAAGGATACAAATTGATTTGATCATTAAGATAACTTATGTACAAATTTATGTGGGGGTGTGCTAAAATAATACAAGCACAAGTATCATGATTCTTTACATGTCTACATGCATATCTTTATTGATTGATTACATTTTTATGTGCAACTAAGTTGATTTTTTACATGCATATCTTTATTATTTAACAGCATGATATACATATATATGCATGTCAAATATATACTGCATATATGCAAGGTCATGAGAAAAAGTGCAATAAATGTATTTCTTGATCGATTTGACATCTCACAAAGATAATGATTGCTTGCTTTATGCATACAAGTTTGAAGTGATTATGCAAATCAAGTCTCACCATTATTAATTGATCATACTTATCATCTTGCAATACATTTACAAAAAAATACATGGGATACATATATATTTGCATATCAATTATGATTTATAGGGATAACTCATCAAGAATTGAGATTATCTTGGCATATCACTTACAAGGATGACTCCCACATCTCTTGCCAATATCAAGTTATTATGTTTTGCTCTTGGAGATCATGCATATCAAGGATGAAGAAGTTGCCGAATTCGGCGGATTGAGTCTTGGCCATTCAACCCTAAAGTCCACTATAAATACAAGGAATTCATGGCCACTCAAGACACAAGAAACAAGACAAGCATACTACTCACTTGAGCGTTATTTCATACTATTGTTTGTGAGATCACCAAAGAATTATTGTATTACATTTCTACTTTCTATTTGAGCCAAGAGTATTAGGGTGAGGACTAGGAGTTGAGAGGAAGACTCCTCCCACACTTAATTGAGAGGTGATATTAAGTGGTGGGTTAGATCTTGAGAGTAGAGGAGGCTCTAAGATTGTCTACGGTTCATCCTAATAAGAGCTCGAGATTCAATCCTAGAGTTGGAGAACTCTAGGCGGTGACGTACTCCATTGGGAGGAACATCGTTAACAACCATCGTGTCATTTATCATTTATTTTCCGCACTTTATTTCCGCAATTTAATTTCATATTTAAATTTACGCATCTTATTTTAATTAAATTTTTGTTTGTAATTACCCTATTCACCCCCCTCTAGGGTAATCTTATCTTTCAATTGGTATCAGAGCCTAACCTATTTGCGTGACTTAACCGTCTATAGGAACGATCATGGCTTTCTCTAACACAAATATGGAGGGTAGATCAACTGTTAGACCACCTCTCTTTCGGAAAAGATTTTGGTTATTGGGAAAATGCTATGATATTTATTGAATCCATCGATATGGAACTTTGGAGGATTATTGAAAAAGGCCCTTATGTTGTCCCAGAGATTAGAAATAAAGAAAACGAATTAGTGGATAAACCCGAAGAGGAATATACTAATGTTGAATGGGAAAAACTCTCAAAAAATTCTAGGGCAAAACATATTCTTTATTGTGGCTTGGATCCTAACGAATATAATCGTATTTCTGCTTGTGATACATTTCGGTGAGATTTGGAACAAATTGGTGGTGACATATGAAGGTACGAGTCAAGTAAGAGAAACTAAGTTGAACATGTACGTGCATCAATATGAGTTGTTCAAGATGGAGCCTAGTGAGTCAATCAAAGACATGTTCACACGATTCAACGACATCACCAACAACCTAAAATCCCTTGGCAAAGTATACACAAACGAAGAAATGGTGAGAAAAGTGCTCCGGTGCCTTCCCAAAAATAAATGGGGTCCCAAAGTTACCGCTATAGAAGAGGCACAAGATCTCAAGAAGCTTTCACTAGATGATCTTTTGGGAAAACTTCTTACCCATGAGATATATCTAGCCGAAGAAGAGAAGGAAGCATCCATCAAGAAAGGTATCGCCCTAAAGGCCGCCAAAGAGAATGATGACTCATCCGAAGAAGAAGGAGAAAGTGAAGACAATAACGACCCTCTTGCCTTGGTGGTTCGAGGTCTTCGAAAGATAGCCCGAATGAAGAAGTACAATTCCAAAGAGAATAAAAACAAGGGATCCTCATCAAAGAGAAGTGAAAAAGCTCCTAAAGGTAAGTCCTCCAACTTTAATAAAAATGAAACTAATAATGTTTCTTGTTATGGATGTAGTATGTCAGGGCATATGATAAAGGATTGCCCATTACTTCAAAAGTTGGAAGAATATCGCAAACTTAAACCAAAGAAAGACAAAAAGAAGGCTATGGTCGCCGCTTGGAGTGATAGCGACTCAAGCGACAATGATAGCGATGAGGAGTATACGGCCAACTTATGTCTAATGGCCAAAGAAGGAATGGACAATGATGAAACCGAAGTCTGAAAGCTCGGATGAGGTAGAACTCTCTCCCCTTCATGAATACTCTAAAACTGAATTAATTGAATTTTTAATCGAGTGTGCAAAAGTAGAAGAAAAACAATCATCTAAAATTAAAGAATTAAAAAGAACGATACAAGAATTAAATGAAAAAAACTCCACCTTAGAAAAGGAGAATAACAATTATTGCAAGAGGATAGAAAATCTTGAAAAAGAAAAATGTGACTTACAAAATAAATGTGACGATAATAAAAAAATAATTTTAAAATTTACAAAAGGACAAGAGAATTTAGACAGACTAATTTGCACTCAACGAGCATCATTTAATAAAGAAGGGGTTGGATACAACCCATCGAGTAAAAAGAAAATTATAATAATTTCTTTAAACCCTCATCACATAAATCAAGTTCAAGCAAGTGTAAATATTGCTTAAGAAATGGGAATCATGCATATTATTGTCATCATAAAATTTCAACACCTAAAATTGTTCAAATTTGGGTTCCGAAAGGAACTAAACCCCCTAACATGATTTCTAGTAATTGTGATGCAATTTTCAATGTCAAAGGAAGTAGAAGGGTTTGATGTTTTGTTTTGTAGGTGCCCTTGAAATCCAAGGAAAAGCTATGGTACCTTGATAGTGGATGCTCAAGACACATGAGTGGAAATCCTTCACTATTCTCCGAACTTAAAAGAGAATTTCATGGAACCGTCACCTTCGGAGACAAAAGTAAAGGTAAAATAATCGGCGTTGGAAAAATTGGTAAAAACTCTCAAAACTTATTAGATCATGTTTATCTCGTTGATGGGTTAAAATATAATCTTTTAAGTATATCTCAATTGTGTGATAAAGGAAATCGTGTATCTTTTGAGTCTACTCGATGTCAAGTAGAGGACATAAAAACCGGCAAGATTAATCTCCAAGGACCTAGAATAAAAAATGTTTATGGAATTAATCTAGATGACATCCCATCTCAAAATTTATCTTGTCTTAAAACATCTCATGATGATATATGGCTTTGGCATCGTAGAATAGGACACGCTAGCATGCATTCTATTAACAAATTAGTTAAACATGAATTAGTACGCGGTTTACCCCCTTGCAATTTTGAAAAAGATCATATATGTGATGCATGTACTAAAGGAAAACAAACACGTAGCTCATTTAAATCAAAAAATTGCATAAGCACATCTAGACCATTAGAAATGCTTCATATGGACCTTTGTGGACCTATCTCCATAGAAAGTTTAAAAGGTAGCAAATATATTCTTGTCATAATTGATGATTTCTCACGGTTTACATGGGTATCCTTCTTAAGAGAGAAAAATGAAGCCTTTAAAGAATTTGCCAAATTATGTAAACAAATTCAAGTTTTTAAAAATTCACAAATTGTTGCTATTAGAAGTGATCATGGTAGGGAATTTGATCAAAAAGATTTTTATGAGTTTTGTGCTAATCATGGTATTTCTCATAATTTTTCCGCTCCTAGAACCCCACAACAAAATGGAGTAGTAGAAAGAAAAAATCGCACTTTAGAAGACATGGCTAGAACAATGATTTGCGAAAATAATTTACCTAAATATTTTTGGGCCGAAGCGGTTAACACCGCAAATTATATCTTAAATAGATGTCTCATCCGTCCAATTTTGAAAAAGACACCTTATGAACTCTTTAAAGGACGTAAACCTAGTGTCTCATATTTTAAACCTTTTGGTTGTAAATGTTTTATTCACAATAATGGTAAAAATAATTTAGGAAAATTTGATGCTAGAAGCGACGAAGGAATTTTTGTAGGATATTCATCTCATAGTAAAGCATACAGAGTTTTTAACAAAAGGACTAAAATTATAGAAGAAAGCATACATGTTGTTTTTGATGAATCTAATGATGGCATGCCTAGCACCATTTCTTTTGAAGAACTCACATTAAATAAATATAATAATGATGAGGAAGAAATCTTAAACAATACACCTCAAATAAAAGAGACCTCTCATGAAATAATTCCACCACACGAAGAAAATATTACTCGTGAAATTGAACAATCCATACATGAAGAAAATATACCTCATGAAAATATTGATGAACAAGTGTCTCAAGAAAATGAAAAAGGGTTTAAATTTAAATCTTATCATCCTAAGGATAATCTTTTAACCGATATCTCCACAGGAATAAGAACTCGTTCATCTTTACGAAATTTTTGTGCATTCTCCTCATTTCTTTCTCATATAGAACCTAAGAATCATCAACATGCACTAAGTGACCCAAGCTGGATTATAGCTATGAAAGAAGAATTAAGTCAATTTGAAAGAAACCAAGTATGGATTTTAACTCCCCGACCTCAAAATCATCCCGTAATTGGTACTAAATGGGTGTTTAGAAATAAATTGGATGAAAACGGAAATGTAGTAAGAAATAAAGCAAGATTAGTTGCTAAAGGGTATAATCAAGAGGAAGGTATTGACTTTGATAAAACTTTTGCTCCGGTTGCTAGATTAGAAGCTATTCATATCCTTCTTGCTTTTGCCGCCTATATGAATATTAAACTTTACCAAATGGATGTGAAATGTGCCTTTTTAAATGGATATTTACAAGAAGAGGTATATGTTGAACAACCCCCCGGGTTTGAAGATCCTAATTTTCCTAATTATGTGTATAAATTGCAAAAAGCGCTTTATGGATTAAAACAAGCCCCATGAGCTTGGTATGAACGTTTAAGCAAATTCTTATTAGAAAATGGTTTTCAAAGAGGTCAAATAGATAAAACCTTATTTACTAAGACTAAAGGAAAGGACTTTATAATATTACAAATTTATGTTGATGACATATTATTTGGTGCGACTAACAATGCTCTCTGTGAAGAATTTGCCTCCCTTATGAGTAATGAATTTGAGATGAGTATGATGGGAGAACTTACATTCTTTCTTGGTCTCCAAATCAAACAATACAAAGATGGAATTTTTATTAGCCCAGGTAAGTATGTTTCCGAGCTATTAAGGAAATATAAATTGGATCAAGTAAAACATGCTAAGACACCTATGGCCACAAATGAAAGATTAGATCTTGATAAAGAAGGCAAAAATGTTGATGAAAAATTATATCGAGGCATGATAGGCTCCTTGCTTTATCTTACCGCAAGTCGTCCCGACATCATGTTTAGTGTCTGTCTATGTGCTAGATTTCAATCATGTCCCAAAGAATCCCACCTTACATGCGTTAAAAGAATCTTTCGCTACCTTGCCGGTACGAAAAATCTTGGTCTTTGGTATCCCCGAGGGGGAGATTTTGCCTTGGTTGGATACACTGACGCGGATTATGCAGGATATAAAGTAGACAGGAAAAGTACATCAGGGACTTGCCAATTTCTTGGACAATGCCTAATATCATGGCACTCGAAAAAGCAAAATTCTATAGCTCTATCCACCACGGAAGCCGAATACATCGCCCCCGGCGCATGTTGTGCACAACTCTTGTGGATAAGACAACAACTTCGAGACTTAGGTATGAAGTTCAATAATGTCCCCATCAAGTGTGACAATAAAAGTGCAATCAACATAACCAAGAATCCGGTTCAACATTCTCGAACTAAACATATCGAGGTACGTCATCATTTCATTCGAGACCATGTTGAAAAAGGTAATGTCACTCTTGAATTTGTACCAACAGATTTTCAATTAGCGGACATTTTTACTAAACCTCTTGGTGAAGATCGATTTAATTTTATTCGCCAAGAACTTGGCATGATGAACATGGATGCATTTGTTGAGGGGGAGCATTCCCTTAATTGTTAATACATTGGACATATTATTATATTTCTTTATTTTTTATTTTTCCTAATGTTAAATCTTGACAAATTAATTGTCATGATTTCTCATATGGATTGTTATATATATAAAAATTACTGAGCACTTGAGTTGGAGTTAATTAATAAATAATTCTCTCCCACTCAAATTCACATGGGAATCATTTTGTATAAATTTTCTTTTTCAATACTTCTTTTAATTTGATCTCATTGCCAATTTTTTGGTACGTGTATTGCGCAACTTTTTTGTACACGTATACTTGCATAGTGCATACTTGCAACTTATATTCTTGATCTCATTTTCCTTGTACGTGTACAATATCCTTTTTATTGATTCAAAATCTTCCATTTTTTTGGGGATTTTTTTATTGATTTTCAATCCTCCAACATATTTTCAATGCTCTTCCTTACTTCCCTTTTTCTCATATATTATTCTTTCCCTTGCTTTACCAATTACATTGATTCCTTTTTTATTTTCTTAACCTTGATTTTTTGTCCCATGTGAGCTCAAACATTTTACTATCTACTCTATGCATCTACTATATATTGAATAAGAAGACTTGATTATACTTATTTTTGGTTGATTCATTTCTCTTTCCCTTCATATATATCTTTTTGATGCAATACAAAAAGGGGGAGAAAAATATACATATCTAAAGGGAAAAACAATAGGGTTTTGTCTCACATCAAAAAGGGGGAGATTGTTGAGTTACTCTTAATATTATAATTTTGATGCAAGACAAAAATAGATAAATAAATATGGCTAATAGAAGAAAGATATGAATTGATCATTATGATAATATTTGATATATCATCTTGATAATATTTGATATGAATTGATCAATCATGATAATTGGGATCCATGACAACTAAGGATACAAATTGATTTGATCATTAAGATAACTTATGTACAAATTTATGTGGGGGTGTGCTAAAATAATACAAGCACAAGTATCATGATTCTTTACATGTCTACATGCATATCTTTATTGATTGATTACATTTTTATGTGCAACTAAGTTGATTTTTACATGCATATCTTTATTATTTAAGCATGATATACATATATGCATGTCAAATATATACTGCATATATGCAAGGTCATGAGAAAAGTGCAATAAATGTATTTCTTGATCGATTTGACATCTCACAAAGATAATGATTGCTTGCTTTATGCATACAAGTTTGAAGTGATTATGCAAATCAAGTCTCACCATTATTAATTGATCATACTTATCATCTTGCAATACATTTACAAAAAAATACATGGGATACATATATATTTGCATATCAATTATGATTTATAGGGATAACTCATCAAGAATTGAGATTATCTTGGCATATCACTTACAAGGATGACTCCCACATCTCTTGCCAATATCAAGTTATTATGTTTTGCTCTTGGAGATCATGCATATCAAGGATGAAGAAGTTGCCGAATTCGGCGGATTGAGTCTTGGCCATTCAACCCTAAAGTCCACTATAAATACAAGGAATTCATGGCCACTCAAGACACAAGAAACAAGACAAGCATACTACTCACTTGAGCGTTATTTCATACTATTGTTTGTGAGATCACCAAAGAATTATTGTATTACATTTCTACTTTCTATTTGAGCCAAGAGTATTAGGGTGAGGACTAGGAGTTGAGAGGAAGACTCCTCCCACACTTAATTGAGAGGTGATATTAAGTGGTGGGTTAGATCTTGAGAGTAGAGGAGGCTCTAAGATTGTCTACGGTTCATCTTATTAAGAGCTCGAGATTCAATCCTAGAGTTGGAGAACTCTAGGCGGTGACGTACTCCATTGGGAGGAACATCGTTAACAACCACCGTGTCATTTATCATTTATTTTCCGCACTTTATTTCCGCAATTTAATTTCATATTTAAATTTACGCATCTTATTTTAATTAAATTTTTTGTTTGTAATTACCCTATTCACCCCCCTCTAGGGTAATCTTATCTTTCACGTTAAACTATAACTAATTACTTATTGCATGCATAGTAATTGTCTATAAAGTTTGCTTACTAAGAATTAATCGTTCCTAGAGTGAATTGCACATTTCTTTTATTTTATTGTAAATTTTAATAAAAGTATTAAAGTAACTTACCAATTTAATTCTTTTATTTTATTGATAGACAATAACAATTGTATTTAATTTTTAAAAAGTAAAGATGATCAACTATAAATACTTTTTTTTTGAAACGAACATCATATTGCATAATGAGTGTTTTTTTTTTAATTTCTAATTGCTGCATGAATGATTATGCATTAAAAAGTAAAGATGATCAACTATAACAATTCTTTTTTTTTTAAGAAATTACATGATTATGCATTAATTATGTTGACACATAACGCTACCTTGCCAGAGAGGGTTTTGTTTTAATATATGTAATAGATTATCATATTGATCGAATAGCTCATAAATGGACGATGGGTTGTTTAGGGTGGTTTGGACTTTCAATTCATATATTGTTGTATCATCTCCCTTGAACTGTGAGTGTGTTCATGTACTGGGCTTTATTAGCCTTGAAGTTGCTCATAGGAACTTTTGTTGAGGTTATAAAAGGGCTCATTGGGCCGCATCTTATAAAAAAAAGAGTTATTGGATGTTAATATATTGAACTTTTGGGGTATTGGACAATAATGCTCTGAACTTTAATTTGATCTTGGACAATATAATACACTGTACTTTGGGGGTGTTGAACAATAATGCACTCAGTATGATTTTGACAATGACTAACTTGGTGGCAATCCTATGCAGTGGGTGGAGGAGATGAATTGGTCCAAAAATATTTGTCTTCTCGGTCTGTCACGTATGATTGTCACCAAGTTCGCCATCGTCGAAATTGTCTCGAGTGCATTATTATCCAACACCCCTCAAAGTTCAGTGCATTATTGTCCAAGGTCAAAGTTCAGTACATTATTGTCTAATACCCAAAAAATTCAGTATATTAGCGTCCAAAAATCCTATAAAAAAAACCCTCCTCCATTTTTGTTTGAAAAAATAAATGGGAGGAGAGATTGGAAACCATTTACCCCATTTCTCTCCATTAACCTCCTTTTTATTAACCCCTAATATAAGCGTTAATGAGCGGAGGGGAACTCATTGTGCATTAAGAAAACAGTGATGATATGTCTCTTGGGGCAAGATACTGCTTAAATACTTCTTATGAAATTAATACTTATTATCATTTTTTAACCCAATTTTTTTGACAGTTACTATTAATTATCAATTATAAGAAGCTTGGAATGTGTTGGCTAGGCCAACAATTAAGGGTGCGTTTGGTTCTTTCCCAGGAAAATATTTCCTAGGAAACTTTTTTCGGGAAAGTTTTTCCTAGGAAAGTTTTTACTAGAAAAAATATTTCATAGTGTTTGGTTAATTTGATAAAGTTTGTAGGAAAGTTTATTTGAAATGTCCAAACTATCCTTACTAGCAAATACCCGGGCGTTGCCCCGAACAAAAAAATAAATACCCGAGCGTTCATATATAAATACATTAAAAAAAATATTGGAGTGTTGCTTGGTACGAATATGGTGATGGAAAATGTTTAAATGAGGGAGCATCTTATTTCTTTTGGTGCAAAAGAAAATTTCGAAAGTGGATGGAGTATAGTATTTGTTTTTTCTTTTTTGGTGCAAAAAATTTTTACAATGTAATCCTCAAGTTATTTACACACAAAATTAAGTAGGCCTCATAAAATTTGGGTTCAGACAAATTAGATGTTACTTTAAATTAGCAAATTTGAACCTTGTTCGGTTTCTAATTTGGACACATTCACTGAACCAAGACACGGATGTCCAATGTCCAAACCTGATTGTTCGAATGTTTGAAGTTATGATACTCTTTTTTAAATATTTATTGAAAATTTATGTGATCAATCCCAACTTGGTTAATATATATATTATTTTAAAAAATAGGTTTAACTCCTTCCCGTTACAATTAAGTAGCCGTGATAAAAATCTCAATCTGGACAATTTAGGCATCAGACAAAATTAGCAAATACGACCCTTGTCTGATTTCTAATTTGAATACATTGACTGAACCAAAACCCGGATGTCCATTGTCCCCAGAGACGGAGGTCCCTTGGGGCAAGGAGTTGCAATTGTCCCCCCCTGAAATGCAACATTTTAATAGGCATTTCCAACGGACTGCTTGCAAGTCCTGTTTGTAGAGTAAATGGTGAAGGCATAGTATAACAACCAATGAGTCAGGGTTCAAAACTCACATTATATTTGCATCCACTTTCCCTTCCATTTCCCTTTGTTTTTGACCTAGAGAAGCATATTAATATCACCATATTTTTGACCTAGAGAAGTATATTAATAATATACATTGTGATGCAATGTATTGTATATATTTTCCCTTATTTTTGGCTAATATTTAATTCTTTTTATCCTCTAATTCCTCATATTTATTTGCATCTCACTTACATAGTAAGCTCTTCATTTACATTTTAGTTGGACTTCATCCTTTTTTTCCTTACTCATTTTCAAATGCTTTGATAAATATAGATATTATTATTGTAGCAAATAATTATGATAACTCAAAATAGTAATGATAGACTAATAAATATCAACTTATGAACCTGCAATATATTGATTTAAGTGTATTTACAATAATCAAAAATTTGTTTATTTAAAGTGCAGGAATTGAAAAAAAAAATTTAATATATATCATGCTTATATAATTAATGTAGTACATTAATGAATATAATTATATGTGAATAAACTACACAATTTATAGTTTATTAATGTATCATTTTTTTCTTACATTTAATATAATCATATTTTATAATTTCTTTTTGAAATATAATAGAAGTATTATAATAATCGCCCCCCTCAACCTTTTCTTCTGACTTCGTCCCTGATTGTCCCAAACCAAATATCCAAAATTCCAATTTATAGTACTAAATTTTTAACATATTAACTATGATAAACAAAACATACAATAAATTATCAAACATAAATCAAATCATGCAGTTAGTGGAGTTAAAAAATAAAAAATAAAAACCGAGAGAGGACGCGGAGTGGGAGTAACCACTGTCCTCATATATTTAAAAGCCCCGTTCTTTTATGCGGTTGATAGGCTGCAGTGCTACACCGCACCGCAACTTTTCACATTCCATCACAATTTACTTTTTTGTTTAATTTAATTTATTTTTTTATTAAAAGTTAAATTTTTCATATTCCGCCACAACCCGCCACAACTTTCCCTAACCCACCACAATCCACCACAACTTTTCCCAACCACCACAATCCACCACATTTCCTCAACGCTGCAACTTAACTAGCCGTATAAAAGAATGGGGCCGTTGAAGTGTTTCCTTTTTGTCAATAAAATGGTGAATGTTTTTTGAAGGCTATGATTATGTTGAAGCAAATGTTGTATCAGCGGTTCCGAGTATTCTACCTGCGGCAAATTAATCTCCTGCTAGTCAAAACGATTTTAATATTATAATTGGTAGATTATAAATTTAATGAGATCAACTTTATATGACAAATTGTTATACAACTTAAAATATTAACGATCAACAGTTTACACGAAAATTTACACGAACATAAATAAAACGGGAGGGAGTGATTGCATGATTGTCAACTTATTGATAAGTACAAAAAATAGTTAATGGATTAATTAAAAGTTCGACGAATAAAAAAAAGAAGTTGATTAATTAATTAATTAAGAAGCAAATCAAGTCTTCTGAAGAGCTATTTTCCCATTTCCTTTTCTTATGATGTAATCTTATTATGAAGATCATGATCATATGAGACTATGATATGTAAGGAAGATGATGACATGTAAGCTAGAAGCCTATGTGCAAGGAATAGGATGAACTAATGACGCAATGGGGAAAGCAAATGTGTAAGGAAGATGATGCAGTAATGTGTGAGAGTAATAAACTTGAGAGTAATAATCTTAAAGTGCATGAAAGTTACTACGGGAAGTTATTGAGAATGTGGGTGAGAGAGAGTAAGCATAATTTACTTATTTCCAAAATACTAAAATAAATACGTGATTAATGGTTGAGATTGGTTGGCATACGTGATCGAAGACTATAAACGGTCAAAATCCTAAAATCATTCTGGCGAAGGTCAAAATGATTTTACAACTATTATAGGTAGATAGATTAAGAATAACTGTATAAATTAAGTATGACGGCAATTAGAAGTGACATTACACATGAATCATATAAATTAATACTCTAATTGTATTAAAAAATTATTATTATTAGTTTTAAATTTAAGTAATTGTTAGAATGTAATTGTCATATGTTACATTACACATGAATCATATAAATTAATACTCTAATTGTATTAAAAATTATTATTATTAGATTTAAATTTAAGTAATTGTTAGAATGTAATTGTCATATGTTACATTACACATGAATCATATAAATTAATACTCTAATTATATTAAAAAATTATTATTATTAGATTTAAATTTAAGTAATTGTTAGAATGTAATTGTCATATGTTACACCTTGAAGTACTAATCTAGAAACACGAAGATATTAAATCTTGAAAAACAATGTCGCCATTATTGAATATTAAAATAATCACAATTTTATATACATTAATATTGCAAATTGATGGATATTTGTTATTCATCGGGGAAAAAACTGACATGATATATTTTAAAATTATTGATTTATGTTTTTCAAATTCATCATGTAAAAAATAGGCCGACCATGGTGTACGATATAGTTTGCAACAATGGCGTGTTAAAAAGAGGCGCGACTCTCATACATGGAGTATTATATATTGTCATGTTTGAGTTGCTAGTTTTTATAATGTTAATTTTAATTTGTTGAGAAGCGATTGTAAGTATGTGTTGAATATTATTATTATTATTTCTTATTTGGATATAGAGGTGGCGAAAGAGTTTAATAAGTATTAAATGTATAAAAGAACTAATATGAACCAAATCAATTAGATATATCCATAAGATCTATAATCCATAAAATTGTTCATATGTTATATTGTTAAATGTACAATCATGAACCCGAATGAGGGGAAAAAGACTACTGCATATAAGACTTTATGCGTATATATGTAACTAAATGAAAACATCCCTTCCGCTAACCCCTGCAACCTGGTTACTATTGTATATGAAAACTTACCCTACTATATATGATATATAAGTCGTCCTACGTACATAATTAAATGAAAATTAACCTCAATTTCATCGAAACAAAACAAATTAACAACCTAAATTTTAGATACATTCATCCAATATGCTATGTATGATACTAAACTGAATAAATGACAATCACAATTTGTGTCATTTATTTAAATGAGAACCCCACATTTATTCCACTCTATATACATCCATCCAATATAATAACCACATCCATTTGTATATATATTTGTTCGATTCTATATACTTATGGACAACTAAAAAGTAGGAGAACTCCATTGCAAACCAAAAACCCTATCCCATAATTCTCAAAAGTGATAGATTTGACATACATTAGATATATAATGTAATTAAATCTGACATTGTTTAAAAAAAGCAGCAGTTATGAAGGATTTGAAAGTGCATGTCATATTTGTGTAGATTTATATTGTTGATTTTTTTTAGAGTAAACTTTAAATATTTTTGGAGAGTATACTTCAAAAATCCAAAAAATTGAGTATACTAGCGTCCAAAAATCCTATAAAAAAAAACCCTCCTCTATTTTTGTTTGAAAAAATAAATGGGAGGAGAGATTGGGAACCATTTACCCCATTTCTCTCCATTAACCTCCTTTTTATTAACCCCTAATATAAGCGTTAATGAGCGGAGGGGAACTCATTGTGCATTAAGAAAAGAGTGATGATATGTGTCTTGGGGCAAGATACTTCTTAAATACTTTTTATGAAATTAATACTTATTATCATTTTTTAACCCAATTTTTTTGACAGTTACTATTAATTATCAATTATAAGAAGCTTGGAATGTGTTGGCTACGCCAACAATTAAGGGTGCGTTTGGTTCTTTCCCAAGAAAATATTTCCTAGGAAACTTTTTTTCGGGAAAGTTTTTCCTAGGAAACTTTTTACTGGAAAAAATTTTTCACAGTGTTTGGTTAATTTGATAAAGTTTGTAGGAAAGTTTATTTGAAATGTCCAAAATATCCTTATATATTAATTTACAAAATATTTTTTCAGGGGCATTTTGGGAAGTTGATTTATAAATAGTTTTTTTTTTCCATGGGAAAGAAACTTTCCCATACCCCCGTGAAAGTTTTCACCATGATCCATAGGGAAATTGTGGGTCACAGTTAAAAATTTTCCCAACTTATTTTACTCCCAAACATGGGAATGTTAGTCAACTTTGGGAAAGTTGACTAACTTTTCCAGGAAACTCATGGAACCAAACACACCATAAAATTGGCATCCTAACGAATGGACTTCATTCGTTAGACATATTTTAGATGCCTTTTTGTAAATTTTTAAAAATATTGATAAAAGTGTGATTTGATACCATTTTTATATCTATTATTATAGTTATAGAAGTCAATCATATAATTTTTTTTCATTTATTTTACATATATATATATATATATATTATACAATCATAAAATACTTAAAATATATCTCACCCCAAGATATTTATCATTTTCATTAAAAAAAATATTCACTTTTCTAATCCAAATATAAGAATTAACTCTTGTTATTCATGTTCCCCTCCACTTATAATCTAAACAAAATAGGAATATAATCACCTCCCGTGGTCTTCCCTCGTTCCTCTTCCATCCCTTCTAATACCCTCCCTTCCCCTCCAGTCTTGATAATCACATAAAAGAAAACATAAAAGCACCATTTGGTTGTATATTACCTAATTAATTGTATATATAATTGTATGATCAACGACAAAAGCATAAAGAAAGACAACGAAGTTACCAAGTAAGACGCGAAGGACCTCCCTTTGGTCTAATGTGCAGCCATCTCCAGCATGCTTAGCGTCTCCTTTGAACCATTTTGGGCATGAGCAGGTGTAGCTCCCTTTGGGGTGTTGTAGCATTTCCGGCTGCAAATGTATGGATTCTCCTCACATTCATCCACATCTGCAACAGTACCACTTTCATTTAAGTCGATCTACATATATTAACTCATCAGATAATTTCATATATCGTTTGATTCTTTTTTGCTTGTCAATTTATGTATTTATGAACTTAATTACCTAGGCTTGTAGCCGAATCAAGCACCGTAGGAACTACCCTGGGCATATTTTCTAGATAATCGATTTTGAAACTAAAATGATCAGTTTCAGCTATGAAAGCATAACTACAGGGATTGAAATCCCATATGTATGTGTGGTTGTTTATGCTCAATAGATTGGCCTTGAAATGGGATAGCTGTTTGGGTATGGAGGCTTGGCAACACCCAATTCCAGAGCAGGATCCATCTGTAAGCACCCTGATCTGTACTCTATTTTGTTGGCGGACCCTTCAAGTACAGCAATAGTGTGGCACCCAACTGCAGTGAACCTGTTAAGGGTGGTCGAGAAGTAGAACCCAGTAACTAAATTGCTGGATGCATCTTTGTTTTCCCTGGGTTGCCCTGTTGATGTATAACAATCTTTGGCTACGTAGGTGTATTTACAAGGGATATGTCGATGATCTCAAGGCTACCACGGCTACGAGGTAGAAAGGCCTTGGGACCAATATCCGGCATAGTTATCCTTCCTCAGTGCCCAAGGGGTAAGGAATTGTCACATTCCCACATTCCCCCCACTGCACCATGGATGGATCACTTGACTTTCAGATTTTATTGCTGCAATCAGGCACCAAATTGACACCATTTGCAACATCTTCCAATATGTGCAAGTTGCCATTAACGCTCGCTAGCTCACTAGCTAGCTCTTGTTTTTGTCTATTTTGAAGATGTTATCTGGAGGTGATTAATGTATGGTGATCAGATGAAGCACTTGATTTGTATGTATTTGTAATGTTGCCAGGGCAAGACCCAGTGAGCATTCAATGGGTACCAAGTCAATCAAGACCCCAACCACTTTAAGTCTTCCATCCACTGTTCATGTTCTTTCTTGGCAAACGTGGGAATCGGTGTAAGCACTAATCTTTTTCAGTATTTAGAACCACTACAATGGTTAACATGAGCTATATTCAATCAATGAGGTGGAAACAATATGACCCACAATGATAGTTGGAGTTAAACTTTCGATATTAATTTATTTTCCAACAGTCAGCATGAACTTGGTTAAAATAATTAAAAAGTGGGTATTGGCTCTACAATTAATAATTTAAATACACTACAACCAAAATAAAAAAATGAAAAAATCGAGAATATATTCTTCGTCTTATTGTGCCAAGTATGAGTTCGAGTTATGTTTTGTCTTTCTTATGCTCACCTACGCATCAACTCTATGTCACTGCCCAACTTATCGTTACAGTTGTTATCATGTAACAAGGGTAACAAACACGGGTTGAACTAGATTTTAGAACGGGAGAGTGTGAATTTAGGATAACAATTAAATGTGAAAATTGGGTTATATTTTGAGAAATATCATGCTCTATGATTTGGGATAAAAAAAAAATGCAAAAGGAATGTCTCTTGCATGATTGCATCCCTTTTTCTTCGGTTGGAATTGTGTGGTGCGCGCTGCTGACGAACACCTCGACACGCAATTCCCACACAAAATGATCATTTTTTTTCGGGTAATGCTATTTACCGCCCCCCTTTTTGCTAATGTCGCCCCCCAAAAAGACGATTTTGCCCTTAATATATTTCAACTCACCTTCTCTCTAAAACTTTCTCTCTCTCTCTCCTCTCTCACTCTCCTCTCACTTTCTCTCTCTAAAATTTTGATTTGTTTTAGAAATTCAACCTAAAATGTCAATAGAAGGTGGTAATTCAAGTGAAGAACAAGAGGTTAGTTTGTAAATTTTAAATTTTAAAAAGAAAAATAAAACAAAAATTTTTTCCGGAAAAAGGGCGGTGCCGCGCCAGATCCGCGCTTGATCGTGGCGGTGCGCCGCAGTGCGCAGCGATCTTGTGTGGCGGGTTCAAGCGGCACCGCCTTTTCGAAAAAATTTTCGTTTTATTTTTTTTTTAAATTTTTATAAAATGTTAATATTATTGTTTATGTAAAAAATATTATTTATTTATTTATGTTAATATTATTAAGGTAATAAATGTCGTTAATTATAATTGTTATGTAAATTTTGTTAAAACATATTATCATAAATAAGATGTTTAGAAGTGTTGTTGTTATTATTATATTATGTTAATTATGCTAATTTTTATTGTTAATATTGTTATTTAAATAAATTTTTATTAATATTTAATGTTATTAATTATAATTATTATGTTTAAATTATGTTAATTAATATTATTAAAACAAGTTGTTTATAAGTGTTGTTGATATTATTAACAATATTAGTAAATGTTGTTAAAAGTATTATTTATTTATTTAAAATAATATCATTATGGTAAATAATGTTGTTAATTGTTATTATTATGTTAATTATGTTACAATGTTTTTTTTTTAATAATATTATTATTATGATAATTAATACTAGAATTGTTTGTTATTTATTAATGTTGAAGCTACTAACATTATTATTACGAATTAGTATACCAGTTATTATTAGTATGTTAATAATAATTGTTTTTATTGTTTGTAGGTTTTTTTGGAGGACTTTGGCGGGGACGGCGTTGATTACTCCTCATATTTTGTAACGCAAAATGTGTTCGAGAGTATTGAAGCGTTGCAAGGTTGGGCCAATGGAGTAGCTGCGACAATCGGTTTTAGGTTTGTACGGGCTTCGTACAAGAGAAAAGATGCCGATAGTCCGTTAAGGTGTTATTTGAAGTCTTTGGAGTGCGGAAAGTATCGTGGCAAATTGAACGATCTAGATGATGCGGCTCGTCGGAGGGCGTCAGCGAAGGCGTGCCAATGTAAATTCGCCATTGTTGCGTGGACTCGCAACGAAGCGGAATGGCGAGTTAGAGTGTCGACGGTGACCGGAAGCACAATCATGCCTTCATCGTGTAATGCGAGGAAGGGCATCGTCCGCGGACATCCATTAACCTCTGAAATGAAAGAACATGTCCGGATATGACCAACACGGGGTGCACACCGCGACGATACAAACGTCGTTGAAGATTAGGTTCCCGCATGCGATAAGCGTGAAGCAAGTTTACAACGGCGAGCGGCAAAGATGCGACCGAGGAATTGGATGGTAGGGCGGCTGCGGGACAATGCTTGCGCATGGCGAAACTTCGGCGTGCGTCTCTTTTGTCGATTATGATGACGGCGAGCTTCGTCAGGTGTTTTTATGCCATCCTTACTCGTTGAAGTTGCTACGTACGTACCCAAATGTCATTCTGATTGACACAACATACAAGACAAACAAGGCAAAGTGGCCTTTATGTGAGCTCGTAGGCATGACACCGACGAACCGCAACTTCCAGATAGCTTACTCGTTCATGCGGGACGAGAAGATGGAATCTTATGAGTGGCTATTGTGGAGGGTGTATGAATTGTTGGGTACCGATTTAATTCCATCCGTGTTTGTGACGGACAAGCAGGATGCTTTGTTGGGGGCTGTCGCCAGGGTTTACCCAAATGTGCATCATCTTTTGTGCGTGTGGCATATTGCTAATGATGTGGAGAACAAAGTGAACGTCCTTACTGGGGGCAAGAAGCTCGGACTCGGGCTTCATTTCAGACATCATTTCTGGAACGGCCTTGTACATGCGAAGACTGTTGGAGATTTCAATGTCAAGTGGAAAGAGGTTGTTAACGCGTGGATCGGGCAAAACAAACCGATAATTGATTATCTTACGGGAACGTGGCTGAGTCATAAGGAAAAATTTGTTTGTGCTTGGACCGACAACGCACTCATACGGGAACACACCACTTCAAGAGTTGAGAGCCAGATTCATCACTAAAGTATTATATCGGCGATTCGAGGCACCTTCGATCGTGTGTTAGCGAAGATTCACTTTCACTTGGAGAATCAACATACGGAGATTAAGAGGAGCTTGAATCAAGGAGCACGCATGAGGAATTAGGTCGATCTCATTTCTTTAAGAATTTGCACGGAAGAGTGTCTCATCATGCGTTGGACCTTATGTCGTATGAGCTCAATAAGATGCTGGCGATGAGGTATGAAAATGAATGCTACTTATGCGATCACCTGGTGTCGAGGACCCACCTTCTCCCGTGCGCGTGTTCTATGATGGAAGTTTACGCATTTGGAGAGCCAATTCCGCTGACACGGATAAATGTGTTTTGGAGACAATCCGGTGATTGGCGATGGTGAAGCTGCATGCTCAAATGATATTCCACCAGGTACAGACTTAGAACATTTTGAGGAACTGGCTAACCAGGTTCGGGAGAGTGACCCAGCAGTTGTACGACACGTAAACAGCGTCCTCAATGGAAAGTTGAATCCCGAAAATGAGTATATTCCTGATCCGCAGACAAGCCCCCCACGGCCCGGCAGACCGAAGACATCAAAATCAACGCGACGCAATCCCAGTGCGTTTGAGTACGGACGATCATCGGGACGGGGTAGCAAGACTACGACGAACTCGTCAAGGAAAAAGGGAACCAGTTCTTCATCAGTTGGGAAGCCGTCACCAGGTTGGCATATCTTAATCTTTATAGCGCTTGTTTGGTTTTCATAATGTCTCGCAGGTTTGCATATCTTAATCTTTATAACTTAAGTTAATATGATTCGCAGGTATCAACCGGGTGCGTGAAGAACCGTTCCCGTTCGAGGACGCTTTGCCACATTTCATTCTGCCATACGTCGTTGGATGGACGGATGTGGAAGCTGATGGCAACTGTGGGTTCAGATGCGTGGCCGAGGCAGGTTACGGGGATCAGGAAAAGTGGTCAATCGCTAGGGTCTCAATGAGCACTGAGTTACGGGCGAATGAAAATGCATATGTTTCTGCGTTTTCTAAAAGCAAAGAGATTTTCCTTGAGACACACGCACGGATTTACGGCCACTTGGCTGGGCCAGCCCCGTTCGAACATTGGATGTCGGCTCCAAATGACTTATTTCCAGCTGCGACAACGATGAATATGATGTGGGTCTTCTTGTCAACACCTCCTGGTCCACGATCGCAGACAGCTGAACTATGCATATCAATATTACCCATAAGAGGAGGGCCTAGACTTACGGGACCTGCGAAAGTTCAGGGAATTGTGCGATACAATAACCACTTCATGCTTATACATTTACGGGATGACTGCCCTCTACCGCCGATTCATATTGGATGGCGAGCAGCTAGAGACATAACTGTTGAGGGTTGGGATGAGCCTTTCCAGGCTCGTATTGCTAGATGGCAGGCTATTAGGGCCGCTCAACGCCAATGATTGTTGTAGTTGTACCGTTGTATACATATACCCATTAAAAAAACAATAAAAACACAAATTTGAGAATTGTGCGATATAATCAGGTAGTTAGTTCAACACAAAGCCACACTTAGTTTAGGGTACAATAAAAACAATGAAATTAAACAACAACATCTACTCCTCATCATCATCGTCTTCCTCCTGGGGGACTTCAATGTGCATCTGATGGCACCAACGCCCGTGCAAATCGACCATCTCATCGTACCAAGCACGGTTAATTGTCGCTGTCTCATCGTCCGCTTGGAACTGATGCCTCCCCCGTTGAATTAATGAAGCCCATGTATAGGCCCACTTTTATAAAAAAAAAAATTACAAAAAAAATCGGTCAGATCAATAAAAAATACAACAAAAAATAAAACACAAAATAATTAATTATGATGAGTGTTTAAGTGTACCTGTTCGTGTGTCGGAAGGTCATCCGCTGTCGATTGGCTTGCGGAGGCGTTGTTGTTCAAAAATTTGTGTGTATGGGCCGCATACCAGTCGTTGTAGGCGACATCCGACTCCCACGGCACTTGTCTCGTGCGGGGCACATCACGCACTGACATTTTGTTGTTGATTGGAAACCCCGCCCAGTCAGCGCTGACGTTAGCCTCCACGAACTCCAGTTTGTAGGGGCCCTTCGCCGGTCGTTCAGCGGTATTTGGGACTGATAATCGCCGGGGAATATGTTGTAGGTGCCCTAACTGCCGAACGACACGATCGGGCATGTACAGCTCAGTGATGTCGTATGCACGAATGCCTCCATTGTACAACGTCCTGGTACATGACTTGTACGGCAGACCGTCACGGGCCCAACTCACACGATCCGGCGTCAACGCATCCAAGATGGCCCTCAATCGCCGCAGCGCCGTCCCGAACAGGCGGCGGATGGGGACCACCGCCGCCGAGGCCCATTGACAAAGGCCCGCGTGTGGCCTAAAATCGTGAAAGTACTCGTAGATCCAGCTGCAGCAGGTCAAACACCCGCCATCTTGGCTGTCCTACCGCCGCCATCCCTAATCGGCGGTAAAGGAACGCCAAGGTCACCGCCCCAAGCAATGCAATCAATAACATCGTGCTAGGCCATGGATGCGCCTAATTCTATCCTCGATTTGTCCACAAGGATAGTGTTACCGAGCATGCTCAACAACCACGCCTGTACCCTATGGGAATGGGAAAATCGGTCGTTAAACGATCGTCCTCAAATGGGAGCCTATGCCACCCTTGTCATAAGTGCTATCACCTTCACTCGCCATTGCTTTTTCAAAAATCACGGCACGCGTCGTTAACGACTTCCGAGGAAGTCCTTCGTGCATCAAGCCATCAACTGGAAGACCCAATATATGTTGCACATCATGCAACATGATCGTCATTTCACCAAAGGGAAGGTGAAATGTGTTTGTGTCAGCCGCCACCTCTCAACGAACGCCGAGATCAACGTCGAGTCGATGTGATCGTACATCAGCTCCGGCAAGTTGGTTATTTGGATTCTTTCCAATGCAGCCTGGCATTCAGGTTCCAACTGTGCGTGTACTGACCACAACTCCCTCAACGCATTCTTCTTCGTCAGGCAATCAAGGACAACACGAGGCGAACGCTCGCGACCCTCCCATATTACCCGAGCAATGTGACCTCCAAAGCTCGGTATCAATGAGGGAATTGCAGGTCCCCCGGGAACGTTACCACCAATCTTCCAGGAATTGTCGGTGCTACGCTTCCTCTTCTGATATACGCTCTGGACCCAGCGTCACGAGCGTAACCGCTCCCGCCACCCTTTCGAATTGGGGCAAACTTGCCGGATGCATCCCTCATCGGCATGAAACCTGATGGCCTGTAACCTGGCCCAGTAGTCGAAAAATTGGCGACGGAGGTCGGGATCATCTGCATCTCGGGCTCCCCTGTCTCATCGTCCCCCGACTCCGATGTTGTAGAGCCGCTAGACTCACCCATGGCCATGAGATGGTCAACGAAATCCATGGCCTGACTACCCGTGTCCTGGGTGGTCCCCATTGCATCACCGTGATCCGTCTGACGACGCCAAAGACGGCGAGTTGACGCAGTCACATTGCGTCTGTGGGGGTCCCCAGACTCACCCCCCTTCCAACCACTGACAAGTCGATTCGCCCGGTCCAGAAACCCGCGGCCCTTGCCCTTCCCTACCATTTTAGATCACCTGCAAAATGAAGACATACATAACAACCAAAATCATTTAAGTCGCAAGAATATGCACAAATGGGTTAGCGTGTGTTGGTTACCTAAGTCGTGTCACGAGGCAAGAGGATCATCTTATTGTCCAAGGAGAGTGTGTTGTTTAACTGTTAATATATGGTTGAAAAATACTTTCGTCAGCCGTACCGACTTCTCGTTTAATTGTTTGGTTCCCAAAAATTAACGCACTATCAGCAGTGAAATTGCGCAAGGTCTACAGTGCTCTGGGAGTTAGAAGCATATCAGATTCGATAAATGTAATGTTTCTTGTTGACCCACCGGGCTGCACAATACAAACATTGCATTGTATCGAATCTGATACGCTTCTAACTCCTGCACCACTGCGCAATTCACTTCTTGACGATGGCTTTTTGGGGACCAAACATATAAACAAGAGTTGATGCGGGGCATTGATTAACCTTCTCAACCATACATTATCAGGTTACAACACACACTCTTCTTGGACACTAATATGACCCAAAACTCAGCCTCTTTCTTTCACGTATACAACTAACATACAATAACTATACATTAACATAATTATTATCCTAACGTACCATCACAAAATAACCTATATATCCACTTACGTGTCAACTGGTTGTTGAGTACCTAAGTTATTAAATGGATGTGACATAACTATTATGTCATCATTTGGAGTTATTAGTACATAAATTGACAATTAAGTTGGATTATGAATAAATTACCCATACCAACTATATACGCCAACTTACTTACAAATAACAACCAAAATCATCCAAACTCAACATCCTTCTAACACAACTACATATAAACTATTCGGAATATACACTAACCCGTAAACTTAGCCCTACATCACAATTACCATTTTTTTCTAAGCCAATTAATCACTAACTAACATTAACACATGCTTAATCACTAAATTATTAACGCATCAAATATTAACAACAAATCAACATCACTGATATTAATCACTACTAATTGTCATATTAACACATGCATAACATTAATATTGATATTAACAATATTAATTTTCATAACACAATATTAATAATAATAATACAATTAATCACTAATAATTATCAAATTAACATATAATTAACTATAATATTCATAATAACAATAGTAATAATTTTCATATTTAATAATAACAATATTAACTTTAATAAATATAATTTTTAATTTTTAATTATTATTTAACATTAATCTAATAACAATTATTAACAATAATAATATTAATTATCAATAACAATATTAATAAAAATAACAACAACAATATTAATAAACATAAAAATAACAATATTATTAAATATAACAAAAAATAAAACGAAAAAACGAAAAAGCAAAAAAAATAAAAAAATTGGGCGTAGCGGTATGAGCATGACAGCACGCAAGTTGCGCCGGCGCTGCCCGAATCCCGGCACGGCCGCGGCCATGCCGAGATCTGGGCACGGCGCCGGCGCCGGCTTACCGTGCGTTCTACGCGGCAGCCGTGCCGAACCCTTTTTTTTATTTTTTTTTGTTTTTTCGTTCAAAATTAAATTTTACAAAACATAAAACCATAAAATCAAACACAAATTCGAAACTAACCTCAAATTCGTAGATTGAATCCCGGTATGAGGGTGGTTTGTGGTGGTTGATGGTTGAGAGCGTTTTTTAGAGAGATAAACTAGAGAGATAGTGGAGAGTGAAGTTATGAAGTTCAAGGGCGTGGGTTGGAAATATTATGCGAAAGGTGGGCGACAATAGTAAAAAGGTGGGCGATGAAAAGCAAGCGGGTTTTTTTTCTTGGTCCTTTATGTATCATTTGCTTGATTTTTTTTTTTTGCAAATATAATCGTAAAATTTGCTAGTTTTTTAATGCACACCGGACAATTCCGGTAGTGGTTTACTCGGTAGCAGTCCTACTTTGAGGTGTCGTTTTTTTTTTTTTTAGAAAAAATATATTAGTCATCCTGCTTATGTTTATTTTCTTACATGACAAGAATCTTTCTGAAAAAAGAAAAACAACACCTCAAAGTAGGACCGCCACCGAGTCAATCACCACTGGAATTATTCCGGGTGTATTTTGTCAATATCATCAAAGTACAGTGTATTAGAGTTTAAAAAAAATTTCGATGCATTATAGTCCAATACCCCTAAAGTCCAGTATATTATAATCTAAAACTCCTCTTTTTAATATGAAATAAACATAACCTAAAGACCAAATTTTAATAATTCTGCCACAATACCCCAAAAAAAGTTAATGAAGACCCCTGCGTCAACTTGGAGTGTTCCCTCGACTATTCTTTCATGGAAATTATGGGGGCAAACACTATTCTTTTTGAGCACCTATGGGAATAAAGTTATAAAGTGCCCATCAAGGACGTTGAAAAGAATGAAGGATTTACCCCTTCTATGTGCCTTCTTTGATGGGTCCAATCGAGTACGTTAACAATTATACTTTAGAGGAAACCTTTATGAATGTCAAATTCTAGATCAAACAATCAACATAAATAAAGTGACAAATGATATTTATCCATGGTTCCATTTTGACAAACATTATGAACAACTAGTGTTTCCCCAGGAGCTTAACTGACATTTTTGTATGAATTTATCCAAGAAATTGTTCAGTGAATTGTTAGTAGTTGTAACTTTGCAGACAATTCTATCTTAGTTATGTCTCATACTAAAACTTTGGGCCCTGATAGGATCCCCATGGATTTTTGGAAGTGCTTAGGAGAGGAGGGTGTTATGTGGTTGACGGATCTTTTTATCGAAATTCTTAGAATTGGTCGTATGCCGAATGAGTGGAGGAGAAGCGCGCGTAGTCATCCCGTTATAGAAAAACAAAGGAGAAGTTTAGTGTTGCAACAACTACAGAGGGATTAAGCTCCTAGCAAAGTCATACTATGAAGCTTTGGCAACGAATTATTGAGAGAAGGCTGAGAGAGGCTACATATGTATTTGACAATCAATTTAGCTTGATGTTTGGCAGATCGACAATGGATGCCATTCACCTTATTCGTAGTCTAGTTGATCAGCAATTTCGGGAAAAATAGGAAGGATCTCCCCATGGTGTTTATTGATTTAGATAAAACTTAAGATAAGGTGCCCAGGGAAATCATGTGGGAGTGTTAGGAGGCAAAAGGGGTACAACAACCTTATATTTGAGTTATTAGAGACATGTATAATAGCTGCATAACTAGTGTCCGAACTGTGGTGGGAAACACGAGAGAGTTCTTAGTTGATGTCAGGGGGTACATCAAGAGTCTGCACTTAGCCCATTTCTTTTTATTATAGTGATGGACGAGTTGACTAACGGAATCCAAGATGAATTACCGTGGCGCATCTTGTTTGCAAATGATATAGTGCTTAAAGAAGAGTCAAGAGAAAGATTAAATGATAAGATGAAGCCCTGGAGAGATACTTTGAATTTTAAGGGTTTTAGATTGAGTAGGTCGACGGCGGAATACATGATGTTCCATTTTAGTGGGTTGGAGAATGAAAATCAAAGTCAAGAAGTTCTATCGGAGAGGTGGTCATTCCATGCGAGGAGAAGTTTCGGTATACCCACGCTCTGTCCTACGAAGTGATGGAGAAATTAGTGAGGATATTACTCACCGAATTACGGTTGCTTGAAAAAAGTGGAGGATAGCTTCACAAGTGTTATTTCAGGATCTATGTCAACCGGATATGGGATTGGATCCATGTAATTTAACTGGATACCCAATATTACGCACTACTAACTCAAACGGCTAATTCTTGGCACAATACAACATAAGATCTTGTAAAATATCTTGATGGTAAAACACAATTTATCCTAACAGTTTATTTGTTTTTGAGGGTAAAGTGGGAGAGGGGAGGAGAATGGAGGTTAGTAAGGAGTGAAGGGAGGGGAACATTTTATCTCAATTCCCCTTCATTTTCTTAACTCTCAAAATGAAGGGAAAAGAGAAGAATTTTAATATTTCCCTCCCTCTTATGTTTGGATGACAATAGATCTTGGACCCTACCCAGACCTGGTGGATCCAATTTATTAAGACGGGTCTGGGTCCAAAAAAAAATTGTCGAGTCCGGGTTTGGGCATGGACTCGCAAACCCATCAAAATTTGAACATATATAATGTTTTTGTTTTAAAAAATAAGAACAAGAGCTATTGTGATTTGTGATTGAATAATCATGAATTTTGGATTTTTTATTTATTTTAAGTTGTGTTGTATTCTTAGAGACATTTATAATGTTCTTATGTTGATGTCTTGATGACATTTGTAATGTTTTCGTGTTGGACTTCGCTCGTAGTCTCGTACTTTGAATTAGATGGTTTATTGGGTTAAAAACAAGTATATTTAAACAAAATAGTTGTTATTATACAAGTGTGCAAATATAAAATTAACCCAAAAATTGATAGATCCACTAAAAAAGCATACAATAGTGTTGGACCAATTAAGGACCCATGGACCACTAGACCCACTGGGCTAGGTCCAAAATAAATTAGGCAGGTTTGGGTTCGGACCTTGACCCGATCCATTGTCATATCTAAGTATTTGACCTTATGAATACATCCAAACGAAGTTAACGTTAATCAACCTCTATTCCCTTTCCCTCCCCTTCTTTCTCTTTTCCTCCATTCCCCTCCCTTCCCCCTCTAAATTGATCAATCCAAACAATATTACTTATTTATATATTTGGTAAATATAATACTAGGCATAAATTCTGTATTTTCTACGATGGTTGATAAAATGAGGTTATCATTTATATTTGTTGATAAATATATATATATCATTTATACTCTTATAGTTAATAAATATATATAGTTATTAGAAATATTATTATTAAAATTACAAAAATATAAATTGTGGACAATTCTACATAGTTAGAACTAACCATCTTGATTCAAGACCCGTATTGTTGTCCTTTGTATAAAATTACTTGACAAAAGTTTAAAAGTGTGAACAATATAGATGTAAACTTGATAAAAATTTCATTGAAAATATAAAATCTTAAAATGATAGATAATCAGAGACAAGATAAGTTGTTAGTAGAATAGTAGAGCTGACAAATTTTTGTCCGACCCTGAATGTCTGAATTGTCCGCCCTGGGAAGAATCGGGTCTAGACATCGACTTTTCGTCCGAATTTTGATATTGACTGAATTGACCGAATATTCGGACATAAAATTTCTCTTTTTTCTATTGTCTAAACCCGATTTTAGCTTTGTCTGGATTGTCCGGCCCGAAATAAAATCGGGTCCCGACATGAATTTCTCGTCCGAATTTTGACATTGTCTGAATTTGTCTGACCCGAATTCCCTCAAACCTAAATTTTTACCGGTGCTACTAAATAGGGGGACAGAGGGAGTATACATTTTCATCAAATAATTTCATTGTTTATTTATTTTTGGGGGGGGGGGGGAGGGGGAGGTCAATTATGCAAGCAAAATGATAAGCATTTTGAGTTTCCCCTACATCTCTTAAAAATTAAATATAAACATATTTAAATTATTATAAAAGTACGCTTCATAACTTTAAGGGTTATTACGGATTATAAATTATATCAAAATAATTATTTATTTATAGTTTTTCATAAATATAAAGCTATACATAAAATGTGCATCTTCTACTATAGATAAAATTAGGGTATCATTTATATTTGTTAACTTAGCTAATAAATGTAGTTATACTTTCATATTTCACAGACAGATAGACAGACACACACACACACACATATACTAGAGCAAATATTATTAAAAGTTACAAAAATATGAATTATATATGGACAATTCATGATAATTATTAACCATTTTGAAAACGCGTATCATTACATACCTAGGCGGTGACCATAAAAATTCGATTATGAGCCCGGGCTCACCATCCTCCTGTGCGCCCGGTCCAGTTACGTAGGTTCAACGTGTTTAATGGATTCGCGAAATGTGCCCAACTCATTGAAGATGGAGGTGCGGAAGGAAGTCTATGTGGAGTTGGGATCTATGAGCATTTTATTTGTAGATTATGAGCATAGTAGTGTTTAAGTTATGAGTATTGGTGTTCAAGGCTATGAGCATAGTAGTTAGGGGCGGATCCACACGGAAAGTAGTGGTGTCAATTGACATCACTAATTTTTTTTTAAAAAAAATCTATTTAGAAAAAAAAGGAACAATATTTAGATTAAAAACCATTTGACACCACACAATATTAGAAAAGAAAGTGTAGCTTGTTGGTGCCTGCGTGTGCAAGGAATAGGAATTTTCTTGATTGGTTGGTTATGGGTTTAATTCCTAGCGTTCCCCCACCTTTTTAGCTATTTCGAGTTTTTTTTTTTTATTTACATAGGCGGCAAACATGAATATGTAAATGACTGTTGCAGTTTTCACTGCATCAGTTGAGAGTATTTTCGGCGATGAAGTTTATTAAGACTAGTTTGTGCAATAGAATATCAGACGAGTTTTTAAATGATGTTATTAAGACTACTTATTTTGAAGATGATGTTTGGAAAAGTATCCAACGAAGCTATCATGGATCGTTTTTAGAAGATGCATACTCGTCGATCGGAAGTGTAGCTACGTATTAGTTATTTAATATCGGTTTTAGCGCATACTTTGACGTTTATGTATTAGGCTTTCATGAATTGGTTATATTTTGACATTTATTTCATCGTTCATTTGTGTTTTATTTTTTTAAGAAAATTATCTGACACCATTGACTTTGAATCCTGGATCCGCCACTGAATAGTTATAGGTTATTAGCATAGTAGATGTAAGTCACGAGCATAGATGTTAAGGTTTATGAGCATATTAGTTGTAGATTATGAACATGTTTGACGTAGTTTATGAACATTGATGTTCAAGTTTATGATCAATGATGTTAAATTTTTACAAGTATAGTACTTGTAGATTATGAGCATGTTTCAGGTATGGACATAGTTCTTGTAGGCTATTAGTAGGGATGGCAATGGGTCGTTGACCCGCCCCAGACACGCTTGGACCCGCACCATTTAAAAGGGTTTGGGTCAGAAAAATTTGGACCCATTGGGTCTGGATCAGGTCTGGGTCCAATAAAAATTTGACGGGTCTAGACCCGGACCCGTGGACCCTACTCATGGATCCGTCAAATTATATATATATATATATATATATATATATATATATATATATATATATATATATATATATATATATATATATATATATATATATTAAATGAAAACCCTAATGTATTTGTATTCTTAGTGTTAGGATTCTCAGGGCACAGTTAGTAGACAAACAATAATAAGGGCGGAAAAATAAATAAAGATTCGACACAAGGAATTAACGTGGAAAAACTCAAACCAGGAAAAAATCACGAACGATGCACTATCAGAGGATTACAACGGTGTTTCAGAGATTCCCAGACCTCCACAATCTCTCACAGCCTTCTTAGAGTTACAACCCGAGAACTCAACACTCACAGTTGAGCCTCACACAACTCTCTCAGGAACACAGAGATTACAGGTCAATCTCTTGTGGTATTAGATGAAACACTCTCAATTGCAATACAAATAAACCTAGCACCTAGGCTCTATTTATAGTACAAGGCTGACACAATTTTAGGATTAATAGAGTCCCTACAGCAAAGGAATTACAAAAAATAAGTGGAACAAATCAACAACCTGATTCCCACTCAAACTCTTCTACCTTGCTCCCCAAGAGATAGAGACCAACCCAAAATTGGTCTCCACATTCAACCCAACAATCTCCTACTTGGAGACCAATTGTAAACGCAGCCTTCGTCAATTATCATCAATCACCACTTCAACACCTCCTCGAATCCTCTAGTGCATCCATCTCGATCTTGTTCAGCAAAGATCAACAGAGGTCCCAATTGACCTCTCGTCAACTCCTCCTTTTGCAACAGGCTCCCACTTGAACTGATCACGCCCCTGCAACTTCGACATACGCATCATCGTCAACAACTTAGGGGAATTTTGGATTGGGATTTTACCTCGTGTTGAACTTGTCGAATTCCCGTGCAGGTTAGATGCGTTCCTCGGCTGACCATCCGTTCCCGTAGCCTCGACCGGAAACCTCCTCGTTTCTGGTACCCTTCTCTCATCAGAGAAGCTAACACGCCTTTGACGAGCATGAACCGACATTAGAGTTATCAATGACAGAATATAACTTCCCCTCTTTCCTGCCGTTTGCAATTATCAGAGATCCTTTCGTTACCCTCCAATGACCATCTTCAAATCTCGTCGTGAACCCCTCCTCATCCAGTTGACTCATAGATACAAGGTTCTTGGTTAGACTCGGGACATAGTGAACATTCTTCAACCTCCAAGTTCCACCCTTAGAAGTTTTAATGTTCACATCACCTCTTCCTAGCACCTTTAGGTTGTGACCGTTTGCAAGCCTAACCCTGCCAAACCTCCCATTCACAAAATTACTAAATGCCTCCTTGCTAGACGAAGAGTGAAACGAAGTACCCGAATCTTTCACCCAACTCCCTTCTAACTTGTCAACACTAACAATTAGGGCATTACCAAAATCCTCAACAGAATATACAGAGTCCTGATCATTATGGCCGCTCTTCTTAGGTTTGGGACAATCCCTACGAAAATGACCTCTATCACCACAGTTCCAACACAACACTTGCTCCATGTTTCGACCTCTAGATTTTGATCGACCCCGACCCGAACTCCCACTATTCCTCCTACCTCTGACAGTCAAAGCATCACCCGAAGACTAAGACACATCAGAATCTTTCCTACGAATACTTTCATTCAGGACCAAGTCTCTAATTTCCCCAAACTTCAGTTTCTCATCCTTCTTAGTTGAAGAAGTTACAGAAGTCACGAAATTTTCCCAAGACTTAGGTAGGGTAGCCAATAGTATATTAGCATTCATCTCATCGTCGAACTTAGATCCCACAGAGGTTAATTTTGATAGTATCATATTCAACTCATTCATACTATCATGCATATCACAAGACCCATGCATCTTAAATTCAAACAAACGACGTAACACATATACCTTGTTCAGCGCTGAAGGTTTCTCATATGTGTTTTGCAAGGCCTCGAGCAGATCTTTCGTCGTTTTCTGATCTTTGACGTTGAAAGCCATGTTCCGAGCTAGCGTCAGCCTGACCGTACTGAATGCCTGACCATCAAGCTCTTCCCAATCCTTCTGTTCCATCTCTTTTGGCTTATCACCCATCGCAAGATGCAACATTTGCTAGCGGAGCACATCCTCAACGCGCATCCTCCACCATGCGTAGTCTTTCCCATCAAATTCTGGAATCTTCACAATAGCGCCCGCCATTGCTTCTCAGTCTGCAGATCAACCACGCTCCAACCAAAACTCTGATACCACTTGTTAGGATTCTCAGGGCGTAGTTAGCAGACAAACAATAATAAGGGTGGGAAAATAAATAAAGATTCGACACAAGGAATTAACGTGGAAAAACCCAAACCGGGAAAAAACCACGAACGATGCACTATCAGAGGATTACAACAGTGTTTCAGAGATTCCCAGACCTCCACAATCTCTCACAGCCTTCCTAGAGTTACAACCCGAGAACTCAACACTCACAGTTGAGCCTCACACAACTCCCTCAGGAACACAGAGATTACAGGTCAATCTCTTGTGGTATTAGATGAAACACTCTCAATTGCAATACAAATAAACCTAGCACCTAGGCTCTATTTATAGTACAAGGCTGACACAATTTTAGGATTAATAGAGTCCCTACAGCAAAGGAATTACAAAAAAGAAGTGGAACAAATCAACAACCTGATTCCCATTCAAACTCTTCTACCTTGCTCCCCAAGAGATAGAGACCAACCCAAAATTGGTCTCCACATTCAACCCAACACTTAGAGTTGTATAGTGCGATAATCATGAACTTCGTGATTTTTTTTTGGTGCATTTTAAGTTGTATAGTTGCATTATTAGAGTTTATGTGTGGATGATTTTTGTAATGTTTTTAGGTTGAATTTCGCTCATAACCTTGTACAATGAACTAGATGTTTGTATTGTGTTGAAAATTTGTGTAATTAAATAGAATAGTCATTATTATACAATTGCGTATGTATAAAATTAACCCGAAAAATTGATGAATCTAGTAAAAAAATACATAAGAGTGTTGGACCCAATAAGGATCCGCTATGGACCCATGGACTCATAGACCTAGCTGGTCCATCTTTTTGGGACCCACCAGGTCTCGGGGCGGGTCTGGGTCTAAAAAAATTTGGCAAGTCCGGGTCTAGCTGGACCTGCCCCGGACCCTGCCCATTGCCATCCCTAGCTATGAGCATTGATGTTTAGGGTTATGTGCAATCATGTTCAAGTTTATGAGCATTGTAGTTGCAGGTTATGAGCATAGTAGTCGTAGGTTATAAGCATTGATGTTCAGGTTTATTAGGAATCGTGTATTGTTGTATGAACATTGATGTTAAGGTTTACGAACATATAAGTTCCAAATTATGCGCATCTTGTTATAGGTTATGAGCATTGGTGTTCATGATTATGAGTAACGATGTTCAAGTTTATGAGTGTAGGTTATGAACACACAATTTTATTGCTGGGCTGCAGAATTAGGCCATTGACGTGAATTAGAAAAATAGAAAGAAAAGAACAGCTAATATGGACCGTACACGTAATTGGGCCATGGGCGCACAAAAGCTAGGTACTACCGGGCTCACCATGGAAGTGCTGCAGTTACCGGGTATGTATGGGTTTCCGGTGAAGCCCGATTTGCAAAAGCAGCGGTAGCCAGGACCATTATCGGAGTCCTGACACTCGCTGTTGGGATCTTTACATGCATAACTGGTATCGTCCTTTTCAGCTTCCATGCAACTTTGATCGCCAACTGCCCAATCAAGCACGGTGCGAACGTCCTCGGGCATATTGTCCACATTATCGGCGGAGAAATTAAAATAATCAATGTCAGCTATGAATATATAGCTACATGGGCTGCAATCCCCTGAGTACATGGTTGAAACGGTGACGTCGAACTGGGATAGCTGTTTGGGTATGGAGGCTTGGCAACACCCAGCTCCAGAGCAGGATCCATTTGTAACACTGGATTTGTTGATGCACTCATATGAGCACCCATACTTGTTGTAATCGTACCCATTAAGTACAGCGCGGACATGGCACCCAACTACAGTGAACTTGTTACGTGTGGTGGAGTAATAGAATCTCGGTAGTTTGGCAGATGAAGGACTGTAGTTGCTGGTGTGTTCCCCTGTTGTTGCATTATCACACTCAGTTTGTACGTAGGTGTATGCTTGCAGAGTACCGTCAAGGGATATGTTGGTGATGGCAAGAAATGTGGCCCCGTTGCTGCCAGGAAGGAATGGCTTTGGACCACCTTCCACCTTGTCATTGCAGACAATGGTGAACTTTTCATTCAAGGCACATCCTTCCTCAATGCCGAAGGGGTAAGGAATTGTCAAATTCCCGCATTCCCCACTGCATCCTGGTCGGATCACTTGACATTCTGATTTCATTGCTACAATCAGCCACCAAATTCCCACCATTTGCAACATCTTCCAATATGTGGAAGCGGCCATTAGTGGTCGCTATAGCTACCTCTTGTTTTTGTGTATCTTGAAGAAGATGTTATTTGGAGGAGATTGTATGGTGAATTGGTGATGAGATGAAAGCAGTGGATTGGTAGGTATTTGTAATGGTGCTAGGGCAAGACCAAGCCAATGGAGACCCCAACGTCAACTTGAAACCTTCCATGGACACTATTCTTGTCAGGCACACTTATGGAGGATACATTTACCCAACCCCTTCTTAGCCCATGTACCAGCGTACGTCCTTGCTCCACTTGACACAATGAATCAAGAACTTGCCCCTTCTTTTACAGGTTCAATGGAGTTAACACTACTTTACAGTGGTGAATAGAGTATTGAACATTCAAACCCTTCACAGAAATGAACCGAAAAATGGTATGTATACAATGTTCAGACAGAAGCATCAACAATGTTATGACAGGTCTTAATTGTCTGATATCTTTGTATGCATTTGAAACCCTAACTTGTTAGTTGTTACAGTTGCCTACTGCAACTTGACAAATCTCCCGCGCTTAAAAATAAGTTCAATCCCCCAACTACCACACCCACATTGCTACGTACTTGCTAGTATTTATTTGAACATACATTCAAGTTTGACTTTTCAATGGGAGATACAGCATTGCACAAGCAATGAGAGATTGAAATTCAGAGTCGACCAGATTAGGAGCCAGAAAATTATAGTAGAGACAACTTCTATATTAAGCTCATGTTCTCTTACTTGATATTAGCTTATTTAAAACCTTATCATACCTTATTTTTCAAAACAACATGACTATAATCAGATAATGTACATGTATATTTAAAATTTTTTATCCTGCTTACAAAATTTATTTAAAATAATAGAAAAATAGGTGTGTATCAACCTCGTCCACTATTTTCCTTACCTAACTTTCCTTTTCTTACCTTACCCTACATAATTTAATCTTACACCCTTAAAAAATACGGCCTAAACCTGTTCGAAGTTCGGTTCAGATTTAGTTTCAGGCAGGGTCAGTCGGGTGCTGACTTTGACCCTTCAGGTCGCATCACTGGGTCTGTGGGTCAGCCGGCCCTAAAATCTGAAATTTAATGTTTATCATTTATCCATTTTCACTGAAAAGAATATTAAAATTTTAGTTTTCAACCCACATATGTACCAATAAAATTCCAAATTTCAAATTTAAATTCAAAACAGCAAAAAAAAAACTAATTCAAGTACCTAAACTATTACAAATATCAAATATCCCAATTAGTTCTATTAATTAAAGATAATGTTATATATTTATTTATCAGGCTTCGGATTGAGTCGGTCAAGACACCTCTAACCCGAACCTAAACCCAATTAGGTTGGGCCCTGAAATATTTGAGTCAGGATAACTGGTTGGGGTCCCAAAAAATAGGGGTCCGGTCGGGTTGATCCGAAAAATATCATACCCTTAACCCAATATTTTCGAGTGATAAGGTTGAGTCGTCAAGTGGGACTCCGACCCGCTGCTCCAGTCTATTCGATATAAACCACGGTGTGACGGTGAGGAAGATACAGACAACATGGGATGGACGGGTTCTCGGATAAAAATGGCACTAAACTATGTAAAAATGGCAAATTTGCCACCTGAAAAAATGTTATGAAACTGCTATTAAAATCTGTTAATTAGTATGAAAATGCAACTTAACTTGCCGGAATTATTGAGTGACCTCGTATAGCAGGTAAACCCCTTCTAACTCATTAATTACATTCACTAATTACCTAATCAACAAAAAAAAACCCTAAAAACTAACATCCCCCTCCAACTTCTACCCCTTTCTCACCTTTGACCACACCAATGACCACTCAGTTAGTCACTGCCACCATTACACTACCACCACTGCTTACCACCACCAAAACCATCGATGCAACCACCCACACCCAACATCTCCTACACTAACACCACCACCGTTGCAAAAACAACCACCAACACCTAAGAAAAAAGAATCAAACCCACCTATCCAAACCATCCAAATAAAACCAATCACATGCACCCTCATACTTTAATCTTAAAAAATTATCAATTGGAAATTGTATTTACTGATTCCAATCCAAAACACCCCGAAAAACATCAATCTTGCCGCTGAAAACCGCCCAAAAACTCACTTTCTCTCTCCTTTGTTTGGTTGGGGTGTTGCCAATAAGTATTAATTTTTTTAAAATATATAAATTTATCAATATTATTGCAAAATTTGTCAATATTTTTAAATTTATCAACTTGTTTACAAAACTCCATCTTTAAACAAATTGATGTACTTTTGAGTTTTGACATATATGGTGAACATAGGCCGGTAAATCCATAACCACGTAAGGTATAATACTATTATTTGTGATTCAGTATGTGCCAAGCCAATGAAGCCCCCGACCAACGTCAATTTGGAATCTTCTATCGACTGTTCTTTTCTTGGCAATTGACAAATATGGGAAAGCTGGGGGGAGGGGGTAAACACTGTTCTTTTTTCACAATCACACCTATGAGGGCCCAACACCATAGTACATGTAGTAGCATCCTTATCAATAAGCTCTTAGCTCAGTTGGTATTCATTGTATTGTGATATTTTATAGGTCTTATGATCGATTCCTAAGAGTAGAACAAATGTGCATGTCTGGTTTTCTCCATTTCCCATAACTTGGTGGACCCATTAGGCTCTTCAGAAATTGGGGGACTGGTGGTGGCCCAACTTACCAATGTTAAAAATAAAAAAAAAAAACTGTACCAACGTCCTTGTTCTACTTGACTTGAGACATTATTAATGAAGAATCTTCCCCTTCTATATACCTTCTTTGACGGGTCTAATAGGAGCAAGTAGTTAAACTCGTGAATAGAATATTGACGCTCTTATATGAATGTCAGATTCTAGACTGAACCCTAAATATCTAGGTTATAACTCTGGACAAAACTCTACACAAATCTCCCTTAGTTGTTTGGCTCACTTAAAAATCAGTTTAAACCCCCCACCCCCCTTGTACACATTGAAGTTTTATCAGTCAAGACCAACTGATAGAAGATCATTAAATATTAGTAAAGGATCATAGAAAATTATTGTATATATGGTAACCTTATTTTACCAACTGGATCTTCTCAATATAAGTAGATGAGTAGAACCGGAGCTCAAATCATCTGAGCCTCTTCAGTCTTCATTATAGCATCTTAATGGAACAACAAGGTTTATTTGTGGAGTTGGAACCATGCATATGCTTCTAATTTTATCATGTTTTAGTTGTCTGAGCTTGATCAACGAAGAAACAACATTAAAATAAGTGGTCATGTTGATTTCATGTCTTCTTTCTCATGTTCAAATTTTAGGTGAATTACCATATTTTATAAAAACTATGGTCGCTAATTAGAAAAACCCAAACTTTTTTACATTGTCATTATCCCATGTCGCGCGCTAAAGAGCAATTTTCAAGTGTCTCCATGTCACGACACACTTATTCTTTAAAGCTCAAAGTTTATATAATAGATAAGTACCAAACATGAGTGTGTGAGGATGATAAATGTTTATCTATTAATTATATCAAAATACGACCCAAATCAACTTCAAGTTGCCATCTGTCAACCACCAAACACAACCCAACCAATTGTGTTGCCTTATTATCAAAAAGTTAAATCATTAAGTGACTATTACAACAACCAGATGATTTTTATTTTTTGGTTAATAGGTTAATAAAAATGTTAAATTTGATAATAATTTATATGACTATAAATAAAGAGAAAATTAAAATGTTCAAATTATTAATTATTTACTAATATTAGTGTTAAACCTACATGTAAAATATAGTTTAAGATTCAAAATTTACAATCATAGAAATTATTGACGGTAAAATATAACAAGGAAAAAAGCTAATGATAATGTATTTGATCTGATTTCAGGAAAAATAAGAAAAACTATTTAGAGAACACTAAGACCAAAATTCTTACAAATAGAGCATCAGTGAAAAAAGACAGAGAAAATATACTTATAATTAAATCGAAAATTAACAAGTAAAACAGAATAACATTGCACGTGTATCGCACGGGAATAAAGACTAGTTTCTTATACAAATGAAAAATAGAGTACAATAGAGGAGTAAGCAAGTAATATAAATAACATAAACCTAAAACAGAAAACAAGTTGCTTTATTAGTAGTATTTGTAGAGAAGGGGTAACTTCTTCCATAGACTCATCTACCTGGCATTAATATCAAGTGACATAAAACTCACTCCTGTGCCGCTGTATCCAGGCATTTGAGAGCTACTCCCAGAGTACTTATCATCGGGCACTTCACCAAGCAAATATTCAACTTCTTCGTTGTTGATGTTTTGCACCGTTGCAGATTTATGCTTTGACATTGTCAGCAAACCCTCTAGCTCCATGGCCACTTTATCCATACTTGGCCTTTCCTCTCCCTTTACTGCCACACATGCTTTTCCAATCTTGGTAACTTCCATTATCTCCTTAATATTTCCCTCATCCATCATTCCCTTTTCTACATTCTCCAAGATGTTATCCTTGTTTGTCATGCAGAGGAAGTAATTTACCAAGTTCCAATCAGCACCGCCCCTTGCAAAAGAAACAGCCTTCAGGTCTGTAAGGAGCTCTATGATGACTACTCCAAAGCTGTACACATCACTTTTCTCAGTTAATTGGCCTGTTTGAAGATATTCCGGGTCTAAATACCCCAGTGTGCCTTGAACCTTGGTGAACATCTCGTCTTCACTCATAGGAACCAACCTCGAGCAACCGAAATCTGAGATCTTTGAAGTTAAGTTATCATCAAGGAGAATGTTTTCTGGCTTGATGTCTCTGTGAATGATTGGTGGAGAATGTGCAGAGTGCAAGTATGCCACAGCCACAGCAGTTTCTGTCGCAATTCTCAAGCGCGTGCTCCATGGCATTTTTGGAAAACGTGTATTGTGTAAGTGATCAGCTAAAGTACCCTTTGTGATGAACTCATACAGAAGCAAAGGCTCTGGCACCTCAAAACAACATCCCAAGAACTTGACCACATTTCGATGCCTAATCTGAGAGAGCATCATAATTTCATTGATGAATTGCTCCTTTTGCCTTATATTCATTGCTTTAGACTTCTTGATAGCAACTACACTGCCATCAGACATGGTTCCCTTGTAAACAACGCCATAACCTCCTCTACCACAGATTGTGCTTTCGCTGAAGTTGTTAGTAGCTGCCTCAAGCTCTTTTAATTTGAAGATTTTGATGTACTCGGGATTTTCGTCTCTAGACAATTTATCCTGTAGTATTGTGCCACCATTTTGCTGAAAGAATTTCTCTTTGCGTTTCATATTTATTCTTCTTCTGCATAGAAGGAAGCTTCCGATTGCTAAGAGAACAAGAATTACTCCTGTGCCTGTTTTGAAAAACCAAGTTAAGCCTGATCAAATGTACAAATGCTTTGATTTGGTTTAATAATATAGAATTCCAAAAAATAGTTTTTTTTTTTTCAATAGAGAATAGTTTAACGAATTGCTGATTGCCTAAAACACCTGTATTGCCTAAAGAATAGTTTAACGAACTGCTATATTAAAAATAATAAACCACCTGTATTGCCTAAAATCACCACCGGCATCCTTTGTTAATCTACCTAGCTCGAAACACTTGAGTCAACTTCGATTGCCTAAAACATAACTTCCTATGTATACAACAATCGTACTCCCAAAAATACGACAACAACCAATAAATAATATTAGTTCTTAGACTCGTCGGTTGCATTGGACAAAAATAAATAGCTCATTACGTTGAAAATATGTTTAGACTATATTGAAAGTAAAATAACTCAATATCCCTCAAAAAATTACCTTTTTAACATTATTTGTATATATCATTATTAGAATACATTTATAAATTATTTTATTAATGGAGAATACACTTCCAATTATATTTGTTCTTTTTTGAGAAATTAAAAATATTATAGTAATTGTTCTTATTTTTGTAAAAGTTATTATGATTGACAAAATATTAAAGAAATTGAACTTGCCAAATATGAAAAATATGATTTTTTATAAAAAAGAAAAGATATATATATATATATATATATATATATATGTGTGTGTGTGTGTGTGTATATATATATATATATATAGGTTGATGATAACTTACCAGTTGTTGTTAAATAAAAACATGATGTATTAACGAATAAGCACTAATATTTTCTTTTAAAAAAAAGTAAATAAAAATGACCCATTAAGGTTTTCAAAATTGTTGTCTTTAATATATGCATATTGTGATCTCACCTTTCGTATGTAGAAATATCATATATATATATATATATGTGTGTGTGTGTGTGTGTGTGAGAGAGAGAGAGGGAGATTAGAATGACTTTTAAATATGAATGTAATTGTTTTTATCAAAGTCACCTTGAATGAACTCTAAGTCATCGTTGTACTAGTAAAAATTATCATAAACTTATACGTCCTACAGTAAATTTATGATAAAGAATTTCACATTTTGTATTCGGAAATATATATATATATGTGTGTTTTATTAGAATGACTTTTCAATATGAATGTAATTACTTTTATCAAAGCCACCTGGAATGAATTATAAGTCACCCTTGTACTAGTAAAAATTATCACAAATTTATACAGCCTACAATAAATTTATGATAAAACAGTCACATGTAAAACTTCAGAGGAAAAAATTAGAGAGGTTAAATGAAGGAAGTTACCAATTAAGATGGGACGGATGGACGTTCTGTTTACCAAAAATGTGCAGCTTGTTCCATTGTGAAAACCATTTCCGTGGAACCATTTTCTGCATGAGCAGGTGTAGCTCCCATTTATGTTGTGGCAGTTGCGGGTGCATTTGTCCTCCCCTGTCTCACATTCATTTACATCTGCAATAGTAGCATTTTCATCTCAGTCTATTCCCTTTGTCACTTTTTATTTATAATAATTTTAGATAAGTTGTGAAAAATCAATATAATTGATAAAATTTTATAAATTATACTGTATATTGTCATGGATCTACTTATGTCCACCACATATGTTCGAATAGGTCAAATTTTTTTTTTTTTTTATAAAATTGATAAATTTTAAAAATATTGATGAATTTGGTAATAGTATTGATAAATTTCTAATAAATTTTATAATAATTATTGATGAACTTATTTTGAGAAAATTAATACTTTATCATATTTGGGTAGGTCCTCCATGGTGTACCATATAACAATTGACAAAATTTGGGAGAAATTTAATAAAAGCAAAATGATAAGCATCTCAAGATGATTAACCATCTTGAATTTTACCTAAACCACTCAAAAAAATAATAAATATAAGGATATTTAAATTTTTATAAAGGTATGTTTCATTATTTTGAGGGATGATACCACCTATAAACTATATAAAAATAACTGTTTATTTATATTGTGTCAGAATTATAAAGCTATGGATAAAATTTGCATTTTCTACAATGGTTGGTAAAATTAGGCTATCATTGATATTTGTTGATCAATATATATAATTTATACTCTTATAGTTAACAAATATATAATTACTAGAAAAATTAATATTAAAATGTACAAAAATATAAATTTTGGACAATTTAAGATGATTATTAACCATCTCGATTCATGACAGATATCATTGTCCATTATAAAATTATTGGTAATTAACATTAATTATGAGATGAGAAGAATATAGATGTAATTTGATAATAGATCATTGTGGACAAGACAAGTTAGTTATGTAAAAAAATAAATAGGGATAATGTAAGTATACATTTTCATCGGATACGTTCATTGTTTAATTATTTTTTTATGAAAATGATATGAGTTTTGAAATGAGATGCTTTTTAAGTGTCTTACTTTTGTGTAAAGTCAATATATTTGTATATTAAATTGAAAAGAAATATATTAGTGACTTCTATAACTATAATAATACATATAATGGTATAAAATCACATTTTTATATATCTATAATTTTTAAAACTTACAAAAAGCGCCTAAAAATGTCTATCAGATGGGATTCATTCGATAGGTTGTCATTTGCAATTGTTGGCATCGTCAACAGATTCCAAACTTTCTATAATTGAGAATTAATAGTACTGTTAGAGTATAAAACTATTATTAAGGGTCTGTAAATTTCAGTGGTAAGTTTAGGTGTGGTAAATGTTACTTATTAGCTGAAATTTTTGGTTGGGATGGTTTGAGAAGTACCTAAGCTTGTATCATCACTCTTATTTTATTTTATTTTATTTTTGGTCTATGCATATATGTTCGGGGCGAATCTAGCTCATTACCATTAGAGTCAAGTGACTCCACTAAAATGGGGGGGGGGGGGGGTCTACTTTTGGGAAAAAAAATATACATATATAGTGTATATATTGATTATGTTTGTCATAACACATTGTGGAAGTGTAGTCAATTGATTTGCATGCAAGTCTCTTAGCGATGAGGTGCGAGTTTGACTAGACATAAGAGTTTGATTTTCAACTTTTTAACTACTTCTCTCCTTCACTGACATGAAATAAGTTCAAGTCCTGACAAAACCAATAAGCAAATAACAGTTAAGTGGTTAGCTACTTGGCGCATTTATGTATTATTGGTAGTTGGCGTGACGTGAGTTCGTAACTTATTGGATGCAAGTTTTGGATTGTTTTTCTCTTTCTTTGACTTCTTTTTCTGATAAGTTGCGACACAAAGACCCTCTTTCTTTGACTTCTATTCATTGGATTGTTGCTTTCCTTCAATCCAGAACACAATCGAATTTCGAAACTCCATCACTGTTTAGTTTCTACTCTAGCCTCCAGACTCCAAAGTCCCATATCTCACTCTTCCTCCTAAGTCCTAGACTCACCTGCCCTGGGTGTCAGACCGTCACCTTCGCAGCCGCCAGCCAACCCTCTGCTAGCTAGTCTTTCTCTGCCTCTTCTCTCAAGTCTAAACTCAACCTCTTGTGATTTTTATTGTAAATTACTCTGTAAGTTCTAAATTTCTATTATCAACTTTTCATTCATGATTCTTCCATAATTCATTTTCAATTATCTAGGCATTCTAGTATTCTCAATCTCTAATGGCTAAATTAGGGTTTGTACTTTAAATTGGTTTGTTATTTGTTAAATGAGTCAATATAATCAAATTTAAATTGCTAATTGGATGCATTGCTTACTATTTTTCTATGTGATTTTGGAGATTGTTAATTTTGGGGATTTTGAATATTTACTTGCTAGCTAATTATTTATTAAATATCAAATTTACTACACTTATTAATGAATCAATGTGGTTAAATTATGATCTGAGAAACTATTAACTTTCCAGTTGCGTTGGTTTTGTGACACTCTGATCAATGCTTTATTTGTTGGTTCTTTTATGTTTTAGGGTTGTGTTGTACTACCTCCGTCCAAATTGAGTGTCACCAAAACTAACTTTTTAGGAGTTCAATATATCTAGAAAAATTGTGCGAAAAAATTGGACTTAAACAAATATACCATTTTACTTAATAAGAATAAAGGTGATGAGATAGTTAGAAAATTTGACTCTGATTTAAGGACGGAGAGGTAGTATATACCTAGCACTATTAAACTTTGATATTTTTTTAGTAAACTATTGTTGACTCTACTGACTTTAGATTCGGATTCGTCACTGATATTAATATACGTACCTAGACACTGACCGGGTATGTATGGGTTGCCCGTGTAGCCTGATTTGCAAAAGCAGAGGTAGCCAGGACCATTGTTGGAGTCCCGACAGCAGGCTTTGGGATCTTTACACGCATAACTGGTCTTGTTTTTGGCAGCTTCAGTGCAATTTTGATCACCGATAGCCCAATCAACTACAGTGGGGACTTTATCGGGCATCTCTTTCAAAGAATTGAGGGTGAAATTAAAATAATTAGTGTCAGCTATGAAAGCATAGCTACAGGGGTTGAAGTCCAATATTTTTGAGTGGTTGAAAAGGCTGGAAAGATGGGTCGAATAGGAGTATAGCTGATTGGGTATGCTGATTTGGCAACACCCAAATCCATTGCATGATCCATTTGTAACTATGACATTGTCGTCGTCACAGCTGGATATGCACGCAGAGTCGTCGAATTCTTCAGCTAGACCGCGAACGTTCCCTTCAACTCGTGCGATGGTGTCGCACCCCACTGCAGTGAGCTTATTTTGGGTGCTCGAGTAGTAGAATGTTTTTACTTGGCCAAATGGATTACTCATGCTGCGCTTCCCTTCTTCTGTATAACAATCGTAGGCTACGTTGGTGTATTTTCTCAGGGTACCATTAAGGGATATGTCGATGATGTCTAGAGGGCCCCCCATAAAGTCCGCATCGCTGTAAGGTAGGAATGGCTTTGGACCGCCGGGAATCGTGTCGTCGCAGAGTAGGGTGAAGTTTTGATTCAGGGCACAATCATCCCCAATTCCGAAGGGGTAAGGAATTGTAACATTCCCACATTTCTCCTTGCACCCTTTTCGGATCACTTGACTCTCCGACTTCATTGCTGAAATTAGACCCCAAATTGTCACCATCTGCAAAGTCTTCCAGTAACTGGAAGCCATCGATAATCGCATTGTTTTTGTGTATTTTGAACAAGATGTTATTTGGAGGACAAGATTGTATGGTGAAGAGACAAAGCAAAGGATTGGGAGATATTTGTAAAGCTGCTACAACAAACAAAGACACAGTGAGCATTGAGTACCAAGTCAACTTGGAGTGTTCCATCCACTACACAGGGTGCAGTACGTGCTTGAGTGCTTCCCCCCTAGAAGTTTAACTGATACCTTTGTAATGAATTTATCCATTAGTTGTGTCTCGTACTACAGTCTACAACTTGACAAGTCTCCCTTAATTGCACTTGGCTCAATTATAAATAATTAAGTTTAATCCCCCAACAACTAAATCCACCTTAGCTTGCTAGTATTTATTTACACCTTGGCAAGACTCACATCTGTAGTATATTTGACTTTTCAATGGGAGAGAGCATGGAGAAGCAAGGATTAATTGAGACGGAGAGTGTAGGAAAATGGGAGCAAGAAAAGGAGAGAGAGCCCATTATTTAGACATGTTTAAAATTTAGGTTGGGTCGCGTTTTGGGACAGATTGGCCGGGTTGAAAGTCACATAAACATTGAATAGGACTCGAATTAACCATCGTGTGAGGCTTTCCCGACCTTGACACTAACTCTAACTCTACAAGTCACGAATTAGGTCATCGGGTCAGTTGATCTTAAAATTTGAAATTTAATATTTGTCATTTTATCCATTTTCAGCATAAATATCAACCAATTAAAATCATACGTCTCACGATTTATTTATAGTGAGACGGACTTACCGTTGATAGTAGTATACCATGTGATCACATCGATTGTAATTTTCAAACGATAATCACATGGGACGATGGGATTAGGGCCCGCATGAAAATTATCGGGCCTAACAAACAAGGCCTTTCAATTAACTGGGGTTATGCATGGGTTAATCACAAATCAATTGATGGGCTGATCAAGATCACCACCCCTTCATTCCCTTCTCATCTTTCCCTCCCAAATTTGTTTTTCCCCCCAAAAAAGTATTTTCTGGTTTATCATTTTCCTGCAAATTTCTTTTACACCCATTCCCAAAATGAATTTAGTTCATCAGAATCAGATCGGAAAAATCCCCCCAATAAAGCGTAGGAATCTGCATTTCAAGTGGATGAAGACTTTGTACTATTTTTGGCCTTCTGGGTGGTAAGATTCACTTATACAAGCATATATACCCAGATTATTGTTGCCCTTTTTTATTTTTCTGGATTTGGATGAATCCATTTGGAATTCTCTCACTTTAAATCTGAACAACCTCGTAATGAGGCAAACAGTTATATAGTTCTGGTGAAATGAGGAGGAAAACCAAATGCAGTGATAATCTCTATTGAAGGTTGAAGTTGAAAATTCTGCAGGTGGGGCACTGTTTTGGACATCAGTGCCCTAAAAATGGTATGACTATTTTTTGTCATTGTTTGCATTTTATAATTCTTGGATACTTTGTATTAGACTATTAGTATTAATTAGCGTATTACTATACCCTTTTTGTGAGTGATATGTCTGTTTATATAGTTGTGTACTTGTTTTATGATTAGGGAAGTATCTATCTACAAGGGAGTTTTCTTAATCAGCCAAGTTGTGTGTATTAAATGTTGCTTCTCTGCCATGCTGTTTTCTTGTTACTGCAACTTGAATACTTGATGGTGGTGTACGGCAATATTTATATCAGTGCAACTGCTATATATGTCTGACTGTTCACCATTTAAACGATCATTGCATTCACCTGTTATGGTACGGGCTAGATTTATCATAAAGGCATATTTGTTATTACGGGTAAGATTGCTCTTTTCATGAAAGAGCTAATTTAGTAAGAATTTCGGGGAAATTTTCATGATAATGTATTGATGAGAAGATTTTCCTTGAAAATATTCTCTTGTCCCATCCTATGTTACTTCGACTCTTCATTTTCCCTGTTGTACCCGTGTCGGACCCTTGATACCCGGACAAGGGTATGACATTCGACACTTCAAATTACAATGAAAATGTATAAAATTTCTTTGAAATAGCCGAGTCCAACACCTGTATGGACACACGTACCCGAGTCCGAGTAATATAGGTCCCATCTATGTGAAATTTTCCCCGAGTGAAGGTAGGAAATTGTAGGTCTGTTGTAAAAATTTTCCTAACGCCCAAATGCAACCAAACATGGGGAAATAAGTCAACTTCTAAGAGTTGACCAATTTTCTCGGAGTTTTTTATCAAACAAACACTCTCTTAATGATTTCAAAGTTCATACTTTATTTTGTGAGAACCTTGAATAGTTGGTGTCGAGGTTTTTTCTGGTCTACCGAGATCATCCTCTTCATGCATTCTCGTGCATGGAGGAATTGGATGCCTTCATCTTGAACCTTTTAGACTTTGCATTAGCGAGACTATATTGGAGTTTGTTGTTGATGATGAATTGATGATCATTGTAGAGAGCCGAAAGGCTTGAGGAATTGTGGGGAAACTTCTTCAGTTCTTTGTAAGTGGGTGACATCAACTTGTGTCCTTGAATGCATCATTTGATTACTCACAAAACAATGTATTGAGCCCGACTTTGCTCCTGCAGAGAGTTATTACTTATTAGAAGTCAAGGGATGAGTGACCTCGGTTGTGTCTTATTTTGACCCCTTCAAAACTAAGAGGTTGTGCAATTTGGTGGCAACTGGCAAGAAACAACAGTCTAGTGTTAATGAGAGTTAGTATGGGCAGTATGCTAGTGCTTGGTTTTGCATTTAGATAAATCATCGTTTTAGGTGAATGAATGAGTGAAAATCTTTACTTTGCCTAATATTAAATGTTGGTTACATTCGGTCCTTGTATGTCTAGGTGTACTAATGGCACATTACTAAGTTCTAATAAGCATATCTGTACCATTGTAATATGGGTTTTGTTTCCTGGTTGTTACATGTGACATTAATCTCAGTGCAGCTTCTCGATCTGAACTGACTACTGGGTACTGTGTGCTGTTTCATGTGTCATCTTCTACACAAATTTGTCTTGGCTGTTTGAAAACATTAAGATGCAATGAAAACTTGGTCATACTATTGAAACCCACTCCGGAAACTTGCAAATCTTTTCAGTAGTTTAATAAATGATTTGGTACGTATTTAATATGAATGATCAAATGGACTAAATATCAACGAGCTCCATACGTTACCATAAGCAGATTTGCTGAAGCAACAAGCGAACTCGTCAATGATGTCTGAAACATGATTATTGTGAGCCACTTGAACCAGAATTATGGAGGGTTTTGTTATATCTTCTCTTTGATTACAGTATTCAAATTTGCTGCTGTTTGAGCATGAGTTGTTTTCTGAATGTTGTTCATGTTTTGTCTCAGGTTTATTCCAGTGTGACAAGATAAATAAGGGACTGAGGGACAAGGGGAGAGCAGACATATTGGTAAATATATCAACTGCTAGTTTTATCTCTTACAGTTTTTTTTAAATTGTCTTTTGCTGTTTTCACTTTCCCCTTCTTGGACTTTGCATTGCTGTGTGCCTTGCAAATGTGGAGGGAAGGGGAAAGGGGGGGGGGAATTTGGGGAGGAAAGGGTAAAAAGTAAAAAAACTTGGTGGGGCATTCCGAGAATTGAACTCGGGACCTCTCGCACCCTAAGCGAGAATCATACCACTAGACCAAATGCCCTTATGCTGATACCATGACTCACTTTTTTCTTTTTAAACTCCCTAATGTTAGATGTAGGATTGCACAGACCTGACAAAACTAACCCGAGACCCTAAATCCAAACTGAGAAAACCCGCCAAACGACACCCGTATGACTATTCCAACCTTGACTCGAACCCGAAGAAAACTCAAACGGCAACCTGAAAAGCTAACCAATTAAGATTCGCACCCAAATCAAACGAAATCCCAATCAGAAACAACGTCATCCGGACCAACTGAATAAAACTCATCGAAATCAACCCGTACCCGAACCGAAATTGATTGACTTGATGCAACCCAAACTGATCTTCAACCGACCTTAACCCCATCCGATTCACCCGATTGCTCCCGTCCCCTTAATGGGACAAAAGAAAGTCTCGCATCAGAACTATTCAGAACAGCAGGGTGGGGGATAGGGATTACTGGGTTTTATTGTTTAAATGTGGATGCCGCCCATCCTACAAGATGTGTTTTTTGGGGCAAGGGTAATGGCCCTGTTTGAGAGATTTCTGTTGTGTTCTGCCTTGTTAATTATTGCACTTACTGTACTTAATAAATCTGCAAGGACATTTTTTTTTTCTTAACCCTTTTCATCTTGGCCATAAAGAATGGTTGAGACTCAGATCTGATGTATGTATGCAGTGTGAAAACAAGGGAAGATAAGATTTCTTTTTAACCTATCTATCTCTGTATAAATGTATGTGTAAAAAAGAAAAGGATTTTGTCAAGAATGGGATTTGAACCCATGCACTTTCGGACCAGTACCTGAAACTGGCGCCTTAGACCAACTCGGCCATCTTGACTTGCTATCAGTTTAGAAAATAAAAAAACAAAGAGACTAGTTGATATGGAATCATGTACCTGTAATTTTTCTGCCTGTGTATAAAGAATTCATCTTTGGGCTTGAAAAAACAAAAAAAAAAAAAAAAAGAAAAGAGAGAAACATTCATCTTTGGATAAAATATCTATGGTGAAAATCACAAGCACTATATTAGTAGATAGCTAATTGCTGGATGTCTTAAAAAGACATAGGTTTTTCAAAAGGGGCATTCCGAGAATCGAACTCGGGACCTCTCGCACCCAAAGCGAGAATCATACCACTAGACCAAATGCCCTGATGATGTTTCATGCAGAGATTCAAATCAATTAGAAATGGATATGTGCTGAGTTATGACTTTGCTATCTTTTATTTAGTGGGAAACTGCCTGGAATGTCCTGTGTGTGCCTGAGTTGGCTTCTACAGAGAGTTGCTTGAAGATAAAGAATAATGTGGGACCTTGGTTGTGTATCTTTTTTGCCAATTAGTGTATTTTCTAATCAATCTGAGTGGCCTTTATGTGTATTAAGTAAGACTGTTTACATCTGGATGTCCCTAGCTGCAGACTTCGCGTGAGTGGGACCCACATTGGGGGTTCTATGTTGTCATTTGAGGGGTGAAAATTTAGTTCAATGATACAGGCAGAAAGATGTGGTTATGCAGTTTTGCTGATAAGGCAAGACATTCAAGTTTTAATAGGGGTTGGTTGCCTAGAGTTCGGTTTGTATTCACTTGTTTGTTCTTTATGTGAGTCCATTACCACATTACTCAATCCAACTCAAACTTGCCCATTCTTCCTTCCCGTATATTCAACATTTGAATTTTCAACTTTTACTTAAACTCATCAGACTTATACTTTAGCCAACCTTACCTCACCCCTCTGATCAAAGAGCAAGCAAATTGTTTGTTTTTAGGCAAATGTCTTGGTGTTCTAATGTTACGTTCACTTGTATCTCATTAGTTTAGAAAATGAGTTGATATATATGTGCTAAAAAATCTTGTCGTCTGGATTTCGTTGTGGTTAATACTTGACTGAAACTACTTGGAATATTCCAAATTTTGAAACATCCCAATTAATGAGTACAATTATATGAACAAGGACAATAGGACACGGCCCTACCATGTCTTGATGTACTAATGATACGTTCACTTGTATCTCATTAGTTTAGAAAATGGGTTGATATATATGTGCTGAAAAATCTTGTCGTCTGGATTTCGCTGTATTTAATACTTGATTGAAACTACTTGGAAAATTCCAAGTTTTGAAACATTTCAATTAATGAGTACAATTATATGAACAAGGACAACATGACACGACCCTACCCCATTTACCCGGGTCCACTGCGACCTATTTCCACTTGTTTTTAGGTTCGCTAATTGCATTACATCCCCTAGGACATGGCCCTACCCCATTTACCATGGGTAAACAAATTGACTATAGTTTTGTCTCTTAAAGTATTCATTTCAAATTCCTTTTAAAGGAAAAAGGAGAAGAAAAAGAAATTGGGGGCATTCCGAGAATTGAACTCAGGACCTCTCGCACCCTAAGCGAGAATCATACCACTAGACCAAATGCCCTTATGTTGACACACTTCCCATTTACTGTCTCCCTCTAGGTGCATACACTAGTTTTCATTTAGCTTCTCATTCTTCTTTCAAATAGTCATCCCCTCAACTCTCAAGTCATCAATGTGTTTTAATAAGCTCAATGTGATTTCTAGTCTCTATATATGTGTTCTAATGTGTGCTCAAATGTGACCCATGACAGAAAGTATCATAACTTGGGGTTGTCAGATGTGTATGATTGTAGGATTGTTAGGAAATAGAAAATGAAAGTTGGGCAAAAATACCACTGAAGGAGTGAAGGGTATTATGAAAGTGAAAGACGACTATGTTTGAAGTGGAAGTATATTTGTTTTCTTGATTTGTTCTGCAACTTCTGCTACAATCTTTGGTAGAATTTAAGGGGCGAAAAAAGATTTTGTCAAGAATGGGATTTGAACCCATGCCCTTTCGGACCAGTACCTGAAACTGGCGCCTTAGACCAACTCGGCCATCTTGACTTGATGCTATGCTTGGGAAAACAATATCTATACAACCAGAATATAATGTTTTGCGATATCCTCTTGAGAAAAAAAAATGTATTATTTTTGTTTATGGGGCATTCCGAGAATCGAACTCGGGACCTCTCGCACCCGAAGCGAGAATCATACCACTAGACCAAATGCCCTTTTGTTGCTGTCAACTCGAGAACTAATCAATTCCTACGACAGATGTTTTTGCTCATTTTTACCCTGTCTACTGTTTCAAGGTATGGATCAATTTCTGCTGCATTTGGTTTCACAGGATCAAACTCTGATTCTGCACATCCATCCCTACCTACTAACTACTGGCTGTTGCTGGGTCATCCTTGAGTTCCGTTGATCACTCTTTCAAGTTATGTATCTATTTCTGTTGAGGTAACACTGCCTACTTTTGGATCTTCCCATGTTTTGTGCTAGTGGGACCTGTATTGGAAGTTGGTGAATATGAAACTGTTATAAAAATCAGATTCACGACGAACAGTATTTTCACGAAACCTCCCCTAGGGAAGAAAGCCTTCAATCTAACTAAACTCAAAGGGTAAGCCCGGAAGCTTTGAAATGTGCAGAATTAAAATGATGGTCAAAGTGGACTATTGGAGGTAATGAAAGATCCAAGAGTGTGTGTATGTGTGTGTTCCTTTTTGCTGCTGTTTGGTTATGATATGGGGGTTGCCTCCGGTGTTCTTGCTTCATCTCAGGGTTACTTCCCAGATTTAATGACTTGGTCATAGTTGAGACAACCTTTATGAGGCAAGACATCTAAGGTAAACTATTCAACTATTTTAGTATTGAACTCTGCAGATCTACCCCTAAACCCCTAAGCGAGAATCATACCACTAGACGAAATGCCCTTACATGACTTTTGAGTTTATTCCTTTTTTTATCAAAGCCAAAAAGTTGCAAATTTAGCAAAATTGTGGGGCATTTCGAGAATCGAACTCGGGACCTCTCGCACCCAAAGCGAGAATCATACCACTAGACCAAATGCCCTACTCATGTTGCCAAGTGTCACCTTCTTTCTTGTTTACTGGGATTATAGCTCCTAGGTCTCCTGTTGTGACTGTTGTCTTCAATCTGTAAGTAGAGGGTATAAAAAGATATACAGTGGGGCATTCCGAAAATTGAATTCAGGACCTCTCGCACCCTAAGCGAGAATCATACCACTAGACCAAATGCCCATTTGATGTCCAAAATCTTCGAACTAACACACTCCTAGGCCTCAGCACTTGACCAAGTAAATGCCCATCTACATGTTTTTGGCACTTTAACAGTTTACACACTCATGTTGTACTCTTTGTCATTGCACAAAACTAGAAGATTCAACTGTCCATAGCTTTGTGATTTGTATGATTGTATCATTCAAGTATAAGTTCCTGATACGCTCCTACCTTTCAAATGATAAAATATCCATAGAAGAAGTTACTATTAGTCTATGAGCTTCGTGATGTATATAATCCTTGTCTACTGCTTCAGCTTTTTGTACTGGTGATAACAACTCTCTCCTTTGCATCAGCTTCAACTTCAGCTTTTGTGTACCCTATAGAGAATAATCATACAACAACAATAACTCTCTCCTTGCCAAAAAGAAAAAAAAGAAAAACAATAACTTTCATTATACATCCTGGTTTTGTCAAGCATGAGAAGATTCTGATATAGGCAACCTTACCTCGATAAACATCAGTGTCGATGGAGAGATTGTTAAGAGGTAGAGAGAGTTTGGGGTTGATGTCTTTTTATGGAAAGGTAAAAAAAGAAAGGGGCATTCCGAGAACCGAACTCGGGACCTCTCGCACCCAAAGCGAGAATCATACCACTAGACCAAATGCCTGACTACTGTGATTGCTATGGCTTTCTCAGTTAGCTCTTCCACTGTACTACTGGTAAAGGTCGGATGAAAAAATAAATATTCGGGGCATTCCGAGAATTGAACTCGGGACCTCTCGCACCCTAAGCGAGAATCATACCACTAGACCAAATGCCCATTTGCTGATGTATATTTTTCTTCTGCAATTACCAAAGCAAATATGCACTATACTTCTCTGTTATACTAGACTTTGCCACTACAAACAGCATGAAACAGACGTTTCAGTACCGGAAAAAATTATGCATATTATTTCTCTGTTATGCTCCAGAATTCCACCCGCATCGATGATCACCATTCCTCGCCTAGGTTAAGTTACTTTGTTGCACTCCTTTATGCCTTTTTTAGGCTCAAGTAATTGAAGGGAAAAAAATTGACATGAAACTTGAGGTGAATATCGAAGTTGCTGTCGTGGTCATTTCATTCAGTGTCCGAAGATTGCCTCTCAAAGTAAACTGTAAAAGCAAACCAGACAGAGAGGGAAGGGAGTAAAAAAAAAGCTAGCTGAGGAACAGTGAAAGGGGCATTGCGAGAATCGAACTCGAGACCTCTCGCACCCGAAGCGAGAATCATACCACTAGACCAAATGCCCTCATGTGTTGGTGATCTTTGATTTGGTTGAATATTACTGTACTAATTAATGCGATAATTTTTTTATATAATATTTTATTAATAATTATATATTATACTTTTACGAAAGTATTTTTCGCTATGCACCTAGTGATAGTAATTTTATGTAATAAATTATCGTATATATTGATAAATTTATGTTCAAAGTTTGATGACTCTATTTTCAAATATGACAATTAATAGGAACGGAGGGAGTAAGATCTTGGGTTGCAGAGTTGAGCTCAAGTTTGAGTTGTTTAAGGCTTGTCTCGTGATAATTTTGTCGGTTTGTTTGACTCGAGAGTCTACCGAGCTTGAAAATTTAAGCTTGAGTTTTGACTTGTTTAGTTTCACAAACCGTCATGACGTTTTATGTTCTTGAAGTGATAACTTTATTCATTCTCACTCATCTTTGTTAAACTATAAAATAATAAAAAATAAAATGTAAATTTTGAAATGGAAGATGGTCCAACAGTAATGTAAGATTGAAAACTACTTAGGAAGAATTAACATTAGCTTGATGAAAAGAAAGAAATTTTGTAGTATTAAGGAAATACTTTATGATTGGTTGTTATTGATGTACTATGCGTAAAAATGGTGATTTGTTAAAGATAGCCGACATTTTTATGAAATATAAATTATAATTTAATTTTAATGCAATTATATTATAAAGTAAACTTACCATATACTCATATAGCATCCCCTCTTCTTTATGAGTCTCACGACCAAAACACTTTGACTTTTAGTGAGTGTTTGGTAGGAACTTATGGGAAATTTTTCTTGGAGAAAATTTCTCATGGGAAGTTTTCTATGGGAAAGATTTCCCTGGGAAAAATTTCCCTTAGCCCCCCAAGGGAAATTTTACCTAGGAAAATGGAGAAAATTGTGGGTCCATCATGAAAACTTTCCCGAAGTCAACCCGCATCCAAACATGGGAAAATAAGTCAACCTGAATATGGGAGAAAACTAAGGGAGTGTTTGGTAGGAACCCCAGGGACCAATGGGAAGTTTTTCATGGGAAAGATTTTACTGGAAAAAATTTCCCTTAGCCCTGGAAAATGGAGAAAATGGTGGGCTCATCGTGAAAATTTTTCCGAAGTCAACTCGCATCCAAACATGGGAAAATAAGTCAACCCAGGAAAATTGACAATTTTCCTGGGGTTATTGACCAACCAAACGCACCCTAAGAATGTTTTGATCTTTTAAGTTTAAAACTCTTAGTTTATTGATATTAGATTGAAGGCTTGAAGCAAAGTTACAGATTTCCCATTATTTTGTCAGTTGAAACAAATTATTTTTTTAACTTAAATTATAATGGGCTAAAGTAAAATGTATCATTAAACCTTCTTTGCTTAGTTTCCATGAAACAGTATGTAGCAAAAGATTTTTAAGTTTTAGGTCAATTGGAACTAGTCTCTCTAAATTGCAAAATTTAGGGTGCTATATCCGACCCTCATATCCCCGCATGGGTTGGATTTCAGAGCATTGGTTTTGGTTTTGGTTTGGCTTTGATTGGTCATCCAATCTGCCGCAAAGTTTGTTTTCCGCTAAATGTGACATAAGTAGAAATCATCAAGTTACTTGATAAAGTTTTCAATGTTCGTAACAATAATGCCAATCTTCCAGGGGGATGTGAATGAATCCTTGGATAGCTTGGATGAGATCAAATTGCCCCCACCAATCTAGACTTTTGAAAAACATACTTGTGACATCTACCACTAGCAACAATTGCACAAAAAGTAATTGTAGGACTCGGGAAAAAACTTCCAATGGTGCCCTACGCGGTTTATGGCGAGTCGAAAGAGGTGTCTAGTCTTTAAGGGATGTAAATTGAATTTTACACATTAAAAATGTTCACATGAAATGTTTGAATTTTATTATGAACATTAAAATTTATAATTGCCCAGAATAAATAAGAAAACCGAGAAACCAAAAATAATCTGCATGAAAACCGAGGCAGTCGGAGAATGACCCGGGTCACTGACCCAAGCGCCATGCAGGCCTGCCTGGCGCCCCGAGCTGTGACCCAGGGCCTTTCCCCGAGCGCTTGGGTAATGGAAGTGGGCTCGGGCCAACAGCCGTGCAGGCCCGCACAGGGTGCTGGCTGTTGGACCGAGGCCACCAATCTTTATTATTCGCGATTTCCGATATTCGAACTATTTCGGGAAATAAATAAATTTTAAAATTCGAATAAAAACCACATTCTGAATGAATCAAATTTATTTTTTAGAAGTCGCCAATTAATTTTTAAGAGAATTAATAAACTCGTATTTTTTAACTCCGCGTAACCGCGAACCATGAGATTCGGATCTGGGGGTAAGGTTACGAATTCGAAAGTAAAACTTTCGAATCCGCCCGTTCAAAGAACGGACTCTACTAGATCGGTTTATTAAAGAAAAGAGTAGAAGATGAGAATTAATTAGTTTAATTTAAATTATTAGATGCAAGCAAATAATTAAATGTGATAAATAAATGAAAGCGATAAACAAAAACACATATGAACAAAGAACGAATTAAAATTATTTTTTCAAGTAATCAAGTTTAGATTAATCATAACCAACATTAATGTCAGCATTACGATATTATGGGTGATTACAAGAAAATAATAACGAAAATGAAAATGCGAAAATGAAAAATGCCAGAGTGCATGTATGCAAATGAGAGAGGGAGAGAAGAAAAGAAATCCACCTAGTGTCAATACTCCCAAGTGGTTTCGGTGTGTCAAATGAAATGGGAAGAGGGGGTGAGAAGGTAAAAGCGGCTCGATGAAAATGAAGGCAGTGATGACGTCGATGGTAAGGGGTGGAAGTCTTCTATCATAGGCATGTCTTTTTAAGTTGCGTGATTTAAGTGAGATTCACTTTTAAAGATGGTTGGTCTTGTTCATTTGAATTCTCTCCTTTTGCCTAACCTGTTGGGTGAGTGTTCAGGTTAGCTTCTCTCATCTTGATTTTTACTCATTTACCTCTCCTTTTGCCCAACATGTTGTAGGTGTTCAAGTTGGCCTTGTATTTTATTTTTTTTATTTTAATTTGTCTCTCCTTTTGTCTAACTTCGCTTTGGCGGTGAAGTTAGCCCCTCTTGTCTCCATTAACCTTGGACTCGGGTTAGGACAAAAAAGAAAGAAAACATAGAATGAAGGTGTGATCAAGATGTGAGATGGAATGTGTCAGACTTGGATGGTCATATAGGTGAGTGAGCTCTTCAATTCAAATCAGGAATGCAAGCACACGATTCTTTCCTTAGTAGTTTAGTAGCAAATGAAGGGTCCGGGAAGACACAAGTCATAATCATGAAAGGTTTCATCTTTATTTAATGCAACTAAAATAAACACATAAGAAGCAGACTATGAAAATGAAGATGATTGCCATGAAAAGAAAAGACGCAACATTAATAAATCTAATCGTGATCCTGTGCTGTTTTTGGCAGTGGAAGTTCTCCCGATAGGAACATGTCTTTAAGTTTGGTTTTGAAGGTGAAACCATTCTCAGTATCATGCCCTCTAGAGCGATGATAGTTGCAAAACTTTTCGTCTTCCCGATACTTCCCTTTAATGATGGGTTCGGGCTTTACTGGGGAAAGCATTTACCGAAGGTTCAGCAGAACAATCAACCGCATCTTTATTGTTAGAATTGCAGCTTCGAGAAAACTTCTTCAATCCTTTTCGCTTCACCCTTTTGTTCTCCACCTCTTCACTTCACTCTTTTGTTAAACCTTCTAACTTTTTTGGCATGTTTTCTAATTTCACTCCTTCTCCACCACAAGTCATACTTTAATTTGGGCATTTGACTTCTCATATTAGATACACAGGTATAATTATAAACAATTTAAATATTTCAGGAATTCTCAAAAAATTATAGTTTTTATTATTGTTGCATTATCTCTTTTTGTTTTTATTTTAAAGGTTAAGTGAGATTGTTTTTTTAGGAATTGAGATAAGGTAAGGTAAGATAAAAATTAACATACATAAAAAGAACAAGGCTTAGTAGAGTTTATTAAGAACACTTCAGAAAAAATACGTTCGAGCGACTTCAGTCAAAATAATAGAGTTGTCCCTTTCTAATCAGCAAAATCAAAACTTACGATACTTTTGAGTTCGGAAAAAAAAATGCAGAATTTTTCGGTGGGGTTTTTCAAAAGAGGAGTCACGTTAAGTAGGGTTGTTCATCAGTCTAGGACTGACTGAAGCCCGGATAAGGGGACTGACATGGATCGAGGACTGGATCGAACTTTTTTTGGTCCTGGAATGGACCGACTGAATAGACCGAATTATGGGAAATATATGTAACTAAATTTTGCCCGAGCTAGTGAAACGATTGACTATGCATGGTGGCCTACTGGACGGTGGGTGACTAGGCATGGAGCCGTGGACCACGTGGTGGCCGGCTGCAGAGGAGAAAACAACGGATCTTGCAAGTAGGAAGCGCCAATGATGCGGTTGAGTGCAGAGGGAGGGCGGTGACTCTGACAACCTTGACAACGCTAGCGGTGGCACCACTAACACCCAGTGACCGCAGGTGGTGGAAGGCAGAGGGCGGAGGGTGGACTCGGGGTTAGGGAGTGTCGAGGGTTTGAGATTGATAAAATTAAAAACATTAGTGAGTAGTGATGAAAAGTTGAAAACCATAGAAAATTAGTTGGTCTGTAGCTCAGTCCTCTAAATTGGTCCAGTCCCTAAACCAACGACCAAAACTCAATATTCCTTGGACAAAACTATATTTGATCCTTTATATCCAGTCCTCAGTCCAGTCCGATTCAGTACTTTCGGTTCAGATTTGATTATGAACAACCGTAACCATCAGTATTTTTTTTTTAACAAAATAAAGCACTTAATCGAACTTTAAAAATGGGGGAAAACCCTAAATAAACATTTTCCTCCAAGGGTTAACCGCCAGTCTGTTCGCCAAAAAAAAAAAAAAAGGTTGAAGATTACATCACTGATTCCCGCAAATCTGTCTCCCTGGCCGAATCTGCTTAGAGGTACATATAATTCTGCAATTCACATCCTCTCTCTTTTTAATCGTCTTTGTTGTTGATTAATTACGCCAATTTCACTATAAATCATAGTATTTTAATCGATTTTCATAATTTTTAAGCTTTGGTTGCTTTGGTTGAAAGCGAAACCCTAGATTATGAAATTAAGTGGGAGTAGGTCGTAGATTGATAGGGGAAATCTCGATTTTGAATTAGTTTGAAAATGTTGGGAATATATAATGCCGATGACGTCAATTTTGCCTGTGGTTGTGGCACTATTTCGGTAGAACGTGCTAGAGAGTGGTATTGAATGATTGATGAATTTTTTCTAATTTTTTTTTTTTGCCATCGTGATGAATTTCATTCAACTAGTTAAGTTCAGTACATCCTCTAATAGGCCGTGTACTAACTAGCTAGGAGGATTATTCCAACTACAAAATTCAGAGCTATTAAAATACACCACTTTGCAACTCTATGGGCTACTTGATTCCAATTGTCCCACCTAAGTAAACTCCTTAATAAATCCTCCTAGCTGGATTATTCATGAGGGTCTGTGTAATTTTTAATCAGTTTGATTGGATCTGTGATGAATTGATTATGGTGCTGAGATTGCTAATTTGGGATTGTGTGCCCTGATTTGAAGCTTAAGGAACAGATATAGTCATTAGCTTAGTTTAATTGAGGGTTGATCCCTTGATTAGTATCTAATTAAAAAGGTTGGAGGAGGGAGATTTGGAGCAGAACCGGGAAAATGTGTTGCTGAGTGTAGTGTGTTGGGACTAGGGTGCAATATTTTATCAGAATCTTAGAAATTCCTGACCCGTTTGGCAATATAATTCGGGTTGCTGGATAGCTTATTCTTAGCATTTGAGTTTTTGTATATGTGAAATTTGTAGCTCTAGATTGCATTGCTCCCTTAGATCTTTAATCCTCTATCAAAAACATCATAAGTTTCATATCTAGAGCAATCATCAATGTGAACTTATATTATCTATGGTTCACTTCTTTTAGCCTTTTGGGAATTGGACTGTGGCAAATAGCATCATTACAAAAATTATATCACCTCATAAGTTGCATAAGTTGTCACATTTGTTGTATTTGGTTAATGTAACGAAAAAGGACACTTCTAAGATCTCCTAGCTAGGTTCCAGAGGAACCTACATCAGGCTTGGGAGATGTTGGAGAAGCTAGGGAGATGTTGGAGAAGTAGGATTTAGGATGTCTTTCTTCTAGAATTCACTCTCCATCTAACATTGCCGATTGATGAGATCTATATGCAAGCTCGTTAAACTTTCAGAACGACCTCTCAGGACAATCATATTCACCATCCCTAAAATCACACTGAACAAATATGGAAGACCCACAAGAGACCCGGATGATTGCTCACTCTATTGAGAGATGGGAGCATATCTTCTTTTACAAGAGCATAAGGAGAATGAAAAGGTCAAAGAATACTTCATCTCACCAACAAGAATACCCTGAAAAAGATGCTTGTCCAAGAGCTTACACCATATGAGCCAATAGATCTTGAAGGGCCAAGAGCCCTTCAGAATATATTTGTGTCACATGAGATTATTTTTAAAGATTTTATTATGCCATTCATGGATATTCATAACTATTTTCTGAGAATCTTATTGAAATATGGAGATCCATGATATGGTGTGTAAGGTACCCTTACAACTAGATTGCTTCAGGATAATCCACTTGGGTATATTATACTATCAAGTCGCAGTCGTACCCAAAAACACCCCAGAAGAAACACCTATGAATGGCTTCAACTTTATCCGCATTTAATCTTATTAAATGTTTTAACGAAATTGCATGTAGTTTACAGGTTGACCTGACGTGATGGTACTTATTCGCTTTGACATTGGTCAGGGTACCTAGATGTAAGAAAGAACTAATAAATGAACCGTGACATTCAAAGATAGAATTTGAGACCTGTCTTATCCAAAGAAAAAACCATACCAGTAGAGTAGTAGACAGAATGTCCATCAGTTATTTGTCTCTGCACCTGATGTACCTTTACTAACTTACCCTCAAATCTCAATTGACTTTACAATCATCTTCCCACTGCAGTGATTGTTGTATTTCCTGCTGTACTTGTTGCTTTATTCATCTGAGATTCTAATATCTTGGTGCTTATTTGGGTTGATTGTGTACCTTATATTTTATAAGAGTGAGATTACCTAGTAGGATGTAAACAGCGATTACAGCAGAGCTTGGCACCCTAAGAATTGAGCTCCGTTCCAAATGCCCAATTAATGTTTTCTATCTCTGGACCTGACAGACCTTAGGCTTTGAGAACTATAGCAATCAGTCGATGATCATTGACTTCAGAATTAACTCTCAGTTGTACCCTTAGTGCCCGTTATGATTTCTGTTATTAGTCCCTTATAAAAAAATGACTTCTATAATTCTATTATTCAATGCTTTGAATGTCCAAGGAATCATTGGTTTGATTTGTTTACTTGCTTTATGTTTGACATGGGTTGCATTAACTTATATGATATTAAAAATTTAAACCATCTGGGGCATTCCGAGAATTGAACTCGGGACCTCTCGCACCCAAAGCGAGAATCATACCACTAGACCAAATGCCCAACTGCTGTTTTCTGTTTCTTTTCCGGAAAGATTTTTGCTTTGCGAACAGCAGCAACCACAATTGACTTCACCATTGTCTCTTACCCCTAAAGCTAGACTGCTAGTTATGTTCTCTATTTGTTAGCACTCAAATATGCATGAGGAATTTGTTTGTATAGAGTTGATCTGATGTGTTGGTCCTTGGTATAATTGTTTCCTTATCTTCATGGTCGGCATGGATGGATGAAGTGGTATGATGTTCGGAAAAAATAAAAATAAATTAAAAATGAATTCATCATCTGGGGCATTCCGAGAATCGAACTCGGGACCTCTCGCACCCAAAGCGAGAATCATACCACTAGACCATGCCCAGCTGTTGTTCTGCCTGAGCGTTTGACAGATCTTAGCTGCGCCTCCGACAATCTCTGTTGATTTTCTAATGATGATCCAAATCTGTTGTATGTTGTATCTACCACTAAGTCTTGGTGCTTGAACATGTCTAAAGAGTCTGTGTATCAGGGGTCTAATTGTTGGATCTTGGGATTTAGTCAACGCTTTTGAGGATCAGATATCTTAATAGGACACAAAATAGAACCAATACAACAGCTCAGGCATTCTGATATACCACTAGACCAAATGCTCAAATTCTACTTTCTATTTGTCTAGCTTCTAAGCCTTTGCTCTGGGTACTTTTGCCATAGCCATTGACTTTAAAATTTAAATAGAGCCATTGACTTTTCAAACTCCCAAGGAATGGCCATTTTTGTTTATAGAGTCAATTTGTCTTGTTGGTGCTTATTTGATTTTGTCACACACTTGTTAAATTTCCTGATGTTTGGGATGGTGGAAAAAAATATGTGACATCCATGGGGCATTCCGAGAATTGAACTCGGGACCTCTCGCACCCAAAGCGAGAATCATACCACTAGACCAAATGCCCAGCTTTGTTCTGCATATGCATTTGACATACCATTGCTACCCCTCTATCAATCTCAGTAGACTTTCCAATGGTGATATGGGTCTAGTGCTTGTTGTATTGAGATTGGATATTACTGCGAAGCTTTATGCTTGAAAATGTGTAACGACTGTGCATTGGATGGGTGGATCTGTCATATTCGTGTGTATAGCAATTTATGCTTTTGGAAGAGAATCTGGCAACCTAATACGACACCAAAAAAAGAACTATTACACCAGCTGAGGAATTCCAAGACCTCTCACATCCTAAGCAAGAATCACACCACTAGACCAAATGCCCAACTGCTGTATTCTGCTTCTCACACTTTCAGACATTTAGTTCTGGCACCACAGCGATCACTATTGGCTTCAATTCTTCTTGTTCTAGGGCTTGTTATGACTTCTTAAAATGTCAAGGGAATCCTTGTGTGCTGAGTTCATTCTTATGTTGGTTCTTGTTTGATTTGATCATTCATTTGCTTTAGGCCATTACCAATGGGGGTGAAATTTGACTCACCCACCCTTTAAAATATAATAAAAGTGAGTCATCACCCACTTGTAATTAAGATGTTCCTGCTATAGTGGGTGAACTTTGTCATACAATTAATGTTTGGGCCCTTTTTTTTAAATTTTGACTTTATTTAGGCATCACAAAACAATGTTCTAGATTTATGTTTGACAAAAAAAAAGAAAAGAATAACCTAAATGGCCCTATCAAACTCTGGCGGGTCTCACTCGACATACCGAGTGAGGTTATTTTTCCTCACCTGTTAAATTCCTTCACTCACCATTGGCAAGACATGACCCACCCAATTTGCTCTTGAAAACTGTGCCGAGTCATTTGCCACCTACCGTTGGTAATGGCCTTATGTTTGACATGGATTTTATTTTCTATTGTGATTTAAAAAATATTTATGTCCAGGATGCGAATAATTGAAAAAGTTTATTTTTTTTCAACTTCGATTGTAATGGACTAAAGTACAGAATATTTTATTTTCTATTCTTGTTTGTTCTGATGGACCACTTGATAAAATGCTCAGCAGTTGTTTTCTTTTCTGTATCTGATAGACCTTTGCTTTGAGAACAGCAGTAATCACCATTAACTTCTCTTTGGTTTCCTGTTTCTAGTGCTTGTTATGATTTTTCAGCTAACATAATGCTTTAACGTCTCTTTTGCATCTGTGTGTACAATGTTGTCCTGACACGATAATGGTTATTCAGTTTGATAGTTGTCTTAGTTTATACTTGACATGGGTTTAGTTACCTGATACAGTAAAACTAAAAAAATTAATACATTGGCTGGCCTATTCCGAGAATTGAAGTCGGGAGCTTCACGCCCAAAGCGAGAATCATACCACTAAACCGATTGCCCAAGTGCTTTTTTTTTTCCCTACCTTGTGAACTGGTACACCTTAGCCCATAGTCCTTTATCAGATTTCATTCGGTTTACGTTTAGTTCCTTGTTTTGGTTCTTGATTGCATCTGTTATCTATTGGGTAAAAATGTTTTTGGAAAACTTGTGTCTGGAGTTGACATGACTTCTTGATTTATGTTTGATTATCTGATATGACGTCACAAAGGGGAAAAAAAGAACACATAGCCAGGGGCATTCCGAGAGAACTGAACTCGGGACCTCTCGCACCCAAAGCGAGAATCATACCACTAGACCAAATGCCCGGCTGTTGTTCTGCCTATGTATTTGACAGGCCTTTGCTAGAGCTCCAGCAATCTCAGCTGACTTTCCAACTTTTACCTAGGTCACATGCTTGTTATATCTTCCTGCAAAGATTAATGCTTCAAAATGTCTAAAGAATGTGTACTCAAAAGGGTTGATCCAACATGTTGGTGCTTATTAGGCTTTACTATATGCTTTTTGTAACAAAAAGAACTAATAATCCACTGGGGCATTCCGAGAATTGAACTCGGGACCTCTCGCACCCAAAGCGAGAATCATACCACTAGACCAAATGCCCAGCTGTTGTTCTGTCTGTGTATTTGACAGAGGTTAGCTGCACCTCTGGCAATCTATGTTGACTGTCTAATGATGATCCAGATCCAGTGCATGTTGTATCTACCAGTAAAGCTTGGTGCTTGAACATGTCTAAAGAGTCTGTGTATGAAGGGGTGATCTAAGTGTTGGATCTTGGGATTTACTCTACGTTTTTCTAAAAGGATCAGATACCATAATAGTACTCAAGACAGAACCAATACAACAGCTGGGGGACTCAAAACAGAACCAATATAACAGCTGGGGCATTTCGAGAATTATGTGACTAGACCAAATCCCCAACTTCTAGTTTCTATTTGTGTAGCTGCTAAGCCTATGCTTTGGTTACTTTCACAATAGCCATTGACTTTAAATCTGACTCCGGGTTCTAGTGTGGCTTCATTTATCCATTGACTATTTAAAATGCCTAAGGAATGTTGTTTCGTCTATAGAGTCGATGTGACTTGTTGGTTCTTATTTGATTTGGTCACGCTCGTGTTAAATTTACTGACTTGTTTGGGACAGTGGAAAAAAGGTTTGACATTTGCGGGGCATTCCGAGAATTGAACTCGGGACCTCTCGCACCCAAAGCGAGAATCATACCACTAGACCAAATGCCCAACTGTTGTTTTGCCTGTGTATTTGACATACCTTAGCTGCACCTCCAGCAATCTATGTTGACTGTCTAATGAGGATCCAGATCCAGTGCATGTTGAATCAACCAGTAAAGCTTGGTGCTTGAACATGTCTAAAGAGTCTGTGTATGAAGGGTTGATCTAATTGTTGGATCTTGGGATTTACTCTACATTTTTCGAAAAGGATCAGATAACATAATAGGACACAAAATAGAACCAATACAACAGCTGGGACATTCCGATAATTATGTGACTAGACCAAATGCCCAACTTCTAGTTTCTATTTGTCTAGCTGCTAAGCCTTTGTTTAGGGTACTTTCGCAAAGGCTTCATCTATCCATTGACTATTT